>JAKSZP010003970.1:0-315482 GCA_022478985.1 Massospora cicadina
TCAAAAGAAGGAATCAAGCGAGTTTTGGACGTGAGGATTCTCAATCACCATATTTCACTTTTAGTTTTTCAAATGAGCTTGTCACTGACAGGTATGGGCATAGTTAAACCTTTACCCACCTGTTGGAGCAGGACATATGTGGCCTAGACGTATTGCAACCTGCTGTCAACTGGAGGCGTCATTGTCATTGCGCCAAGAGTAATCATGGTTTATGAATATTCTCTAGCAAATTCAATGCCAATCTGACTGAGAAGGTCGGATCTGACTTTCTTAATGAAAATCTCTCTAGAATGACAATCCGCTGGGACTAAATCCTAAATATCCTTGACAGTAGCGCTTAGTTTTAGTTCCCCATTTAGCTAGCATACAGGGCAGAGGTCCCTGACAGGTACCTCTGTCACTCCATATTTCCCTTTTCCACCATTATGGCCTACAATAAAAATTTAATAAGAAATCTACCATCTTTTTATAAAGATAGTTAGTTCTGTTGAACATTTAGTGGCAATGATTTCCAGTTTTGGAAATCCCTGGATAGTCCTTATGGCTGACTTTCTCCTCTTTTTACTGCCAATATGGATGGCTGTACTTGAGGTATTCTGGCTGGTGTTCTGGGTGATTATTACCCAGAGTTTTAGGACAGTATTATTATTATCAGCATGCTCCATGACATAATGGAGAAACCACAGTTTTGGTCCATCGCCAGCCTTCGTTGTATTAGGGATGATGTATTAGGTTTGGTGTCAGAAGCGGAAGTCCTGTTCTTGTTTGTAGTTTTTCCTTTAAAGTGAGGAAGTTCCTCTTACCCAAACAGAGGTGAGAGTTTCTTTTGTCCCGCAGGTGGAAGGGTTAGTCCTCATTGCTCTTCACAGCCAGGAAAGCCCGGTCAAGTTGCAGGTGTGGAGATGTTGTTTGTCCCAGTAGTAACGTCCATGCCTCCCCAGCCTGCTGTTATGTGCTTGGGTGAGGGCACTTATGCAGTAAGCCCAGATTCTCCAGATGAGTCTTTATAAGTGAATCTGTTGGTACCGGTTCCCTAGCAGATGTAGCAAAATCTGGGTATGTACATATGGTGTATTCCATGGTGTCTTCTCCCAAGGATGGCCTGGGGATGGTTCATTGGATATCCCTTACATTCTAGTTGCGTCCCATATTTTGGCTAAGAAACAAGACCTGGTTTACTTTTTGTTGCTGTTTAAAATTCATTTGTGCGCTCATGTGGTCCCCTTTGAGGCTCTCTTGGACATGGGAGCCACTGGTATCTATATGAGTTTGCAAGTCACTCAGGGGTTGGATCTTGATTTGGATGTGGGATCCTTATTTTTAATGCATAGTCAGCCTCAATGGCCTGTTACCAGGTGATACGTCCTATACCATTCACTGTACTTGGTTTTGGCTTCTGTGATTGGTTCACCACTTTGCCAGATTTGTTATACCCCGTTATCCTGGGGGTTGGTTGGTGGCGGCTTCAACAGGTGGTATTGACTTGGAGACCAACCTTTTGTTTTTTAAGACCCTATGCAAGGTGCAAGATTCTCTTAATTAATAACTTTTCCGGTCGAAGTGGGTCAATTATATCAACCCCTTCTGCTGCGGCGTTTCCAGAAGATTTTCCTTCTAGTTTGGCCCAGTACAGGTACGTCTTCAATATGGAAAAATCCAAAATTTTTCCTTCCTACTCTGAGTATGATATGGCCTTCTGTTTGACAGTTAACGTCATCATAAGTTGTCCTCTTTATCATTATACATAACAGGAGGGAGACCCTGGAGGCGTGGTTGAACAATATGCCTGAGAAAGAGAGATTGTTCAATGAGACCCCACTTTTTGCGTCTCCTATAGTATTTGCTAAAAGTCTGATGGGATGCTATGGCCCTGTTTGGACTAAGGTCATCCTAATAACATTACTGTTCATTTTCCCTACCATTTTCCCCTAAAAGTAGACGATTAGCTAAGAGATTGCAAGATTCAGGTGTTTATGAGCTTAATCTAGAATGCAATCACCCATATTTGGGTGGTGGAAGGCCAGGAGTGGCTTACAGAGACTTGTACTTGAGAGGGGTTTTTCAGCTTTGCATAATGCTTTTTGTTTTAAAATAGACCAAGCCACATTCCAGCAGATTATCAATAACTTGCTCAGTGATCTTCGGTTCCCCTGTGCATTAGCATATATTGATGATATATTGTTCATTCACCACTCTTGAGCAGCACTAGAAGGACTTGGAAGCTGGGTTGACTGAGTTACACTAGGCTGACCTTTATGTAAAACCATCTAATTGCGAGTTTTTAAGGGATGAGGTTTCCTTTTTTAGTAACTTAGTCTTGAAGGATGGTTATGTGATTTCTCCTAGTAAGCTCAAGGCAATCCTCGTATGGAACACCACCACACCCAGAAGCAGTTTTGGAGCTTCTTGGGCACCATCATATCTTTTCGAAAAATTCTCTCCTTCTTTCTCACAGCTGGCCGCACTGCTGCATTCTTTGACGGGCAATAATGTTCTGGTCTGATGGATGGTAGTTTGCCAATGGGCATTTGACACCATCAAGGAGTTTTTTGTGGCACCACCCATTCCCAAGCATGCTGATACTGATAAGCCTTTCATCATCAGTGAAATGTGCCATTGACAGCTGTGGTGCAGTGTTGCTATAGGAGCAGAATGGTTCTAAACAAAGTCGCTTATTTTTTTGATAAGTTCACATTTTTTGAACAACCCTGGGCTAATTACAATAAGGAGTTTTACTGTAGTGTGGTCGTTTATTCATCAGTGTACATCCTTCAGGTGCATGACATGAGGTGACCGTGCAGATGAGTCATCAGGCCCTCATGTATTTCTGAAAACTGCAGAAGCTGGTGCACCGCCAGCCCAGGCATACCGCAGTTTCTTCAATTTTAATTTTAATTGTGAATTTGTCAAGGGCTCATTGAATGTACTCCATAATTTGATGTGATCCAACCCATCGTTGGGTCCAATAGAGGCGTATGGATAAGAACTTAACACAGTAATTCCGTCAGGCCATATTCTAGACATTACCCCTCCCTTAATTTCAGTGGCAGAGTGGAGCCCGGAAGTTCCAATGGTAAATCATATTTCAAAGTTCAGACGGCCTGCATGGAAGGATAGAGCTGGTTGACTAGCATAAGCTCCTGGCATATAGATATGCACATTACACTTTGGGAGAAACTTTGTTTAAAGGCTAAATTCGGGTTCTGCACTGGCTTTGTGATGAAGTAATTCAGGCTCATCATGAACCTCCAGCAGTGGGGCATTCAAACAATATAAAAATGCTTAGACTTGATGAAGCAGATGTATAACTGGCCAGGTTTATCTAAGGTTATACAGCGTGGATTCTAGTTATGTAAAATGCATGCAGACAAAGTCTGATCCCTCTGGTCAGAATGGCCTTCTCCATCCCTGCAGCAGGCAGAGGGTCCGTGGGCCTCTATATCTGTCGACTTATTTGTTTAGCTTCATGATCCAAAGGTTTAATGTGATTATGATGGTTGTAGACCACTTTACCAAGTTCTCCTTGTATATCCCCTGTTTATTTACTATTACATCTGAAAACTTTACAAGCTCTTTGTGAAGAATGTCTTTTCAATGTTTGGGTTGCCACAAGAAATTTTGAGTGACTGGGGCTGCAGTTTTTGGTGCACTTCTGGACGGCCCTTCTGGATATCTTTAAAATTCAGTCAAACCATTCCACTGCTTATCAACCCCAGTCGGATGTTCAGATAAAGCAAGTCAACCAGATCCTCAAACAGTATCTGCAGTGTTAAATTACTGCTGCACAGGATACCTGGGATAAAAACTTCTATTGGACTAGTTTGCTTATATCGATGCCTCACATGCTCCTATGGGGTTTTTGCCTTATGAGGCCATGTTGGGGTACAACCCTTCATCTCCCCTGGGCTGTTTATTCACTTAGAGGTCACTGAAGTGGCAGATCTTGCACAACAGATACGCAACAATCAATCCCTGGTCCAGGAGTATCTGACCAAAACTATTGGTGATTACAAGGATATTACAGTGGAAAATATCCTCGCACTCATGAGGTCACGGTGATTTCTTTGGTTATTCTTGATATGCGCCACCTGAATATGAAGGTATCCTCATGGAAGTTTATGAGAAAATGGTCAGGCCTCCATGAGGTTGTGGATTTGGTGATGGGACTTTCCAGATTGTGCTTTCTTCTCATTGGGATAAGCACAACATCTTTCATGATTCCATTTGTCACGTTCAAAGGTATGTAGCTTGTGGATCCTGAGCAATTAGTAATTAAAGACTCAGCGAAAGTGGAGGATGACACTATCTTCACAACTAATTACTCATTTCAATTGGTTCAGTATTTGATGGCGTGAGAGGGCATTCATATGTATAACAATTTCTGGGTAGTAGCCACGATTGTGCAAATTGCCTTGAGCTGGTGGAGGATTTCCACGTGGCACACCTGGAAGCTCCCTGCCCTCCACAGAAGGTTGCCTTCATACTAGCAATCAAGCTCTAAAAAGTGCATAAGAACTTTGCTATGGACCAAGTTTCTGGTGGGGGCGACCCTGACGCAAAAAGGGAATGGTAATATAAGCCTTAGGGGATAACCCTGCATCTAGACTGGGAAAATCGCACATTTTGAATAAAAAGGGGGAAAGCCAGCGGCCGTCCTCTCATCACCCTATAAGATCTATCCCATGTGGTGGATGAGAGATGGTGTTGGGATTTTTCCCACATTTCCAGATTCCTAGGTTGGATAATATTCTGGTTCACTAGAGAAAAAAGCCCGCTAGCAAATGATTTGAATATTGGATGATTTTGATATCAGTTTAATAGTACTAGCAGGTTTTGAGGTAACTTGCCGAGTTTGGATCTGCTGGGGTTAATCCGTGAAAATTTTAAGATCTCTTTGGCAGAGTTTCTGACGAAATTGATTCATATGATAGTTAGTCAATGACTAACTATTAGATGTACAATTGGAATTGGTCAGGTTTCATCACCAACTGAATTGGAATATATTTAGGAGTTGGGAGGAAAGTGATGCCTCCTGCAACTAGTGAATAAGACAGTTGAGTCATGAACTGCTTTAATGGGTAATGATTCCCATTACATAAGCAGGTCACTATCCAAATGTGGTTGGTTCGCTTTGATCATGTAGAAACGTTGGGGAAACGTTTTCTTGCTCTATACTTCTTTATGTTTCTAAAGTGTCTCTTGGAGGAATTCTTACCCCATTGGAAAAGACCATTGCTGGAAGAGACTACAAAGGGGAACTTAACAGCAACGGCTGCCATTTCCTTACTGAGGCGCTAACAGAGAGTTGGGCACCAAATTATTCTATAAATTAACAGCCCTGTTTTAGTTTTATAAACCAAGGTTAGATCTCACTCTAAATCTAGTTTGATATCAAATTCTATTCATCTTTAGTTTTTATTGTTTTAGTGCAATAAATATTATCTCTTTTTTGATAAATAGTATGGATTAGATATTCTTTAAAAAAACAGTAGATCCTTAAAGTAAATCTCCGCCAAATCAGCATGATGGGAACTAAGGATTTGAACCTCTGAATCTAAGAATAGATTATGTTCAGCTGTAAGAGGAAAAAAGGCTAAATTGTCAGCATAATCAACATTTCGTGGATTATTCCAAGTTTAGCGTTGGAACAAGCAACAGCATTTACCTACTCAGCTATGGATACTAGTTCCGTACTATTAGGGCCCATATATCTATATATTAAGCAATGAGAATCTGACACATAACTGAACCTGTGCAGTTAAATTCTGGAAAATTTCAGCAATAGGCTAGACTTAACAATTGGTGCTCACTACAGAGGGTAGTTGAGTAAAGATAAGAAAATTTTACAAAACCATATCCTTGATGTCATATAAGGATAAATTAAGAAAGCCATGGATGGAATTGACAACCTCCACTAAAGAAGCATCAGATTTGTGCAATCATAGAGAATTTTCTGATCTAGAAGATAGAGTTACAAAGAATGAAAAAGAAGTTTCAAACTTCAGCAACAATTTTACTCATAAAAATAACTTCTTCAAAAAAAAAGGAGATGATCAGAGAAGTTTTATTCTGAAAACAGAATTTGAAGAAGATTGTGTGCAAATGCATTCACTCAGCTAAAAATGGAACGTTTAGTGAAACAACTTAAAAAGTTAAAGCTGTAGAAATGCAAAATAAACTATATGCAGGAAAAAATGCCAAAGGAGATACTCCAAGAATCCCAGTTGGGAAGTTAGCAATTTCTAGAAACGTGCTGGCTGCATTCACCACCATATCGGAGTTGACCTCCAAAATTACTCCTCTCATCAGTTGGCTTGCCGAGCTGCTTGTGGCGGCTAGATAAAATTTGGAGGAATTCAATTTTTGCTTAAACTACCTAACTTTTATTGGTACAACACACCTGTGATCTTCCGCTTGTTTTAAATAACTATGCTTGGTTGTGGTACAGACAAAAAGCTTTAACATTCATGAAATTCTTGGATAATGACTGCTAGAATTTGATGTTACCTCATTTTGAGGTGGATAGTTGGTCTTTATTCTGAGTCCAATGATGAAGTTATGAAGGAATTCAGAAGTCCCTCGCATATGTCAAAATGCAGGAAAGTATTTAAGGGGATCCATTATTGAAGAACAAAACTTAGCAAAGTTCACCGACAAATTCTAGCAAGATTTAAGATTTTGGTCAATGCAAAAGTATTGATTAATTTTGATACACTTATTGCATTGCAAGAAGCTCTTTGGCCTTATTACAATTTTTATCAAATGATGTATTCCACGCTAGACACCAAAATAACCACCTCACATATGGTAGATCACTTAAAGATGAAAAGCGCCACATTTGAGGCCTCTCTTTGAAACCGCAACCCTAGTCAAGTCAGGTATTCAAAATCCACAAAATTTAACAAACCTGATAAGGAATCATCTAATCAATCAGTTCTAGGAGACAAACCCATGGGATTCAAACAGATTTACAAGAGCAATATGCGCTGTCACTAAAGTAAGAGGAAGGGCCACTTCGCTTCCCAGTGCCTCAACAAAAAGCCCAAGGAGCAGATTAGTGTTTCAGGCTAAGGAAGCCAAACCTGCTAAGAGTTGGGAAAAGGGCCCACGTCCTAGATGTGGAACAGTCTAGAGCTGTGGTTAAACTCATTTCTCCTAATAAAATGAATGAAGACATTGGCATCAGCAATCTGATTGTAGATGACGATGCGGCAAACCAGCTTTGTCAAGTGGCCAACCAAGATGTCAATGCCATAACCAGAGCTTGAGTGAAGGGGTTTGATAAAAATAATTAAGGAGATCGCTCGACCTTATGCATGCCAACTAGTGGACAAGATCCAATCCACTGAGAATCTGGACGAATTGGTTGATACCAAATTAGATGGAGCGAAAATGTTGATTTCCTTGAGCACAATCAAAAAATCTTTTCCTGATTTGTCAGCGCATATCATTCACACCCTTGATATAATAAAAAATGTCACTATAATCCCAGAAAACACTTTTTTACAATACTCCAAGTATATATACACAGATATATTGGTTAATAGATTATGGGTGCAAGCTATTATTGACAGCGGAGCATTAATTAGTATTGTCTCAACCAAAAAAGTTTAAAGGATGAGTATTTTGCTCGATTTAGAGCAAAAAAGAATATAGGACTAGTGGGCCGAATACTACCATCTCCTGAAGAGCGTATAGCACAATGTTACTCAGATTTGGATCCTTGGTGTTATCTGCACCAGCTATTGTTTTGGCCAAACAAAACTTTGATATCTTAAATAGGACCAAGTTTTTAAGAAATTATGGAGTCAAATACAACTTTGAAGACAATACCCTGACCATAAAGGTCAAATGCTGTCTCTGGTCTATCAACAGAACGTGGAAACTCCGCTACCAAGAGGAACAACTTTATCAATCTAATATATAACGATTATGCCATGCCAATCCTCTATAATTAGTTGGATGAAAGTGAAGAGAAATGGCGACTGAAAGCCTAGAAAAATAGAGAATTTTATTACATACAAAGATGTAAAACACCATAACTTTTGGATATCAGATTATACTCAATACAGAATTGACTTTAGAAATACCCAAGCAATTGTATGGAGGTCAGTAGTCCAGGGAAGAAATCCAGGGTAGAGCCATTGGTGGCGCCTGGAATAATTATGATGAGCCATGAAGAAGTCTGAGTTCTCCAAGCGAATTTCAGCGGAAACTGATAAAGATTGAAAAAAATCAAATTGTAGCATTTACCCATCTTATCCCAATAGCGGAATAAGAAAATCCCATAATTTTGGAACCCTTAATGAGATTGGATTTCTGGTAGGGGTTGGCAAGAATATTAATTTACTGCTCAACCAGGAGCAACTAGCTGATCTGACGTAAAGAAAGCAGGAAGAGGTGCTTGATTTATTCCAAAAGCTTCAGGAAATTTTTGCTTAGGATAATCATGACTTGGGATGTGCGAAAAAAATTTATAAAGTCACCACTGGGAACATTACTGATATGGATGAGACTAATTTGTCATTAAAAGGTTGCAGAGGCGGTAGTGGAAGAAGAGATCAATAAACTAGTGGAGCACAGGCTCCTAGTTCCGTCATCAAGCCACTGGGAGAGCCCAAATTTGATAGTAAAGAAGAAGGACGGCTTTAATTGGGTGGTAATTGACTATCAGAGATTTCCAAGGTAATGAAGAAGGATTAATATCCATTCACACAAATTGAAGATGCACTAGACCGCATGGGAGAAGAAAAGTATTTCTCCACGATGGATCTAATTTCTGGGTATTGGCAAATTAATTTTCCAGCTGAAAACCACGAAGTTTGCGAGATCATAACTGCGCAGGGGCTCTACCAACAAACCCAAATTCCCCAAGGTCTTTTTAATGAGACCACAATGTTACAAAGAGCCATGGACGCTATACTGACCGACCTGTAATTGTCCTGTGTCCTGATTACTTGGACGATATAAATGTATCTAGTAGGATTTTCACTGACCATTTATACCATTTGGAAGAAGTTTTCAAGAGACTATCCGCGGCCAATCGTAAGATCAAGCTGAGTAAGTGCCACTTTTCTAAAAAAGAGATGTAGTACTTGGGGTTTGTCATTAACTCTAGAGGACTGAAGCTGAAAATGCAGAAGATCAAAGACATAGAGCGGATGGCTAACCTAGTGAGCGTTAAGATATCTTAGCATTTCTTGAAATAGTCAAATATTATAAATATTAGTATAATATTTTTTAAATATAGCCGAGTCTCTTTTTAATTGCTGAAGGATCCAAAGAAAGGATTAGTTTTGAACAAAGAGGATCAGGAAATTTGATGAGCTACGCTAGTGCCTTATAGATATTCCAGTTCTGAAATCTTCACATTTTTAAGTGAAAATTTATAACACAAACTGATTCTTAGTTGAAAAAGATTGGTGACGTCCTGAGTCAAGATGATGAACTCAGGGACAAGCGTCCTGTAGCTTATGTGAGCCAGATATTATCAGCAGCAGAACAGGACTACACCATTATGGAGTGTGAATGCCTTTTAGTGATTAACGCCTGCAAGCGATTTTAGGTGTATATCCATAGTATGCACTTTAAATTAGTGACAGACATTCCATCATGCACTGGGTACAAAATCTAAAGGAGTCAGAAGGACGTTTGGTTCAATGGGCACTGAAACTTCAAGCTTATGACTCCTAAATAGTTTACTGAGCAGGAGCTTCCTGCCAGAATTCAGATGGTTTACAAAGGTTAACTATGGTCCAAGTGGCACCAATCAGGCTGACAAAATGTTTCAGCGAATTGTTGATGGAGAGACTGAGAATGAGCCTCAAGAAACCCAAAATGCGCTTCAAAAAGCAGTGGAAAACACTGAGACCCAGAATGGACAAGTATTTAAGACAATTGTCAGAAAACAATTACTTTTACAAAGCTGTCAGAACTAGTGGTAATAATTCAAACTGTACATAAGGTTGTCAGGCATGAGGCCTGAGAAAAACAACTGGCCACATTTGCCAGTATTAATACTGGGAGTCTATCAACTATGATGTGGACGATTATCTGGCTTTCTGTGTGGAGTGCCAATTGCATAAATGCACAAGAACACCACCAGATATCAACTGGTCCGCCCAGGCATTTTTTAGCATACAATGTCCTATGGTATAATATGATCACTAAATATGAGTACTGGTTGAGTCAAGTATATCATAATTGCAATTGATCTTCTAACAAGATGTGTCAAGACAAAAACACTATCAAAAGTAGATGCTACAATTACCACATGATTTATCCTGGATCAAATCTTTTATTGGCATGGATGCCCACATGTCTTGTTGAGCAATAATGTAACAAAATTCATATCTCATGTGATCCCAAAGTTGAATGAAATAATTGGGTTGAAAGGAGTTGTATCAGTTCCCTACTGGCTGGAAACAAACAGACTGGTAGAATGTGTGAACAGACTGCTGGCCTTAACACTGAGGAATTTGGTTTCTGGGATAACTTCTACGTATGGGGAAATACCTCATTTTGATAACATTTTCCTACAACATCAGCCACCGTACATAAACAAAAAAAACATCATTCAAATTTTTATAAGAGTGAAAGAATACATTTTCATCAATTATTTATATGGTCGTTGAACCAACATCATGTATAAGTCCTGAGAAGTAACTGCTCCAATTATCAAATATCTTGATAAAAATGGAATCTAAAGCATTTGGTATGACTTTAAAGAGAAAAATCAAGGCAAGCAGATGGATGATAAGAACTGGACAGCAAAACAGGAATACTCTGTAAGTGATAGAGTAGCCTATTGTGATATGCATGGCTTTGGGAGAAGAAATTAACTGAATGCGCTGTGGTCAGGTCCAAAAAATATTGCAAAGTCGGCAAAGGATGCATATACCATCATGAACTTCATAGATGGAAGAATAGTGTATCAGTCCATGCAAATATCTAAGCATTGTATCCAAGAAAGAATAATGAAAGTGTACCCAAAGGACCACTGAACAATTAAAATGGTTATAACCTGATATTATGGTTAATTTCTAAAAAGAACCGCTGAACCAAAATAGATGGCTAAGTTTTAAAAATAAGACCTCTGAATCATGAAAACCAGTAGGTCAAATTATACCCAGGAACCAGTTTTGGGGAATAATGAAAAGATGGATCACTGAACCAAGTACAGGTCAAGTCTCATAAAAGAATAAGAAAAACACAATAAAAAAATTGATAAAAAGTAACAAATAATATATATTTTATAATTTTTATTCATTATCCTCGCCTTGGGGATGATTCCGCCTATGTCACCTCTTGGGCAAGGGAGGTTGTATGACAGAAGATGTGAACAAGCCATCAAAAAATAGAGAGTGAACACTAGGGAGGGCTAAACTCACCTGAAGCCAAGTTCTTTGAGCAGAAGTTGAGTTTTGTGAGAACTTGATCAGGGTAAGTATGTTCAAAATATCAATACTGTCTAAACGTGATACTCCCTGAAAAACTTAGGAAAACATCAGAATAGGAAGAGGCAATTGGCGAATAGCCCCAAATAACCCTGACATGACACCAGCTATGAAAGATTAATCTTGAGTGCTTGTTGATCTTTATCATTGAGGACCTTGGACATGTGGGCCAGCATGTGGCAAGGGATACTGGAAGGCGGTTACAAATTTATGCCTCCTATAAGAGCCACTAGGGGAAATATCAATGTAAAGCGCCAGAGATGAGGAAGTCATGCAACAAGCAAATGACATCCCGAAGTTGATGGCTGTGAGCATCTGGAACCAGAAGCATAAAGAATGATGGAAGGCGGGAGAGATTGGAAGCCTTGGGCCCAACTGCAAAGGATTTGGGCAGCAAAATGAAGAGCGTAGGCTTCAACATATCAATTTAATATGCTTGAGAGATTGACAGGGTTATGAGCCTCAGCAAGGGCCTCTGTTACTATGCTTTTTAATCTGCATCTGGGAGCTCAAAAGTATTCTTGATTACCAATAGTTAATTCAGTCAAAAGTACTGATGTTTTTATATTTGACTGAGACAAAATAAGAACTCAGGAAGAAAATTGGAGCTGGCATGAAATGACTGAGTTACATTGGAAGGCATAGCTTCAGTGGGCTCTATGATTTTTAATGGGATTAGTTGATAAAGAAGCCAAATCCAACAAAATGTCAAAGTTCAATTTGGGAACAGAAGGAAGAGAAAGTATTGGATGCAATTTGTTTATGATGGTAGATACTCTAGTTTCATTGAGATTGAATTTTGCTTCTGGTAATTCAGAGGAAGTACTACACACATGCATTTGACTTAGAGTATGGATCCTGATGGGACCATAAATGAAATTTTTGTCAGTGGCATGACTCATAAATCTGAAGAGGCGGTCATCTTCAGAAGAAAGATTGTCCTGATTTTGCTGGTACCAAGTGTTGACAAATTTGACATATAAGATGGGAAGACTGGAGGATGTAAGACTTCTAATAATTGTTGCCATTATTCACCTTAGTGTAGATAAAGCTCAAAATTACTTTAGGTTTGGTACAATTAATTTCTAATTTATGAATAAAGCTCTTTATAAAAAAATATAAGAATGATATAAAAAAACTATTAAAGAAAAATATAACAGGAACAAATAATTTTAATCATTCTTACTTTTGCCATGAGAATTGCACTGATGGTAGTCTCACTTGCTAAGAATAAGAAAGGGGAATAAGGAAATAAGGACGCTGAACCGAGATCCTGTCAATGATGAAGGGTCATATAGCCCTAACCAGGGTAAACTAGCTTTCTGGGATTAGCATCAGCACAAACAAACCAAATAGGATAGCACAGCAGTGGGCAATGGTTACCACGCTCTACGGTGGTGGCAACGAGGAAGAAAAAGAGAACCAAAGGACAATGGTTGTCATGAGAAGCGTTGAGTGAAGAATGCGCTTTTGCTTTACTGGAAACTTGGAAGTATTTGACCTGGCTCAAGGTGGAATTATCCTTACTGATCTTATTCTCACTGGAAATCTAGGCAGAAGGGGGATGTGTTAGAATTTTTACCACTATTCCAGCTTCCCTGGATGTAGAATCTGCTGGTTCACTAGAGTATAATCTACTAGCAAATGATTTTGATATTGATTATTTTTGATATCAGTTTAATAATGCTAGCAGATTTTGGGGTAATATGACAGGTTCAGATCTGCTGGGATGATCCAAGAAAATGCCTAAGATCTCACTGGGAAGAGTTGCCAAAGAAATTGATTCACCTGATAATTAGTCAAAAATTAACTATTAGATATATGGTTGAAATTGGTCAGATTTTCACTAACTGATTGGAATATATTTAAGAATTGTGAGGCAAGTGATGCCGCCTGCAACTAATGAAGTTTCAGTTGGTTTGGGACCTGATATAAAGGGTAATGAGTCCCATAATCTAAGCAGGTCGCTAGCCAAATGCAGTTGGTTTGCTGTGATGAGCGGAAATGTTGAAGACACGTTTTCTTGCTCTTTCCATTTTAGGTTTCTGGGATGTCTCATGGCAGAATCATTAGCCTTTTGGAGTAGACAATTGGCAGAAGAGACTTTGAAGAGAAATTCAATGGCAATGACTGCCATTTTTTTTACTGAGGCACCAACAGAGTAGTTGAGCGCCAAATTTCCTATACAGTCCCTAGTTTGTTATAATAATAATGCAGATCAAGATAAATCTAACTCTTAATCTAGTTTGATATCAAGTTCTATTCATTTTTAGTTTATTATTGTTGCATACAATAATTACTGGCTCTTTTGTATGATAAAGAGTAAGGATCTGATTATCTTAAAGAGAATCAGATCTTTGAAGTAGATCTCCAAAAACTCAGCTTGATGGGAACTAACTTCAAGAACCTCTGAATCTAAGCGTAGATTATGTTCAACTAGAAGAGGGAAAAAGTAAAAAATGTCAACTTAATCAGCATTTTATGGATTATTACAAGTTTAGCGTTGGACCACCAAGCAACTGGGTTTATCTACTCAGCTACGGATAATAGTCTCCATACTATTATCACCCATATCTACATAAATATTGAGCAACGCGAATTGTGCACATAACTAAACCTGTGTTTTAATTTCCAGAAATTATCAGCAATAGGCTAGATTTTAACAGATGTATAAAAGCATATGCCCTGCAAAATATGCCTCGTCCACCCATACTCACTCCCAAAGAATTGGTGAGTAAATTTAAGAAGTTATGCCAAGAGGTGGAAGAGGGTAGAAGCCATCGTCAGCAGAAGGCAATTGGCGCATATCCTCAAGTGGGGGTATCCATAGCTTTATGTTCTGGGAAGGTTGAGTCACATTCTTCCAAATATAAAGAGACCAAGTTAGTTTAAGCGCAATGATTTTTATACACCAGGTTTTCCCAGAAGTTATTAAAATGAGCGCATCCCTGGCAGATATTGGCGTGGTAAAACCTTCCCTACCAAACGGAGTTAGCTATATGTGGCCTGGGCGTAGGCACAACCTGTCATCTGACGTAGGCGTCTTCATCATTGTGCCAAGTGTAATTGTGGCAGAAAGAATATTCTTGCTAGCAAATTCAATTCTAATCTAAACAGGCAGGTCAGATTTGGGTCAGTAACTAAAATCTTTTGAAATAACAATCTTCAGGGACCAAATCACAAAATATTCTCAAAAGTAATGCACTTAGCTTTAATTCTATATTTAGCAAGCATATATGGCAGTGGTCCACAACAGGTATCACTGTCACTACATTTTTTTACTTTCCACAACTGTGGTTTCAATAATAAATCTTAAAAAATATCCAAGTTTATTCGTGATATATATAGTTCTGTTGAACATTTAGTAGCGATGAATTTCTAAATTGGAGATTCTTGCTGGTCCTCGTGGCTTCTTTTTTCCCCTTCCATCCATCAATATGGATGGCTGTACCTAAGGTATTCTGGCTGGGGTTCTGGATGTTCACTTTATTCAGAGTTCCAGGCCAGTAATATTATAAGAACGCTCTATGACAATATCCATGTTGGGATACTTTTAAGGACCTATGATATTTGACATCATTTTGACAGCTATGCGCAATTATTTGATACTGGATGACCCACTGCAGACGGATTTTGGTGATCCTTGACGACCTATGTGTGCAAGGCTGATAAATAAAATCTGGTCCTAAAAGAAGATCACCCCATCCTTTAACACATATTGGAGCAGTCTGTGACTTATGATATCAATCCTTCCGTCAGCTCTACTCATTTAAGGAAACAAAATTGGGTTGCTAAGACTTGCAAAAACATGGGTGCCCCTGATACAAAATCAGCATAGGATACTATGACTGGTGTCTGTGTAAGTATTTTTTAGAGGGTGCAACTGTGATGAGCTCAGATATGTCATCAAGACTAAGTGCCATGGCAAGTTACAGCTTAACATATGAGAAAGACGTTTATTGACCCTCTTTTAAACTCATACTTAAAGTTAAAACTACAGAAATCTCAGTAGGTGTATGCTTGGCGATGGGCCAGCTTCTGGGGCTTTTATTAATACCTTGAAGCTTTATGATTGTTTTGCACAGTAAACTTATGTTGCGCCCCCTGGATGTAAGCCTGGTGAAGCATCCTCTACACTTGGTAAGGTGGTTTTCCTTTCCCTTCAAAAAAAGGTTCAAAGAGGCCAGACCCCATGATTTCTTAGGGCGACCTCGCCCATATGGTGGAAGAGTGATGGTCACAGCTTACCTTTTAGGAATTCCGCCGCCCATCCTTGTATTTACAACTTGGGAATTGTTATGGTGAATTAAATAAATATGCATCAAGGTTTCAGAAAATTGGGACCAACTTATGGTGGATGAGGCAAGTCTCCCCTCTAGTCCAACCTTGAATTTGGCAACCATTGCCAACAGCATCAAACCTTTGCAAAAATAGCTGACAGCATTGAGCCTTAGGCAAAAGTAAACTGATAGCTTCAAACCTTCCCCGTTGGCATTAAAACCTCAATCTTCCAAAACACATAGCTTAACGGGCGCCAGAGCAATCAGGTGCGCGCAGGTTGGGCATACTGAACCCGTTCCCAAACACTTGAGATTGTCCCTAAGTGGGATGGCCTTGGGAGGCTCTCATTACCTATTGAGTAAGATGTTGCTGCTCAATTCAGTGTAATTACGGCAAAACCGCAATTTGGGCACCTGAGGAAAAATTAATGATGACTCAGCCTGCTGCTGGCACTTTCAGTTTCAGTTTTAGTTGTACAACTTTCAACCCACTTGATGTTCCACCAGTTTAGGTTGTAAAATTGAGGGCCTGATTCCCTGCGTCCCAAAGCTATTACCAAATTAACTGGGCATTTCAACAATTGTTCCACACTGGAGAATTAACAGTCAATTTTCTTTATTAAGATTTTTAAATAAGAATTCTCTTGCTCCAAAAACCTTTTTTTGTTTAAACCATTTTTCTGTATCTTGTGATATCACCAATGTGGAATTATGGGCATGCAACGACTGGGTCATCATGGTCATTTTAGTTCCCTTGTTGCTTTACGATGTTAACAGAACCTACTATTTAAAGACTTTCAGAATTTTTCTCTAATCACCATAGCAATCTGCACTAGGTTCACAGCATTTTATGGGAAAAAATATTCCTGCTCCAAGTGAGAATCTTCATTCTCGCCAATGGCTACATTACAAGTTCCCCATAGGGAAATCCAAATCTGCCAATATAATCTAACTTTTTCTCACGCCCAGGCTTATAAGCCCCAGAGCTGCAACAGCCTGTTTTTTTGTGGGTTGCTTTCCACTGTTGCATCCCGTTGGCTCACTATGTTCACCTATCTCTCAGTCCATCTAAACGTTGTGTGAGCAGCAGTGCCTCTGGAATTCTGGCTTGTCTTCTGGGCGCTTTTGCATCCTAACTAGAAGACCAGTTTAAACTTTATCTGCCGCGTCCCTGACAATAAGGGCCGAATTTGAGGAGTCCATGACTGCAATAAAATCATTTTTAATAATTCGATGTATGATCTGAGAATTGTTGAGAATCAAGATAGACAAAGAACTACTCCTGAGAAGGTCCAACTGAGTTATATTTTAACAAGCTCTAGGATCTGAAGTTTGGCGCTACTATTGGATGAACCAGACGTGCATATTGATAACATAGATTGAGAATAGAGCAAACCTCATCTAAAGTAGGAGGAGGGTTATAATAGAAATGCAGCAATGATACAGAAATGTATATGGATTGTAGAGAAGATTGATCTTTAATTGCTCAAAAGATTCAGATGCTGGGCTTTTAATTGAAATAGGCGCAAGTCCTGGGTAATAATAAGGTATCCCTGGAATTAGTGGACAAAAGAGTAAAAGTCCTCATATGTAGCCATAGAATATACATAAGGCTTTGCATAAGCTTCCAGAGCGGGATGAGACTCCAGAAAGATACTGTTTTTCATTTGAGGCAAGAGACACTTGAGGAACCTTATAAGTCTCACAAAGAAGGGATTTGGGAGTAAAATTTACCCAAACTCTTTCTTATAAGGCTTTATAGTGAGACCTTAGGGCGAAAAAGCTTGTCAAAATCTCATTTTCTAAATTTAAAAAGCAATGAAATAGAAGAGAGTTGGGTAGTTACAGATACTGCACATTACATGTTTTCTTAGTGAAATGAGGCTTTCAACACCTTCATTAATTTCCATAAGAAAGAGACCCAAAATAAAACGAAGAAGAGGATACCAGTCCAGTGGGGAACTTTTTAAGGAATTCAACTATGAAAGGGCAGGTCAAATCTAGCAACCTAGCAGGAGATAAAATATCATTAGTAGTTCTAGTCTAATCATGAATAATGAAATATAACTAGATCTTAATAAGTGAAGAAAAACTCTATGTAAAAGAAACCTAAAGATAGACTTTTACCTATTATCAGAAAGCAACGTCCTAAGTAATTGACAATAAGTTTCATATGACCTTCTGAGTTAAATGCACACAAAACTGGCTAAAGTAGATTTAGAAAGAAGACCTGGAGACAGGGTGGTTAGCCTGGCAGGTACGACTGCTTCCACCCTAGAGCAGATTTTGAGATCAAATCCTGTACTGGCTAGAAAAATTCTCGGTGTGGTATATTTGTCCCAAGGTCAATCTAACTCAAATATTTTAAGTGGACCTGGAAACTTTGCAGGTTTGGGTAAGGTTCATTGTATGCATGCATGAAACAGCGTACTGTAAAACATGACAGTTTAGTTAAAGGTATGGGTTTGGAGTCTAATCAAAATGGCTAAGCGAGGCCTTAACTGTTAACCTAAGCCAACCATTGGAATTTCAGTAAGAAATTATGATATTCAGGCGCTACTAAGGCTACGAAATTATTAGTTTCATGGCTATAGTGAAGATAGAAACAAGCGCAAAAAAGTTACTAGTTCCATTGAAATAATAGATTACAATCAGAAATACAGAATTATGTTATGAATAGACCAAAATTGAAAGGGAGGATACCCTAGTGGTAGAGTATGTACCCTCTACCACTGCCTCCTGAGTTCGATCCCAGTAATGGACTTTGGGTAGGGGACGATTTTGACTGTGTTGGTTTTGCACGCCAATGCCCCAAACCGAGATTGCAAATAGCAAAGGCAGTCCATGGAGTTCCTGGCTTATCATATGCCACGCATGGAGGTTTTCCAGGTTTTATCCTCCTTTCCCATTTTCTTCACTTCCCTAATTGGTGTGGTACCATCCCCTGGTCAGCCCACCTCAATAAAATTTAAATTTAGATTTAAATAGACCAAAATTGAGCTACTCGAGACAAAAATAGTGGTACCTTATTAGTTAGAAATGAGGGATATAATATATAGGATGATTTGGTAGTCCTTTGTGAGGATTTTTATGCTTCAACTAAGGTAAGGTTTTTCCTAATAGATGATTGATATTGCTGATTATTATTACTATACTTTTGATGTTAAGATCTGATAAGGTTCTTATTAGATGAGAATGACCTTCTTGTGGGATGTTTTGCCCCTTCAAATTGTTTAGCCTCATCCTTCAGAGGAGGCTGATAACTCCGAAGGGTTGATTGTTGGTCTATCTGAGAATCAGATATCTCCAATGGGATTTTACAATCTAATTAGACTGAGACACTAAATCTCAATTTTGATTATTTTTGGTCATTGAAGTTGAATCCCCAATAATGCCCCCTCAAGATCTTGCCTAGGGGGAACTTAATTACAAAGAAGCTTACTATAAGCTCTATTGATAACAGTACCAGTATCAATAGCTGCAATGAAGTATTCAATACCCCAACGATAAATAATACAGTAAAGACCAGCCTATAAGGTATCAAGTTTGTGAATCTTTTCTCCAGGCCTATGATGATAAAAGAGTACAAGATCCCTAATTAGATATTCAGGTAGCTTAGGTCAACTATCATTGGTTCTTATTCCCTCTTTTAAGGTTGTAGCAGCAAGAGAACTTGAGGCTAAGGCTTGAACTTAGATGATTTTATCACCTAGTCATTATAGAAAAATCAGTAGTTTGCGGGGTTGCAGCATCAAGTATAAGTTGTACACTTGAGGGTAGAATAGGATCCCAACTGTAAAGAGCCTTGAAGGGAGACATTCCAATTATACAATGGTAGCTGACCTAAATGCTAACATCTCACTATGTAAGTAGAGATTCCATCTACTAGGATCATTGGAGGCCATCTTTTAAAGAATGTCTACAAGGGTATCATTTGCTCATTTGACCACACCATTAGTAGAAGGATTGTAAGGGGTCATAAACGACTGATAGGTACCCATTAATTTAGTAAGCTTAGATACCACATGAGAAACAAAGTTGGTCCTATTACCAGATAATAGAACTTTTGGGCTACCATGCCAGGTGAAAATTTGATTAAAAGGAAGGATGCAGTAGCCTTAGCGGTGACCGTGGAAACAGAGACAGCTTCAATCCATTTGGTAAAATGGTCGATAGCTAATATAATATAACGATGACCACAAGTAGCAGTAGTGAGAGGGCCCACCGCATCAATACTCATAGTAGAAAAAGGTTCTGAAGGTCCCACAATTTTGTGTTGGTAAATCGGATTTCCACCACGCTGATGTTGGCAAGTGAGACACATCTCCAATACCATGCACAGCTTTCAGCATGTTATCCCAGTAACAATGATTTTTCAAATACTGTAAAGTCTTAGCAACAGCTCCATGTCCTACAGTTTGATGAGCCTCCATAATAGTATCAGTCCTCGCAGAAGTCTGAATAAAAGGCAACCATTTAGATCCCAACTTCTTATCTAAAGAACCTTCTTTAACTTGAGTATTCTCGGTTAAGGATTGTAGTTTCATTATAACATCCTTAGATTCACAATACCAGAGCTCAGGTCTGCCAATTAGATCATAGATACAATCTTCCTCATAAGTGAATAACATTAGTATTGGTAATCAAGATTTTCGATCAGCATTTTAGTATATAGCTTCAGCGTGAAGTTGAATTGTAAAGTCATAATTCTGGAGCTTTAACGCCCATCTAGCTAAGCGTCCATCAGGATTATATCATTTGTTGTAACCATTTCAATGAAGCGTGATCTGTGATGATAGTGAAATGTTTGCCATAGAGATAAGGGCAAAAATTCTTAATGGCCGATAGGACTATGAGGCATTCCCTCTCAGTAACACTATAATTGTGTTCTGCCTTGGAAAGGGTTTTACTATAATAAGCGATGGGGCGATCAACCGGGTTAGAATCATGCTTAGCCAGAATGGCCCCAATAGCAACATCACTGGAATTGGTAAATAAGATAAAGGGTTTGGAAAATCAGGATGGGCTAAAATTGGGGCTCTAACTAAAGCTTGCCGCAAAAGATTGAAAGCTTTATGCTGCAATTCTTCCCATAAGAAAAGAACTTCAGTGTGCAATTAATAGTCTAAAGGCTCCACAATCTCATCAAAATGGGGGATGAAGATTCAGTAATAACTCTAGTGCTAAAAAAAGATTCCAGTAATAACCAACTATCCCTAAAACCACTAGAATAACACAAGCTTTTAGGACCAGGCACGTCCAAAAAAGCTTGTATATTATTAGAAAAAGGGTAAAATCTTATTGCAATTAACTTTATGGACTAAGAATTCCATCTCAGCTTTGAAAAAATCACACTTAGAAGGTTTTAGCTTAGGTGAACCGCAGCGCATCTGACCAAATAATTCCTTTAAATGAGCCAAATGCTCATTAAAAGTGCGAGAGAAAACAGTAACATTGTTTAAATAAACCAAAACGCAAAAAAAGTTTTAAACCCCAAATAAGCCATCCATTGTTCTTTGAAATGTGGCAGGGGCATTACAAAGCCCCTGCAGAATATGAGTAGGCTAAAATAACACTTCATTAGGGATTAAGGCGCATTTTTGACAGTCTTTCAGAGCCAGGTCAATTTGCCAATAGCCACTAGCAAGGTCCATGGCTGAGAAGAATTATGACCCAGAAAATAGTCTTAATGAATCATCAATGAGAGGTAGAGGATAAGAATCCTTTTGGGTAACAGCATTAAGCTGATGATAATCCATAACCACTCAATGACCTCCAACTTTTTTCTGGATGAGTAGTAGAGGGGAAGCCCAGGGACTTTTAGAAGGCGTTAGTAGCCCCACATCAAGGAGTTGTTCCAATTCCACTGAGACCTGAGCCTCCTCGACTTTATATTTGCAATAAGGCTGAGCTTGAATAGGTGTAGTATTCCCAGTTTTCACCTGATGCTGAACATCTTTCATTAGCCCAAAATCTCCAGGACCCTTGGCGAATATATCTGCATACTCTTCAATCAGAGCCTCAGCTTCATGCTTTTGTTCTGGATTGAGTTAATCTCCAAATTTGACATCAACTCTAGCAATGATAGGTGGTTCATCCAACCCAAAATCACTTAAATCCCCACATCCCAGGATAAAAAAAATTTCATTCACAGGGGTAGGCTGCACATAAGCGATAGGGTTATTTAAATTCAATTGTATAGGTCAAGAGGTGGGATTATCTAATAAGACTAAAAAAGTCTCATCATAAGCGGGATCAAGGATACCAAGGCAGTTTAAGGCCTCCAAATGAGAGAGATTTCTGTTACTAGAAATCTCTAAAACATGATCAGCTGGAAAAGATACTTGTACTCCAGTATTAATTATAATTTGAGCTTTTGTAGAAAAGTAATCAGCTTTTTAGAGTTAAAGACATTCCTTCAGAGGCACAAGCTGAAGGAGGTGGAAGCTTAGTTTTAGGTCCCAAAATTCGGTAACAAAACAAGAGATAGAAGTAGGATATTCCAATAAGCAAATATGTTATTTGAGTTTTCCTTTTCTATTAGAGGACAGCTTGTAAAATTAAGGGGACTTGTTATCTAATTAAAGAAAGATAATTGTCCTTAAGACTAATTATCACATCAAAATCAATGAGAAATTTGGTTCCCAAAAGGAAGTCATAGCAGTTATTGTCCAACGCTACTGCAGGGCCAAAACAACCAAATTTCCAAAGCGCATTGGAAGGGAATAATAAGCTCCTATGGATCTAGTGTATGAAGGACGAGAAGTTCCGTAGTCTTGAGAATGGTTTAAGTCCAGCGCCACTTTAATTTTTTCATAAGCCTAGACGAGATCACATTTATGGGTGATCTCATATAGCGATAGCTAAAACTTTCACTTTGTACACTATGAATTCCACCTAGGTCACATCAGTGCCAAAGTGCAGGATTGAAAATACCATATGACTAAATGGTCTTGTGAATTCTAAGATGAAACAGAAGCGTAAGAAGAAATAGTATCTTTGTTGGCTAATTCATCAGGGATATCAAGTTTAACAGGAGCAGATATCACATAACAGTTTTTAGAAGTGTTAAAAGATCGCTATTGAGGCACAGAAGGTAGGTCAGAATGGGACCATCTAGTACTAAAAAAAAGGTAGGTCAGAATGGGACCATCTAGTACTAAAAAAAAGGTAGGTCAGAATGGGGAGCCTCATGCCCTATGCTGACTCCTCTTTTTTAGACTATTCTGCTTGTTTCTTCCAACATTGAGTTTCCATATGCCCCACTAGACCGCAATAGTTGCAAGGATCCTTTTTTGGTTTAGGTTTGGGTCTAGGCAGCATCACATGGCTATAGGAATGCGGGTTAATAATGGAGGTCAGGTGTACCACACCATTAGGAATCTCCATCAACGTCTCTTTGATATCGAGTATAAATTTGAAATTTCTTTTTAGGAGATTTTAAACGTATTAACAACTGATTATGAGAAGCAAACGCACTCATCACAGCTGAAATGGCATTACCTACAGTAATACAATCAAACATAGTGAGAGTCTGGGCCTCATGAAAAAATCTCTTAGCGAAATCTTGGATTGATTCTCCTCACTTGATTTGGATGCTCATAAAGGCATTGCTTTTGATTTAGTAGGCTTTGATCACTCCCAAATTTCTTAATAAGGGTGGTTTTCACTTGAGAACACATATAACAAACCTTTTTTTTAGTACTAGATGGTCCCAACCCAAGGGGGATTCATCGATGTCACCTATAACAAACCTTAAGGTGAGGAACCATGATTTCTTGAGCGAACCAGCTTAGACAAGAAGTAATATGTCAAACTTTCTGTTGATCCGTTGCCCCGTCCATTGCTCACTCATAGAAAAATAGAAACAAACTGATGCTACCTTCACTCGGCTCAAACTTATCTTTAAAGGTAGGTTTGAAAGTGGTGGGTTCATTGCTCAAGACATTTACGCTCAATACCATGACTGGATCAGCTTCAGAGGGATTGGACTCAGGGATATGGGCTTGAGAGAAATTTGGTCAACTTGTTGTCTTAAATGGTTGAGGTCATCTTGTAGATTTTGAACCCATTGTGTAAGGTGGTCATTTGCAGGCGTTTAATTTAAGTTAGAAATCACAGCAAGCATTTCTTCTTTCTTATTCTTAAGTACTCCATATTTAGTAGTTAACCAATCAATTGAAGCTGTTAACAATACAAACTAGGTTTCTTGCGTAGTTTGGTTAGCATCGCATAGATGATGAGCATTATCAACGCCATCCAATGATTTAGTTAAAGAATAATCTGGGTTAGTCGGAAGGCCTTCTAGAGATAAGAAACATTATTGAGTTATGGCTCAGATTTGGGTTTCTAGAGCCTGCACTTTTGATACTAATAGACTCAAAGGTTTAGTATTGTGAATTTAAAGCGTTGAGTTGGGGGGACCAGAAGGTCTGGGAGGTCCTTGTGAACCATCGCGACCTGCAGGCCCAGGTGGGCCTTGTTGACCCACAGGGCCTTGAGGACCTCGTTCAACAGGGGTTCCTGGGGTCACCAAAAAGAACTAGGTGGTCTCAGAGGTCCAGGAGGTCCAGCAGGACTGGGTCCACCTTCTCTATTAGTATCCATAATTTGGACAAGTTGGTGAAGTAGCCCAACGAGTTCAACAAAGTGTTCCTCATGTTGGGCCCACAATTGTCCCAGTTGTTTAGTAATCTCATCTTTAAGGGTAATGATTCAGTGGTGAATAGGATTAGCGACACCACTAACCTATTGAGATACTTCTTGGCTGATATAACCCACAACTCCATTTTCAATTCTCACCAGATGGTTATGTATAGCATTGATTTCCCTTTTATTATCGAGTATGGCTTCCCAATTATCCTGACCAAAGTTAGAAGCCATCTCATAGAAGGAGGATACCTGAGAATAAAATTGTTGCGCCAGGGTCAACTGGCGTTGGATCTCAAGATGATGTAACCCCAAAATCTGGAGTACGTGATGAATGGCAGGATGCACGTAATGCTGGAGGTACTGCATTGTTCTAGCTAAACTGACTTCAGTATGTTGTAAAATTGCTCTGTTGTATAAGCCCATCATATTAGCTGCAACCTTAGATGCTCAGTCTCAATTAGGATGGGCACCCAGCTGAATATCCCCCTTATTAAGCCTTTAGCCGTTTATTCTACATCTGCAGATTAAATTTTAAAATTACCTTGGTCAGGGCCCTCAATGGCCAAGTTTATAGAAGCTCAAAATTTAAGATTAATGATATTAGTGGAACGCATCTCCTGCCTGTTGGAGTGTACCCATCAGGTGATACTCATTGATTCCTCAGAAGAGGGGCTTTCTTCACTAGATGTATTCATCTTCGTGAAAATATGTTTTCACCAAGTAGCCTCAGAAGCAGACCTGGCAGGGAGCACCAGTATTGGAATTTTGATAGAAAATATGATATTCAGGCGCTATGAAGGCTATAAAGTTATTAGTTTTGTGGCTCTAGCCAAGATAGAAACAAACGCAACAAAGATATTAGTTCCATTGCAATAAAAGATTCCAATATGAAAAACAGAATTCTATTATGAATAACCAAAACTGGGCTATGCGAAACAAAAATAGTGGTACTTTATTAGTTAGAAATGAGGGATATTTATAGGGGTAGATATGTTAGTTCTTCATGAGGATTTTTGTTCTTCAACCGAGGTAAGGTTTTTCCTAACAGATGTCTAATATGGCTGATTATTATTAATATACCTGTGATGTTCAGATCTGATAAGGTTCTTATTAGATGAGATCAACCTTCTTGTATGATGTTTTGCCCCTTCAGATTGCTTAGCCTCATCTTTCAGAGGAGGCCAATAACTCCAAAGATTTGATCATCAGTCTATCTGAGAATCAGATATCTCCAATGGGATTTTTACAATCTCATTAGACTGAGATACTGAATCTTAATTCGACTTTTGGTCATTGCAGTTGAATCCCCAACATTAACCATAGCAGGAAAGGGTATTTATCCAAGTTAACATATAAATGAAGAACAAGTTTAATACATCTAGAAGATAACCATTATTTAGGTCTTGATTTATACTTCCTTTTTAAGAAAATAATTTAATCAAGGGATTGAGCTTTATGGGTGGATATAAAACCAAGCTATTTTCAAAACCATATATGAGCTAAATATGTTTGTATCTTAATGAAATCGAGATCTCTGAACAAAATAAATCTGTTTTTCTCATATTTTTAGTTCTAAGGATTCTATTAGCGATTCTACCCAAATTTCTAGTTGTATTAGCACCATGAGGTCAGGATTAACTGTTAGGGAAGAACCAGCTTCCTTTAATAAAGTTGGAGAGGTCACAAGTAAATTTTAGGAGATTTCTCATTGATCATTGAGCTTTATTAAACTTATATTTAATTTGCAGTTAATGTCATGGGTAGATGACATCATAGTGGGGACCAACACAAAGGATAAGGCTGGGCTCCAGGAGGCCCAGAAGGTTTAGCTTCAGGCCCTCCTGACCTCAGGCACATGCTAGATCAACGCTGGGTACAAGCTAGTTATACCCAGGTTGGTACTAGTGAGGTGCCAAACGCCCAGCCCCTTACGTCAGTCCAGGCGTTGAAACAAACAGTTTACATAATGAATGCAGATGGTTTTGTTTGGTTAGTCAAGATATGGGGTTTCAAAACCCATTCCATTTATGAAATCACACGTTCAGGTCAAATCCAACTTCAATTGATTACACAAGTGAAGTCAGTTTTGGTGTATTCTACCAATATGGATAGTAGTGTGTGCCTATTAGTGAGTTGGAGCTCGGACCCACATCAGCAAACCCCTTATTCCCCCAAAGAAGTTTAAATAGGTTTTCCCCGACCAACATTCCTTGTTAGTCGACTTCTAATAAACAATTTTCCCCGTTTTACTATTTTATTGAATGCTATTTTGAATGATCCTGTGCACGGACCCCTTCGAGGAGGTCTCAAAATACATTCACCAAACCATTTTACAGATGATCTGGTTAGCCCCTAGTGCACCGTTGGTTTGCCCAGGTTCCCTTCAACCTGGGACGCTTACCCCTTCCCCTTTTGTGCACCGCATTGTTTTTGGTGGTGTTTTTGTTTTAGTAATGTTTTTTTCCCTATGAGTTATTATTGCTCCAGCCTCCTCTACTGGGATCTAGTAACTTTGGTTCTAATGGCTAGTTTCCATGCGTTGGCTCTGTGCACCGAGCACCACCATGCTGGAAACAGGAGAGTTATAGACACTCTCCTTACAGTTAATGTTAGGAGAAGTATCTTTAGTTGTGACAGTAAAGTAAGAGTTGAGTAGTATAGTCATTCTTGCCTAGAAAATTAATAAAGGACCCAGTCAGACCTCCTTGAGAATAACATGAAATTATGGATATGACAACAGGTCAACTTATGACAAATATATTGATGATATTGTCAAGGATAATGACATACATTTAGGAGGCAACTGGAGGAAAAATGGCGAAAAATTTAAATCAAAGCATTAGTTGTCATGCTGACCTCTGCTTGCTTAACTTTAGAGGCAACTCGCTTCTCAGGGGGTCTACTCCATGAGATTAGGCACCAGACAACCTTCACTAACATCAGAATCGCTCCCACTAATCAATCCTTCCATGATACTACCACACTGTGCATTGATTGCTTGGTTACACTGTCCGCGCCTTGGTGAATTTCTTGACATTTTTTTGACATTTTTGACATACGTTGGCCTTTGTGACTCAACGGGAACCTTTCAAACCTCTTCATTGCATAATCAGTACCAAAGTTTCCTCAACTGAGAGTGTCTTCTTCTAAACAGGTTAATCACATACTGTTTACTGGTGACATAGCATTAAATCCCATACTGGTTACTGGTGATTACTCAATTTAAGTTTATAAAAAGCCCTAAAGGACTTCTAATGCATTCAACTTTGTGAGATGAAGGCCTGGATACTTCTCCCACCACACTAGGGCTGCGCGAATCTAAGAACCAACAAATGTGGGCCCAACTGCAATTAAGGGTGTAGCTCGCACTACCCTAAAACTGACATATGCCAGCCCTGTTTAAGTACTGGGTAGACCGTCTTCCCAGCCAGGGCAGTCTATATGCCTCTCATCTCCCTTGCGGGAGACAAGACTCAATAACCACCAGGTTTACAGCCTTTGTAGGGGGAGAAGCCGAAGCCCTCCCCTCTGTCACCTTCTTTTTTTATAGGTTTTGTTCTCTCAGGCCCCTTTTTGTCAGCAAATTTTGAAGTCCTTTTGAAGCTAATGCGATTTTCTTTCATGATTACTTTAGCCACTGGCCATCTCAAGACAACCAAACTGGAAGCTATCTGAGCTTTAGGAAACTCAGAAAAAGCTACATTTATTGTAAGCAGATGCACCAAAGCGCAGCCAACCAGGATTTTCCCTTCCTTGTACTAGAGTCTGCACTTGTGCAACTTCAGCTTGGGGGAAGCAGTTTGGCAGGCGCCATGAACAACTAATAATCCCCCTTTTTACCCCATATTCTTCCCTAAGGGTGTGGTAGACATCTGCAAGAACAGGTCAGGACAATAATAACTACTATCCCGCACTTCTTTCAGGCCACTACAGGACCTAAACAATGTGCCACTATAGGTTCTTGTGTTAGCTACTCACCCATGTTTCCATGAGCTTTCCCCAGTTGCACCACGGGGAGGCCCTGGCTCACCTTATCTAGTTCCCAAGTTTACTAACTTGATGCAACATAAGTTCAAACAGAAGAAGGATAAAAATTAAGATTCATGTGAAAGAACTATATTAAACTTAAAAAGATGAAGTATTAAATACTTCAGGGAGAAATTCAAAGTATGAAATAAATGAGATATCTAAAAGCGATTGAGATTATTAGAATCAATATTAAGGATTTTTCAAGAGCTTCTAGTTAGCTATTCTCTGACTGTCACTTTTGTATCTTTGTCCATTTGAGCAAATATTGTAATTATGAGCTCTGTCTAGCGGTGGTTACCTTTTACCCTGGATGTTAACGGGCTTTGCGCTATGTCCCAAGTTAGTTTTGGCTCATTGTACTTGCTTTGGATATTGGCTGATTACTAAATTTAGTATTATAATTCTTAAATTCAGGTTTGAGTAATGGCACTCCTATGATGCACCTCGCATTGTAGCTTCAAGCTTCTCTCAAAGTTAGTTAATTTCCAGATTTGGCAATATTTTTCTTTGAACCTCAACTGGTGCAATTGTGTTCACTTATCACTTCATCACCAGCGAAACTCAAAATCAATAAGTACCCTAAAGGTATAAAAGAGGTCATTTTTATAAAAATAACTTTAGTAATGATGTTAGGAGCGTGTTTGAAACGCTCCAGTTCCAGTAGATTTGGTGAGAGAAGGACCACACCACTTCTATGGAACCCACCTCTAATAAAGTGTAAACAAAGCACCACCCAGCAGGACGGTGCACAGAAGAGCCCAAGCAAGGACGGCACGCATTTGGTAAATTTATACCTCTTGGAGGTTGGCAAACTAGGCTAAATAAATTCTCATAGAAAATAAAACGAACATTTACCTAGCAAACCAGACGACCAATGCGGAAAGTTGGTCTTGCAGAAACATAGCTAAACACTGTGGGAAGATTTGTCAGTAGGGAAAAGTGGTGCTAAGACTAATTGAAACAATGGGCGCACGCTACCATTGGCTATGGTCCTGAAACTTGAGATTGTTTGAACTCAAGTTAATGATTTCAAATTGACTAATTCTGACTTAGCAATATTATAATCAGAAGGATTTTGAATCCTGGGACTCAAGTGACCATAAAGAACCGTTAGAGTTGAGAACATAGCTGGTATTCTTTAACGCCTTGACTGTAAAGCCAAGCCAAGCATCACGCACATCCCCATGATAACCTAGGCATATCTTGCCTGTACCAAGCGTTTTCAGGGTATGTTTTAAATAAGGAAGACCTTGCAATAAACCTTTTCGGCCTCCTGACGTCCTGCCTTGTCCTTACAGTCACGACCCTCTATTATGTCATGTAGCCATAAAATTACCCTCTTATTTTTTGGGCCTCATCACCCTCCAGGGGATTTTGTCACGAAAAGTTCTTGTGGGAAAGGCCAGCTTCATGGTGGCGATGGTTTTCTTTGACTGAGGTCCTGCAGCCTTTGTATAATTCTCGTGAAAACTATAATCAGACCTTGGCCATGGGTGCAATTGTGTGCTGGTACCCAACTGTCTTCCGCTGCATCAAATCCCTTCCAAGATACTAGATATTCAAGACTTTACTATAATCAGCTTAAGGCTACAATCTACTCCACTTCACACTCTGACGCCCCATCCAAAAATGAGTTAATGAAGTCTCTGGTGGGGGCCCTAAACAAATTCGCTTGCTTTCATAGAATACTGAAAAGATCTGAAATGAGGGGGAGATCCAACTGGTATAATGCGTGTCCCACCTTTCTGATGATGCAGTAAGGCCCAATTTCTTTTTGGGCCCAGTTTTTTATATGGCTGCTTGATAGGGATGTTTCGAGCATCTAGCATCACAAGATCCCCTTCCTTGTGTGAAAGACCTACCCATCTCTTTCCATCTGCGTTCTCCTTATAAGCTTTTATTGCCGTCTCCAAACTTATAGAAACCCCCTGGTGTACTTTTTTAATAGTTTTGCAAAGTCCACTACTCTGACTTTGGATCCACATCTGGGCTCCATGTTGAAGGAGAGGTTAAACCCATGGGTGGCGAAAAACGAGGAACAACTGATAGATGCATGTTAAGTGTTGTTATAGCTAAACTGGGCCATGGGAAAGTGGAAACCCAATATGAATGGTCCGCGGCAGTGTAACATCACAAGAAATGTTTCAAGCACTGGTTCACTCGTTCAGTCTGCCAACCTAATTGGGGGTGATAGGCGGTTGAACAGCAGAGGAAAATTTGGGGATTCTTACACAACTCATATCAATAAAACAGATGTATTCTGGGGCCCACGATCACTAATTATCTCCTGAGACACCCCATGAAGGGCGAACACATGTGACACAAAAGCCTAGCTTTTCTGCCGCGTTTACTGTGATTCTGCAGGGAATAAAGTAGGCGATCTTCATAAAATGGTCTACTACTACAATGATGGCAAAGTAGCCATCAGACGCAGGTAACTCCACAATGGAATTAGCCATAAAGAAAGTCCAAGGCCCTTCGAACTTTTAAACTGTACCGATACCAACACTATGTGCTGGTGATTTAAATTTCATTTAGTTGCAGACCAGGAACTACTTACAATACCTGGCATCCTATGCAGCTAACTCCTATAAATTATAAGTGCGGTGAATTAGTTCTAGAGTCTTTGACTTCCCAGGATGCCCAATGGTGAATCCGTCATGATGGTCTCAGATAGTTTTAGGCAAAGAGATTCAGCGAGAACCATAGGCGTCCCAGAAACCAAATATCTCGTTCTTTATGTTTTAACCTTTGGTATTATCTTCTTGGTTCAACTTGCTCTTGGTGAGGACCATATTTTACTATTCCAATAGAGGCTGTGAAAGAACTACCTTCCTGAACATACCATATTCTATGGATTTTCCAGAGGAGCAAGCGCTGACATATGAGACATGGAAGAAGGATGTTGGTACACAATCTTACCCGGTGAAATCAACAAGTGGGCATTGTTTACCTCAATCTCCTTAGGATCCGGAGCTAATGCAAGGTTTTGGCCCAAAGCATACGCCAAACCATTATCCTTGCCCTTGGTAAACTTATAAGAAAACACAAATTGGCCAGGGTCTCAAGCCAGCTGGTTTGCCTTGGAGTCAGGACATGAGTTGCGCAGTAGTACAACAAGGCGTGGTGATCTGTACATCTGCATAAGGGTTGGGAAGAGCCATGCAAGTGATGACGCCAATAAGTCAGTGCCTCAACCAATGATAATAACTCTTTGTACTAAACGGCGTAGCTTAACTAAGACAGAGACATTTTCTGAGAAAACATCCCATTGGGTGCTCTATTCTACCTTCACCTAATTGTATTAAGACAGTCGCTATGACAAACTGGAGTCCAGTAGCCACAATGAACTCTTTTTCTGGATCTACATGGCGAAGGTCGGACGTGAACAACAGGGTGCACTTTACTGCTTGGAAGGCATCCTACAAGATGGGGACCACTAAAGCACTTGCTCCACTCGCCTTATACAAGGGTGCAGTCACTTCATAAATATTTGGCATGAACTTCTTAAGGAACGTAAACGTCCCCAAAAAGTTCCTTAATAATATTGAGCAAAGTTGAAGTGGGCCACTTGTAAATTTTCTGAGCCTTGTATGGAGTTATCATGTGACCTTGGTCAAATATGACGTTTCCCAGGAAGGTGACCTTAGACTTAAAGAACTCGCACTTATTAATCTCAGCGTAAGGGTGGCAGCCCTTAAATTCTCCATTACTTGCCACACATGTAATTCATGGTACTCATGTTTAGGAGAAAACACCAGAATACTATCCATGTAGGCCAACGCTCACACACCCAGCAAATTCCTCAAGGCCACGTTGATACGGCGTTGGAAGATTTCTGGTGCATTTTTAAGACCAAAATGCATAACACGAAACTAGAAAATTCCTTTTCTGGTTTGGAACGCGGTGAGACACTCCTGGATCTCCTTGATCCTGATCTAATTGAATCAATTAAGCAATTCTGTTTGGAGAAGGCCATGGCCTTCTACACATAGCGAGCAATCTATCTATTTAATGAGATGGGATGTAAATCTGGCACTGTGACGCTGTTTTGGTTCCCATAATCTACCCATGGGCTTAGAACCATCTTCTTTCTCCACAAAGAGATGCGGGGAGCATACCAGAGAGGTACACTGAAATATTGCACCTTTAGCTAACTGCTCTTTGACCCATACATCCAACGCTGCTTCCTCCAGTACAGATAAAGGGTAAATAAGAGAAGATATACACACTAGATCAACGTTAAGCTTGAACTCACAATCAAACTGAATGATCTGGTAGTACATTGGTTGAAGCAGCATCAAACAAAGGTTCCAGCTACTACCAAACAGGAAGGTAAGGGTACCTCCAAAGAGGCTTCAGTGGCGGAGCTAGACTGAGTATTTTAGCCTTGGGACATTGGGGCAAATTGCCCTGAGCGTTTGCTTCATATATGGATTTAACTTCTTTATGGCCATTTTTAAAAGTTGATTGCTTGGTATTGTCTTTAAAGTTGGTTCTGACGTCAAACTTTCACCACCGCGCCACTCCTAAAATAATGGAATACAAGAGTTTTAAATTTCTTAGAAATGGTCAGCCAAATTATATTTGCCAACGTGACAATCCACTTACCCTAGAACCTTCATTGTGGGAATACCCTTGAGAAGAACCTCCACTAACCATACTACCTGGAAAGTAACTCAACAAAAATAGTCATCTAGGTCTTGGTCAACTAAATTTTCATAGGCTCCTGTATCCACCAAAATCGTTGTGCTGATTTTCCTCAAAGGGGATAAAAGGATAATAGTCAACAAAAAGTATCCAGAGTGAGTCTTTGTTCATAGCAGACAATGATAATACTCTAGGATAAAAATCATCATCAGGCATAAGCATGCCTCCAGGATAGGTTTTTGCAACGAAAATGAAGAAGGATAACTGGCCACTCTCACTACTGAGGCCACATATTCCACAATATCTTCAGCAGTTTCATAAACCTTTTCATATTATAATAATAACTTTTTCTCCACCTCCTGTATTCTTTGGATCATGGTAGGGGTCAATCGGAGTTCTCTGGGGTAATCTGATACACAGAAATGGGTTCCACCTTAAAGCCGCAAGAGCTGATGAACAGCTCGTTTTTTGTATGTATTTTGCATTATAAAACGTGTTTTCATGCAACAACGGGGCCCCACTAGACTCAATGGACGGTTGTACATTGTTATCCAAGGACATCACCATTACGACCTCCATTGATGACACTGCCTGCACTATTCAAACTAGGTGCATAGAGAAAATTATTTTAGTTAAATTGTTTTTATAAATTTTGAGGCTAGACTCACTCAGACTCTCAAATTAAGCTGAAACAGGGAGAGAATGGTGGGGAGCTCTGCCCCGTTCAAGGAAAATCATTAGTCATGGGCGCCTTATTCTATAGGGGCAGTAGTTGTGACATCATTGCAGTGGAATATACTGAAACATTCAATCAACTTTGGGGCTGGTCCCTTGCTTGCCTGTAAATTTAGCTGAAAACGAAGAAATGAAAGGATAATATTCCCTTTATTCCAGAGGTATGCGTGAGTTTTTGGGGCTGGTAATTATAGGGCCACCCAGGTGAAACAATGGCGGACAAATTACCTGGCCCCTTCCAGGTTGGGGCGGGGAAATTGTCCCAAAAAACTTTAATCTGATGATCAAAGTCAGCGGGGAAGCTTGATTCACTCAAGTATCCATTGCAAAGGCTTCCAAAATGGCATGGAAAAACGACGTTTGGGAAACGATGGACACAGGTAAGCCTGAGAACAAGGAGATTCATAAAAATAAGGCCACACGAAATGCCCAACATATCAGTACACAAATGAGTCCTGATTAAGCTCAAAAGTGGCGGCACAGGGTTGCCCTGCCCCAGAAGGGTCGCTTCTAACTCTCTTTTCTTGGAAACTCACAATGCAGTTTTATAAACGTAAAACACCCAGGAAGGTGCCCAGGGCAAAAGAAGACGCAGCCACTCAACTCCTGGAGGAGGGGAGTCAGAACTGGGTTTTATATAACGAGAAGAGATGGTGGAAAACTTGGAAGCCTCAGCAACTGGGCCTTGAATGGTCCATAACCACCATGTACTCACCAAAAAGGTAAAATTCCACCGCATTCAGAAAAAAACACCAAGCTGGCACACCGTCTACCAGAGTTAAAAACGCCATGGAAAAGCGTCCCAACTACGGTGCACAACCAAAGCGCCTGATTACCACTAAGCAAACCTTCCACACGGAATAAATCTTGGTGAGATATCAAATTGGGTTGATTGTCTAGTGCTAGAAGCATGTCTGTAATTCTTCAGTTCTAGTAAAGATAGTGGGCGAGGGCCCACACCACTTCTACGGAACCCACCTCTAATAAAGTGTAAACAAAGCACCACCCAGAAGGACGGTGCACAGAAGAGCCCAAGCAAGGACGGCACGCATTTGGTTAATTTATACCTATTGGAGGTTGGCAAACTGGGCTAAATAAATTCTCATAGAAAATAAAACGAACATTTACCTAGCAAACCAGACGACCAATGCGGAAAGTTGGTCTTTCAGAAACATAGCTAAACACTGTGGGAAGATTTGTCAGCAGGGAAAAGTGGTGCTAAGCCTAATTGAAACAATGGGCGCACGCTACCATTGGCTATGGCCCTGTAACTTAAGGTTGTTTGAACTCAAGTTAATGATTTAAATTGACTAATTCTGACTTAGCAATATTATAGATGGAACGAGTTTTTATCACTGTTACTCAAGTAACCATAACGACCCATAAGATTTTAGAATGTAGCTGGTGCAAAAATGCCCTGTCTGTAACTCCAGGCTAAGCATCACGCACATCCCCATGACCAACCTAGGCATATCTCTTCTGTAACCAGCATTAGTCAAGGGTATGTTTCTAAATCAAGAAGGCATTGCAACTTGACATTTTTGGCCTCCTGAAGTCCAGCCTTGCCATTACAGTCTGTCCCCTCAATTTTGTCATGTAGCCATGACAGGTTGCGTCATCTTCATGTAAAACCTCTTCTGACTCCTCAAGGAAAAAATACTTCGCATGACTTCACGCTTAAAGTATGAAGTTTAATGCTCTCACCCTTACTATAAAAGGGCCTCATTCGCCCCATCCACGGTGAGCTGGTCACAAGTACTTCCACAAGTGTGGGGTTTGATTGCACCAATTAACTGGTTAAGGGATTAGATGCATCAGTCATAGTCTCATCCATGACAGCATTGAAGCCACCAAAATTTAAAATCATGTTCACTATTGACTAAATGAGCTCAAGCAAATTTAGCTAAGGTTGATGCTTTATAAATAGAAAGCGCCCATTCTTATCTAAGAATCCTCTTCAATATAAAGACATAAATGTAATAAAAATATTGATTATTCTTCTGTAAGTAAAACAAATGGCTAAATCTCTTAATAGATATATGATTTTAAAGGTGATTTACTTTGTTAACATTACAAGAATCAAGTTTGGTAATAAAAAGATGTTAAACAAAGATATTAGAAGAGCACATGCCACCGCTCAAAGTGAGCACAAGTCCCAAGTGTTGTGAATTCAAAATTACTTTTGAAGACACCATTTATGATGCACACCTCTGATCAGCTTTCTTATTAATCAACTTTTTGAGAAATACTTACCAAGAGTGGTTAATTCCTCACCCTATGAAAACCCCCATCAGAACCCCTCTGTCATGGAAGCGGCTGATAAGAATTAGACTGGGCTCCAAGTCAGGGTGTGTGAGCACCCAGTGGAGAGCCCAGAATACCAAGGGCACAGCGGTCCATGTGACTAGAAGAAGGGGAGATTTAGTGGGGATGTGAAGAAAGTAAATGTTTATAAATGTACTGAAGGCCCCCAAGGCAAACCAGATGGTTGCAATGGGGGCAACCGCGAGTCTTGAGGGGGCAACCCCCAAGGGTGGGAGAGGCAGGGAGGATGATGACTCCTCCAGGGTTTGCAGTTGCTGGCCTTTGGTTACAGGTAGGTGAGTCTGTGCACCAGAGAGGGGCGGCACAGAGCCCACCGCGCAGGCAGGGGTGCTTTCAGAGGGGAAAATGGACCCACGATGGGCATTAGGGCTGAGTCCCCTTGGTTGAGGTACCCTGGAGCCAACAGATGGGTGGGATTAGCGGCGGACGAGCCAGGTGCGGGGGCTGAGCTCATGGCATCAGGGCAGGGGCGCCCTGAGGTTGCTCTAATAGGGGAGCGCTCACAGAAATCCTGACAGCGAAGCAAACAGATGGGTTCACATTTGACAGATACTCAAAAACAAATTGAGAGTCAACTCCATCATCTAGAATGAGGTGGTTTACCGTGGATACAATCCACCACCGCATGTCAGGGTCAAGCGACCAGATGACCCATTTGGCAATCATCAGTATAATTATTTGGGTGGCGGCACACTTATCCAGATCAATTGGCGGAATTTTGAACAAGAAAAACAACAGGTGGAGTCTGCAGCAAGGCGTTTGGGGTATTCAAGCTTTATTTTAGTGCAAGGCGCAGGGAGAATAGAGAATGAACCAACAACTGCCCATCAGCAGGGCAGTTGCCTTAAGTATTGAGAGAATTGCATAGTGGGGATGCTGATGGATTGGGTGATTGGGGATTGGAGATGGGGTTTGGTTGGCTGGTGGGATGGGGAGGGGGGTGGAAGAATGCCCAAAATATTGGCAAAAATAAAAAAACTTTTGCAGATTTTCCCAAATTTTTGGGGCCAGACCTGGTCGATGGTACCAATCTGGGCCTTGACCATTCGGATTGGGCTGCTCACGTGGTTCAGATTTCTCAGATTTATCCCGGGGGGCTGTGGCCTTGGTGCTCAGTCATCCGCAACTTTTCCAAACTCTCAATTTTATTGTCTACACAATCCAAACTTCCCAGATCTGTTCTGGGGGTAGGGGCAACTGGTCCAAGTCACTTGTAACCTGGTTCAAAACCTGAATCAAGTTCTGATCTGATTTTCATACCTGACCAGTCTGGAACAGCTCTGTTAGCCTGGAATTTGCAGACTGGGCTCCAATACTAGCACTGGCTGTTTCTTCAAAATTTTGGTAAGTTTCCCTTGGTGAGTGAGGGGTCCCAGGGGCCCGCCCATGGCCCCTGGCCTGCCTAATCTCCTGGCAGGTCCCCTCTATTAATTTTAACAGGGTTGGGGATGGGGGAGGGGAGATATCTGAATATCTCTAGGAGGAAGGGCAGTCACCCAGTGCTCATCAACCACATGCACCAGGTCACTCAACTGTGACAGGGGGTCCACTTGGGCCTTTGGCCCCCTTTTGGTCTGAAAGGGATGCTGCTCCCTATCCAGTTGTAGGGGCGGGTCCCCAGGACTTACACTATCCTTTCCTTTTTTGACAGGGAGGAGGCCCCCACCTGGGGCATGGACCAGGGCATTGTTCTTGTGCCTCTCTGGGAGCTTTATGGCCAGTATTGCTGCGATATTCTGGGGGAGACAGGGAGCTGCTGGGTGGGAGTTGTGGAATTTTCTCTATCAGGTCCTTGCAATTTGCGCAGTTGTGTGCACTCACCCAGCTGTTCTCATATGAGGTTTAGCCTTTCCAGGAAACCAGGTATTGAACAGGTCTGCGGGACCTCCAGGAAGCCAGGATAGCCTCCACCTCCACTTCCTGGGATTACCCAATGAGAATTGGCTCTGGTGATGTTGGCTTTTCCCCTTTGAAGGGGGTCAGGAGGGAGGTGTGGAAGACGTTATGCTGCTTCCTGTGAGAGGGCAGCTTCAAAAGATAGGCTCCATTGCCTAAGTCCTTATCCACTTCAAAGGGGCCAGAGCGTTTGGCTGCAAGTTTCCAGGTAGGGGCTTTTAAGGGGAGATTGCGGGTGTACAGCAAAATGAGGGAGTCAACTTTGATCTCGTGTCCAGGGAGGCGCTTCCAGTCAGCAAACATTTTGTAATCCTTGATGGACTTTGTCAAATATTCACAAACCAGGTTGTGTGTCTCATGGAGTGCACGCACATGGTCTTCAGCTGCAGAGACTGCTGAGGAAAGCTGTGGGCCAATTTGGAAGGAGGGGTTGTAACCCAGGGTGGCCTCAAAGGGGGAGAGGTTGGTCGAGGAGTGGAGTGAATTGTTATATGTAAACTGTGAAAGGGGCAGGTCCTTGGCCCAAGTGTCCTGCGAGGCTGTTGCATAACAGCGCAGGTACTGCTCCAGTACTTGGTTCACCCACTCAGTCTGCCATCGGACTGGGGGTGGTAGGCCATAGATCTGAAGGGATTGATGCTGAGGAGGGTTAGCAACTCTTCCCAGAACTGGGCGGTGAACTGGGGTCCCCTGTCGCTCACTATCTCTTTGGGGAGACCAAACATGGCAAAGACATGGTTGTCAAATAAATTTGCGGTCTCCACTGAAGTAATGGAGGAGAGGCAGGGATGTCTAGCGCGAACTTATTAAATTAATCAACAACTACCATGATAGCATCTGAGCCGTTAGAGGGGAGCTCCGCGATGAAGTCTAAGAGACTGAGGTCCACGGGCCTTCCACCTGCTACAGGGGGTGTAGCAACCCCTTCTTCCCAGAACAGTCCATTTTTGCTCAGGCGCAGGTGACACAGCGGGAGATCCAGGAGGGGATGTCCTTTGAGGACCCTGGCCAATTATAAGTTCTCTTTATGAGATCAGCGCACTTCTTGATGCTGGGGTGCCCAACATCTCGGGGGACATGGTGTTTCTTGATAACACAGTTGCATAGAGATGGGGGGACCCAAACCTGATTGCAGAACTAGATGGTTCCCTTCCGCAGGGTGTATAGGGCTCTCTTCTGACTTGAAGACTCTAGGTCAGTATAAAGCTCTAACCCTTTGGGGCAACAGGTCTGGGCAGTTCAGACGCGGGGAGGAGTGGGGCGTTGGGGGCAAGGTCAGCAAAAGCTACCGTTGGAGGGGCCAAGGAGAGGATTTGGGAGGGAAGCACTACAGTAGTAAGCTCTAGCAGGTCCTCTCCACAATTGGGAGATGGAGATGGGTTCCAGATGATCATGTCCGGCAACACATTCAGGGGGCCTTTTATGAATTCATATTTAAAATGAAACCCATATAGGTCCTTATATGTGCGAGTTTACGGTGCCCCAACTTCTGGGGTTTTCAGTAATATAGTAATGCCTTATGGTCAGTCCAAACGGTGATTTCATGCTGGGCGCCTTGCAAGAGGTATCACCAGTGGGTGAGTGACCACGCCACTGCCGCTAGCTCCTTGTTGTATATTGGCCACGCTTGTTCTGTGGAAGTGTATTTGTGGGAGTAGTAGGCCACTGGGTGCTCGACCCCCTCATGCTCCTGTAGCAGCACGGCGCCCACCGCCACTGATGAGGCATCACAGGCTACAATGAAGGGGCGGGAGGTGTCAGCATGCCGCAGGACTGGGGCGGTGAGGAAAACCTCCTTGATAGACTCAAAGGCCTGCTGACATTCTGGGGACCACTTGAAGGGGGCGTTCTTCCCAGTGAGGGAGTGAAGGGGTGCCGCCAGTTGGGCGAGGGCTGGGAGAATTTTTTTAAAAAGTTGATGGTGCCGAGGAAACTTCGAAGTTGTTTCAGTGTAGTAGGGGTAGACCAGGACTGGATTGCCTCGAGCTTAGAGGGGGGAACAGCATATCCGTCCTTCAGGATAAGGTTACCTAAGAAGGTCACTTCATCCTGGAAAAATTCGCAGTTTGAGGGTTTCATAAAGAGCCCTGCTTTGTGGAGGGCTGTCACCACTGTTTCTAGATCCTTGGCGTGTTGCTCTGGGGTAGGGGAGTGGATCAAAATATTATTGATGTAGGCTACAGCGCATTAGAAGTGAAAGTCCCCAAGCACATCATCAATGAGGCATTGGAAGGTGGTTAGATTGTTCTTCAGTCTGAAGGGCATCACTCTGAATTGAAAAAGACCCCGGTGGGCAGATAGCTGTGAGACACTCTTGTCCTCTCGCCACCCTCACCTGGTTAAAGGCGTTCACCAGATCCAACTTTGATAAAACCTGGGATTTGGCGATGGCTTGGGCGATGGTTTGCTCTAAGGGCAACGGGTAGGGGTCAGGGATGGTGATGTTGTTGAGGTAGTCATAGTCGATGCAAGGGCGCAGGGTGCCATCTGCTTTCTGAGCAAAAACTATGGGGGAGGCGACTGGTGAAGATTTCTTGATAAGCCACCCCTTCTCTAACATCTCGTCTAGCCAAGTCCCCAAAGCCTTGTCCTCTTCCTCAGTGTAGGGGTAGAGGGGGAAGTTGTTCTTGATTAGGTTGACCGTCAGCTGAAATGTTAGGTCATATTCGGAGTGTAGGGGAGCTTGGAAGCCAGCGACATGTCAAAGATGGACTTATAGGGGGTTGGAAAGGATGGGAAGTCTGAAGTGAGGTCAATAGAAGTGGGATCCAGGGGGGAACAGAGCTGAGGGATGTGATAAGGGGGAGGGTTTTCAACAAGGGGAACTCTCCACTCAACTTGAGATTGTAGAACAACAAGGAGTTATTTGCAAGATTAATGTGGACCTGCTGTCGCTACCACCAGCCCACCCCAAGATCATGGGGTAGAGCAAGTCCTGTACAGCTGAGAAGTGGTCACTGAACCCAAAATCGTGAACAGAAAAGAGAAATGAGCGTCAGACGCGGTAAGACTTCATGGGTTCTGATGAAGCTCCCAGGACCAATGAGGCTTCTTCTATGACCAGGTCTAAGGAATGCGCCAAACTGAGGTCAATAAAGTTGCCTACCGCTCCAGTGTCGAGGAGGGCTTGCACAGTAAATTCATCCAACTCTGAGGGGAAGGAGATAGGGAACAAGAAGTAGGCTTGATCTTCTTTAATGGGGTGGGCGAGAGAGGGCAGCCAAGGAGTGAGCATGACCCATCATTAGAAGAGATTGACCAAGAGGCGCCAGGATGGCTTGTAACTGGGGAGGGGTTTCTGCTTCCTCCTTGTCCCAAATGGGGCAGCGATGGTTGATGCATATGCTCGCTCCACTCTCTTCGAGGGGGCCTCTGGGTTAACAGGGGGGTGATAGCACCAGGATGGATAGGCTCTGAGCTCTGGGGAATCAAGGACCCACTCTCCTGATCTGTGGTGAGATCAGGAGGTGCAGCAGGCAGGGGCTCTTCTGAGGGGAGGGTACCCAAGGTGGGTACAGAGGGGATGCAGAGGGCGGCGAGACCTGGGGGACACTTTCCTTGGCCGCGACCACTGGCAGGGGAGAGGGCTTGGCACGCGGCCCCTCAAGAGCTGCAACAGCGCACGTGGGTGTATGGAAAGGCCTGGCCCCAATTGCACGAGCCACGGAGAATGCAATTTTTAAGGACCTGGGGAGGGGGTCCCAAGATGCATGGGCAGCTACAGTGGGGTCCAGAAAGCTCGGAAAAAGGTGGAGATGGCAATTTTGGGGGGATGGGCACCGTGGGGGCCAGGACCGTGAAGGCTTTAATCAGGGAGGGTAGGTCTGTGGCTGTCTGTCCTAGTATGAAGAAATGGAGGAGGCGCGCCAGTTTAGACTCAGGGGCCTGGTTTGAGAGTGACCAGCGCCAGTAGGGGGTGGGGTTCCTAGACTTAGCAGCAGAGTGGAGCACTCCCCTGACCCAGTGACGGGTGTCCCTGTCTAGGGCGTCAAGGAGAGCTTCGCTCTGCTGGGCATCAGAAGGAAGTGGAGATTTCCCCCCATCGGCGGTGAAGCGCACCTGAAGTTCCACCAGGACACCTAGGATTTGGTTGGCCACCTCATCAGAAGAGATAGGGGGGACTCCCAACCCTATCATGTTGACTGATGGGGTGACACTTTTTTCCAGGGCTCAGTGGGGTGGGGACCAGGTCAACACAAACTGGCGGCATGCTTGGATGAACGAGGCAGCTGACCAGCAGGAGGAGGCCAGGTTTCAAAGAGAGAGTATGTTTAGGGTTAGAGCGTAGGCCAATGCTTCGCCAGTGCTAGCGAGGAGGGCAGAGAAGGCTGAGGTTATTGGTAAAATATTATGTCATGGAAACGGCCGATAATAATTAGACTGGGCTCACAGTTGGGGTGTGTGAGCACCCAATGGAGAGCCCAGAATGCCAAGTGAACAGCGGTCCATGTGACTAGAAGAAGGGGAGTTTTAGTGGGGACGTGAGGAAAGTAAATTTTAATAAATGTACCAAAGCCCCCAAGGCAAACCAGATGGTTGCAATGGGGGCAACCGCGAGTCTTGAGGGGCAACCCCCAAGGGTGGGAGAGGCAGGGAGGACAACGACTCCTCCAGGGTTTGCAGTTGCTGGCCTTTGGTTACAGGTAGGTGAGTATGTGCACCAGAGAGGGGCGGCACAGAGCCCACCGCGCAGGCAGGGGTGCTTTCAGAGGGAAAATGGACCCACGATGAGCATAAGAGCTGAGTCCCCCTTGGTTGGGGTACCCTGGAGCCAACAGGTGGGTGGGATTAGCGGCGGACGAGCCAGATGTGGGGGCTGAGCTCATGGACATCAGGGCAGGGGCGCCCTGAGGCTGCTCCAATAGGGGAGCGCTCTCAGAAATCCTGATGACAAAGTGAACGGATGGGTTTGTGTTTAATGGGTATGCAAAAATGGATGGAGAGTCAACTCCATCATCGAGAATGAGGCGGTTTACTGCGGATATAATCCACCACTGTGTGGCAGGGTCAAGTGACTGGATGACCCATTTGACGATCATTGTAATAATACTTGGGAAGTGTCATGCTTAGCCGGAATGATTGGCGGAATTTTGAATAAGAAAAACAACAGGCAGATTCTGCGGCAAGGCGTTCAGAGTATTCAAGCTTTATTTTAGTGCAAGGCGCAGGGAGGATAGAGAATGAACCAATAACTGCCCATCAGCAGGGCAGTTGCCTTAAGTATTGGGAGAATTGCATAGTGAGGATGCTGAGGGATTGGATGATTGGGGATCAGCAATGGGGTTTGGTTTGCTGGTGGGTGGGGGGTGGAGGGACGCCCAAAATCTTGGCAAAAATAAAAAAAACTTATGCAGATTTTCCCAAATTTTTGGGGCCAGACCTGGTCGATGGTACCAATCTGGGCCTTGACCATTCAAGTTGGGCTGCTCACGTGGTTCAGATTTCCCAGATTTATCCCGGGGGCTGTGGCCTTGGTGCTCAGTCATCCACAACTTGGTCCAAACTATCAATTTTATTGTCTATGTGATCCAAACTTCCAAGATCCATTCTGGGGGTAGGGGCAACTGGTATGAGTCACTTGTAACCTGGTTCAAAACCCAAATCAAGTTCCAATCTGATTTTTAAACCCAACCAGTTCGGACTGGCTCTATTAGCCTGGAATTTGCAGACCGGTCTCCAATACTAGCACTGGCTGTTTCTTCAAAATTTTGGTAAGTTTCCCCTTGTGAGTGAGAGGTCCCAGGGGCCCGCCCATGGCCCCTGGCCTGCCTAATCTCCTGGCAGGTCCCCTCTATTAATTTTACCAGGGTTGGGGATGGGAGAGGGGAGAGATCTGAATACCTCTAGGAGGAAGGGCAGTCACCCAGCGCTCATCAACCATGTGCGCCAGGTCGCTTGACTGCAACAGGGGGTCCACTTGGGCCTTTGGCCCCCTTTTGGTCCAAAAGGGATGCTGCTCCCTATCCAATTGTAGGGACTGGTCCCCAGGACTTACATCCTTAATTCTAAGATAATATATTTTGTTACAATGTATTAATTGACTGTAATAATGATTGAGTCCACCCCTATTATGGAAGCAATAAAGAGGTTTATAAAATACCAAAACCCCCTCTATAAACTTCAATTAGTCTAAAGAACTTAACTATGAAGGATCTTATATATCCCTTGACTGCCACAATAATTTGCTGGGTGGTTAACATGACCTCAGAGGATGAACCAATATAAATATAGGTTTAAAGATTTTATACCCAACATTGCAAGTGGTGCTATAGTCCACCTTTGTTACCTCTGAGTTTCACCATTGTTGGTTTTCCCCAAGATGCGCTTGCTGGTGCTAACGCTGGGGAACCCAACAAGTAGGCTGACTGCAAGGGGCTGGCGTCAGCCAAGATGACAGGGGTGTCTCCGGATGTGACAATGGACTAGATTCCATTCATTTGAGTAATTTAGTCTTAATAAAATATAAGATAAAATAGATCTTATGAACGAAAGTATTTTATTAGAATAATAATTAGGGATATTTATGGGGTATTTGGGGACACGTGGCTCTAGGATCGTCGTGGCCCCATCCAAGTAGGGTTTCTCCTGGCCTTCTGGATAGCCCACTATTCTGATTTTTACTTGGATCAAGCCACCCATGTGTTCAGGTCAGGTGAGATCCCAGTTCACATGTCCCAGGGAATGGGATTGTACCATTTCCTCAAATTTGGGGTAATTTAAACCATCCCCAAATTTTATACTGGTAGATTTGACTCTTATTATCAAATCTAATAAGCCAGCGAGAATTTAAACCCCTTAAAGGGGGATGTCAATCATTCCCCTGGATAAGGCTTACACCTAACCTAGGGAAAATCCTGGCAACCATAATGATGGGCAACTTGCTAAAACACTAACTAAAGAGAGATTAGCCATTTCTATGACGCCAAGAAATAAGCTAATGCTAAATTGGGAAGTAAATTATGGTAAGGAAAATCATTTTTGAGATTAATAACGATACCCATTCACCCATAAGGGCCAAAGGATTCATTATAACAACAGGAGCCACAGTTGTGGCTCAGAAATTAGCCACACGTTCACAAACCAACAAGAGCTCCACAGTATAAAATTGCAGAAGAAACTCAGAGGATCAGAGATAATCAAAAATGGAATGCTGACCAAGAACCAAGATAAAATCTAAAAATTGACTTATGAGAGGAAGCTGATTTGTTAAAACTAAAGCCTACTTTATGCACCTAAATCCCTATATGACTATAAAAACTTTCAATACTTATTCAATAAAATTAACTACTCAACAGAATTCTGTCTTTATTGTTGTTAATAGTGCTAATAACATCAAATATAGTAGTTATTGTCAAAGGTTCAGGAGTAGCCTACTGTTGTCAGAAAATGTTGAGAGGAGTTTTTAATGTAGCTAAGAACTGTAAGTCCTGGTGAGCATTCTTGCGTCTCAACAAATAATATATTCCCTTCAGAACCAAAAGGGGGCTAAAAAGCCTAATCAACCTCTCACTAAACAGAGCAACCACCTCATGTTGTTGATAAAAGTTTGGTTACAGTTTACTCCCTGAAGGTTATTACTTCTACCATCTTCTCACCACCAAGTTATTGTTGGAAAGAATCAAGTGAGTGTATCAAGAGGTGGTGGTAGCCAAGAGCCATTGCCAACAGCAAGGATGCAGCTCCCTGCCTTACCAGAAGGAATTCCCATCTAGTTGGATTCACATGAAAAGAGAAAGTCAATAATGAACGATATCAAATTATTTAAATCACCATTGGACTCAAAACTGCCTCTCTGACCTCCCATCCTGTCGCAAGTGAAGGCAAGTCCATCTCCAATAGGTTCAGGCGAGCAAAACCCATCTGAAACAAATTGAAACTGCCCATACCTGCCATGGCCTTTGGCACACCCGTCAATTATCATGCAAATTGTTGATAGCTCACAAGGTAAAATTTTATAGGAAATTTTTTTTTAAAAATTTGATACTGATTAGGCTGGTCAAGCCAGATCCAAATCAACTTAGGTAGCAGATTAGTATGTCAATCTTCCTTTAATCTATTGCAAAGATATCTACAAAATTAGTGCACACTCCTATTCCTACATGTTGAGCTTATAAAGGTAGCAGTATCCATCAGGTACTGCTGTTGCTCAATTTTATTTATTTTTCCCTTAAGGCTACTAAAATAAAATAATTTGATTTTTTTAAAATTATATAAAATAAGTGGATACATTTCATTTTCATTTATAATTACCTGTTTGTAATTAACTGGCAAGTGTTGGTATTCATCCTTTTATGCACATCAAACTTATTGGATAACTGTACTAGAGGTATTCTGGATGTTGCTCTGGGTGGGAACTCATCCTGAGTGGTAGTAAGGTATTAATTATATCAGCAAACTCTATGAAACAATGGAGTTTACCCTGATTATCTTTCTTCTCCACCCTCATTTGTAGGCGGCGTGCTGTAAGTTCTATTCTTTGAGAAGAAGGTTGTCCCTTGGTTATATTGTTAGTTTATGGAAAGTTACCTTATTCTTCAAATCAAAGCTTCTATTCCGCGTTTAAGGATTCTCTTCATACCCAAGTATCTTTGGTGTTTCCTCCCAAATTTTACTGTGAAAGTCTTACACTGTTCTGTCTACCACAGCATGTCCATATTGGCTGTATCACAAGAGTTGATGTGGTTTTTTCTAAATCTTGTTCTGATCCTTTCCCAAAATTCAGTAATGTGTTATAGTCATTTAACTCTTTATGTTGAGTTTGACGCTTTGGGAACTAAAAAATTGATTTTTAATCCGTAGGTGCCTATGTTGTCTGCGGCACAAAAGGCAGAGTGTGAGGAATCCAAATTAGCAGGAGTAATGGTTTAATCCTATGAAGCTGTCCAGGTGATATTCTGGTTATTACCCCTTCCACTCAACTCTTTCCCCTGAAGTTGCAGTTAGACAAAATCATGCTTAATCATATTGCCTTTTAAGCTTTTTTATAGCATATGGTATCAATCAAAGCTTTCTTTGATACTGTAGAAGCTTGGAATTTTAGGAACTTTAAGGTCGTTCAGAATCTTGATCCAGATCTAAAGGTAGGATCTTTGGTATTGAGCGCTTTCTCAAACACTATAGCTTGTTATGCAGTGAGAATTCCTGCCCCTTTCTCTTTGCATCAGTTTGCCTTCAATGACAGTTTACTGCGGTGCCATATTTATTTTCCAGTCATTATGGTGGTAGAGTGGTGGCGGAGGCAATAGAAAAACATCAACATGGTACCAACCTCTTGACTTTTAGAACCCCACTCATTTGGCGAGTTCCCACTTATAGATAAATTCTCTCTCACCTGAGTTGTGAATTCCCTCATGGCAACTCCCTCCCTACTGAATTATACCTGTTTTTCCTTCTATGTTGCTTCAGTATAAAGATATCTCAAGATGGATAGAGCCAGTCACCTGCCAGCTAACTTTGAGTATGATCTGGCATCTCATCTGTTGATGGTGTGTTGAAATTTGGTTGACCACATTATTCATCACACTTGTCAATCAAAAATTGACAGTTGTTAAAGCAACTGATTGTTCTGCAATTGGCTACTGACTAACTTATTGATCATAAATAATCAAAGGATATAATCTGACGGTTGATTTTGGTTAATATTTCGTTGAGTATCACACCCAATCAAATTACTAGTCATAATTAATCAAAAGACCTAATCAAATGATGAGATCTGATTACTATCTCGTCAGGGATCATCCCTGACTACATTAGTAGTTGAAATTCATTAAAAAACATAATCTGATGATTGTTTTGATTATTATGTCAGTCATCATGCCTGATTAGATTTTTAGTCATAATTAATCAAAAGACCTAATCCAATTATGAGATCCGATTACTATTTTATCAGGGATTATACCCAACTAAATTGGTAGTTGAATTTCTTTAAAGGACATAATCCGACAATTATTTTGATTAATGTTTTGTCGGGCATCACACGACAATGTTAATTAGCTAATTCAATGAGGGCATGATTGCCAATAGTCAGATTGCTATAATGTATTTTTAAAGCAGAGGCGCTGAACAATTAGGGTCGTTTTAATGAGGCTACTGAAGCGTTTTAACGCTTGTTGTGGCAGTAGCTATTAGTAGTAATCAGGTAACACAGCCCCAAACCATCTGTGTACAGTTACTAACACATGGGGATGGTTGCCAATCCGTAAACAGTTACACTACTGGGGTTAAATAAGATAAAGACATTCACTACTGTCAGAAGTTAATCCCAAAGGTTAGAAGTTTCAGGGGACTAATCAGTTGATTTTCAAAGAATTATCTGAAAAGTTTCCGCCTTCTGCCTATAAAAACCTCTAGCATTTTCTAATAAAAAACATAATTCAACTGCAAATATAGTTTTATATCTACTTTCTAAATTGAAGATTGAAAGAAAAAAAGTCTCTAGTTGTTTTTCTCTATTTCCATTACCAGAGAGGATTCGTTGCCACTAAAATTGAAGACTCAACCTACTAGTTGTCACCATACAACTAGTGTTTGTAGTTTTACTCAACAACCAACCTGTGCAGTAAATGTACCTAAAAGTTTACATGGTGGATAGTCAACATTTACTGCCCTATATTCCCCAATATGGAGCAAGAGGGTAAGGCCCTGGAGCTGTGGCTTGATGACATTTTCAAAAGGGGTGGATAATTCAGTAATCCCCGTTCATTTGCATCCCTTATTGTTTCTGCTCAAAAATCAGATGGTATCTTGCGCCCTTGAACAAGCTATGGTCATTTAAGTAACATCGTGGTGCACGATCCCTACTCACCTCCCTTTGAGTAAACCATCATTCAGGTGATAGAAAGATCATAGGTTTTCTTTAAGCTGGACTTGGTAACTCCTTCTACCAAAATTTGGAAGCTGAGGGTCATGAGTGGCTTATGGCCATTTGGATTAGATTGGGAAATTCCAGTTTTTCATAATGCTCTTTGGCCTTAGAACGCCCCATCTCGTTGTAGCATATATTTTATGAAGTTCTAGAAATCTTCGCTTAACCTGTGCTTTGGCATACATTGATATCATAATGCAATATTTCACTCCTGAGCATCATAAGAAGGACCTGGACGCGGTTATGACTGCATAGCAGAAGGCTGATATTTATGTGAAGCCTTTAAAGTGTGAGTTTTACATGTAAAAGATTGACTTCTTGGGTAACCTGGTCCTAAAGGACGGGTAAATCATTCCTCCTAGTAAACTTTTGACCATTTTTTTCAAGGCCTACGCTGACCACCCAGAAACAGCTTAATAGTTTCTTGACACCATCATTTTCTTTTAATAAGTTCTCACCTGCGCTCTCACAGTTGACTGCGCCACTTCATCCCCTTACAGGAAAAATGTTCTTTTGAATGGTTGGCAGAGTGTCAATGCGCATTTGATGCAGTTAAGGAGGTGTTTGTGGCAGCCTTAGTTCTTAAACATTATGAATTATATGTGCCTTTTATAGAGGCATGCGATGCCTCTGAAGCAGTGATAGGGACAATTTTGCTTCAAAACCATTGCAGAGTAGAACACATGTACCTACTTCTCACAGAAGTTCTCTTCTTTGGAGAAATCATTTGCTATATATGACAAGTATATTACTGATGTGGCATGGTCCTCATCTTGGTGGCACCTTCTCCAGGTCTCAGATCATTAGGTGGCTGTCTGAAAGGATTAATAAGCCCTTATTTACTTCAGGAAGCTACAAAAGTTATCACATCATCAGGACATATGTTCCACGATCTTTGTAGCTCTAACTTCAAGTACAAGTTCGTGTTGATGCGTTGAACATTCTTTTGGATCTATTGAGTTAATATTCATTTCAAAGCCCAATGGAAGAAGAGGCGTAGGAGATGACTGCAGTGATTCTCCTGGCCAATTTTAGCTATTGCTCATCCAGCAATTCCTGTGATGGATGGGGCCTTAGAGGCACACCTGGTTTCTTGGGTACAGGATGGAAAAATAATCTGCTTAGAGGTACTGGAGATGTGTGATCATCTGTACTCCAAGGCTATAAGAAGACTCATTATTTTGTTTATATGAACAATGTTGTTTAAGGTAGAGTTTGGGCTTCTACTCAGCTTTGTAACGATTTTTATCTGCGCTCATCATGACCCCCAGCGATAGGACACCTAGGAAATAAAAAGAGTCTATATTTTAAGCTGTCATTCAACTGAAGGAATTATCTAAGGATATACCAGTCTATATTACCAATTGCTGATGAGCATGCGAGCCAAGTATGATAGGTCAGGTATGAATGGTCTCTTCCATCCTCTTCAGCAGTACAAGGCCCTTGGACCTCAGTAACCAGTAACTTCATTGTTGAGCTTTGTAGTTCCAATTTTTAAGATATTATAGTTGTAGTGGACTTCTTTACCAAATTTTCCCTCTTTATACATGGTCTGTCAGCAATACTCTGAGGAAATGACCTATCTATTCATTCGACATGTTTTCATTTTTGGCCACCATTAGGATGTGGTAAGTGACCAAAGGCCCCAGTTACCAGTAATTTTTGGACCATCTGGTGGGCCACTTGATAATTAAGCTGTACCATTCCATCATGTACCATACTTAGTCTAACATCCAGATTAAGAGCGTCAATCAGATCCTCAAGCAGCATCATCGCTGCTATGCTTCTGCCCCTAAGGATACCTAGGCTGCTGACCTTTCCCTAATGCAATTCACGTACAACAAAATCACATACTTAACAACTGGATCCTTCTTTAATAATTCATCCTGGGTATAGCCTCTCTTACCTTGTAGGGCCTTGCCTCCAACCAGAAGTACCTGCCACCGGTGAGCATTTACATCAAATCTGAAGCACTCAATCCCTGGTGTGGGAACATCTGACCAAGGTGATTAGCAATTATAAGCATTTCAAAGACTGCAAACTTCTTCCTGCCCATGAATTAAGGTGTGTTTCCTTGGTCATGATGGTATGCGCCACCTGCATATTAAGTTGCATTCTCAGAAGTTTGTGAAAAAGCACTCTGGACCTCACTTGGTGGAAGAAGAATTAGGTAACTGTTCCTTACAGTTGTCTATTCCTGGTCACTAGAAGCTGCACCCCATCTTCCACAAACCTAGTTGTCCCTTTTTAAGGGGAAGGACCAAGTCATGCCTGACCTGGTCCTGATGGAGAATTCAGAAGAGACTAAAATTGACGTAATTTTTGGCATCATGGAAACCCCGCTGTTCAGTTCAGTACTTTGTCGCTTGAAAGACAATCCTTTACTAAAAAAACAGCTGGGGATAGTGTCAGCTATTGTGTTCATTTCTGTGAGTTAGTGGAGGCCTTTCACGCTACACACCCTATAGTACCTTGTCCTCCATTAAGGTTGTTTCCCTTCTGGCCAGAAATCTGTCTGAGGTGCACAAGAACTTTTCACTCGCCCAAGTTCCTGGTGGTGGTGCGTCACCTGTTAAAAAAGGGAAAGATAATGTAATTCCTGGGGAGCAACCCCTGCATCTCAACAGGGAAGAACATCTCTTATGAACTAAAAAAGGGGTCAAAAAGTCTGTTAATCCTCTCAGCAATCAGGTTGTCCTAGCTCATGTTTATATAAGGTGGGTGACAGCTTACCTCTGAAGGTTGTTCCTTACCCCTGCTTCTAACCACCAAGTCATTGGTGGAGAAGATCATGGGAGTGTGTCAGGAGGTTGTGGTGGTCAAGGCCATTGCCAACAGCAAGGATGAAGCTCACCGCCTTGCCAGAAGGCTTTCCCACCTACTTCAAGTCCCATTAAAGATGGTAAGTTAATAGTTAATAACACTAACTTGTGTAAATCACATTTGGGCTTTAAGTCGCCACTCCAATCTTCCATACTATTTCCAGTGAGGGCAAGTCACCCAAAAGTGTTCAGGTGAGCCAAAACTATTTAATATGAAATGGAACTTCCTGTACCTACCCTAGTTTTAGGATTCCATGTTAGCTTTTGCACAAATCATTACCAGCTAAAGAGTGGAGTTCATGAGAAATCTTTGTAGAAAAACTGATACTGATCCAACATTTGCATCCAGATATAAATCAACATTGCTAGCAGCTTAGTAGGTCGATCTGCCTTTATTCTATTGCAAAGATATTCTCCAGGCATTAATGCCATCTTCACTATTTCCAACATGGTGATCTTAAAAGGCAGCAGTCCTCACTAGGACTGCTGTCATTCCACTTTTTTATTTCCTACTCAAAGTTTATTAATATAATATGATTGTCCTAATTTTGAATAAAGTAAGTGATTTGTAATAATAACATACAATTATATTTATAAATTTGGAATTAGCAAACAGGTATTTGTAATCATCCTATTAATGTTCAACCAAACTTTGTGGATGGCTATTGTAAGTTCTGGCTCAAATTGAGAGTTTGGGTAAAACTGATGATGGATTTTAATTCCAAATTTAAAGGCTTGGTCATAATTATTGTCAAGAGAATCTACAAATATTTTATCTAAACCTCCCAATATTATGTACAAACCCAATCTAAAATGGTGATCTAATATTGTATAACAGAATTAACCAGAATTTCGCAGAATTAATGAAATAGCAAATTAGGTATAGATCTTGGTTTGAATGCGCTTGGTAATTTACTAAAAATTTTGGCACTCTTATTCTTTTTATATTATTATCTAAATTACGATTTATTATGTTATTGGCAATCAAAAATGAGAATTTTCACAATCTAGGCATCTAATTGCTACCTATTGCTTAACTACCTTCTACTCATCTACCTTCTTCTTATCCCAAATACTCAGTCAAAACTAACTTTTAGCTTTATAGAACTATAAATAGTGTGAGCTTTATCCTATTAAAGAATTTTCACAAATCAACTTTTTTGCTGTTACTTTTGGCCTATACTATTATAATAGTGATGAAACTCTTCTTTGTCACTACTTTTGGAATATTTTTTAATTGGGAATCCATATTCTGAATACGCCACTCAGGGAGTCTCTTACCATAGAGTGAAGGTTTTAAATTATTAAGGTAAACCTTTTCATGTATCTATCGCCCAGGGCTCTGGGTGCCCTGGACTTTTCAACATATAAATGACTGGATATAATCTCCCTTTTCCCAAAAACTAGTGCTCCTTACCGGGTTTTCCTGAGTCCCTGGAAATCTTTAAAAACAACTAATATGTAATAAATAATCAGTCTTCCAAGCAATAGGAGCTTATAGCTCAAGTTACTTATAATTTTAATTTACTTTGTGAATGACTTAGAAAGCCTTTTGTCTCTCTAGATAAGCCCCTTAGCTGAGCATACGCTTACCTGTTCACCAAAAATTTAGTTGAAGAATCTACTGATGAGGTTATTATCAATGCCATCAAACTTAAACTGAAGAAACTAGTGACCTATCACTTTCCGTCATTCAATGCCGCCCACTATTAGAGCAATCCACAATGACATTAATTAATGCAAAGAGCAACTGAGTCCTAGTATAAAAAACTTTTAATGGCTATATGAACACCTCTCATTTCTTCTCTGACACCCCTCACTGTATTAATGAAACAGTCAGAACAGCTGAACCAAATGCTTCAGCGTTAGAATCATTTTATTTGGTTATTGCTCCCAAAAACTAACAATTCATATGGGATAGCTGATTCAAGTGCCCTTGAGACCAATTTGCTGCCCAATGCCTCTGTTTCAATTGTTACACCTGTTTCTGGAGCTTTAATTAAGAACTAGTAGCCATAACCCCTTTTGTTTATGGGGATCAAAATACCAAAATGGGGTCAAAAGATACTAAAATCCAGGCATAATTGGGGAAATCTCTCAACCTAACAAACATGGAATAGCCATAAAACAATATGTTGGTTAATAAACAACCTAGATTCTCAGTATGTTTCTACCTCAGGATTTGAAATATAACCAAAGATCTCCATCCCTTTGTCCTTAAAATGAAACCACCTGTTTAAACCACTAAAAACGTTGGTATGAATCCCCAATCTACCCAAACAACATCCTACAACTTTACTTCCCAAATTTAGACTAATTTGGCGGTTCCCTACTAAAAACCTAACCTATGATGATACACCATATGAAATTAGGTTGGATTTTGAGGATTCTAACTATCCAGCCAGTTTTAATATAAATTCCAATACATAATTAGATTCAAAAAAAACCAACAAACCTAGATAAAAAGAACATTGTAAAAATTGTCAAATTTTCAATCCTTTGACAAAGATTTAATTTACATAATTGAGATAAAACAGTGGACTTGTGTGCCTGATCTCATCACTTTCGCTGAACATCAACTTGCTCAATATATTGAGGTAATGGACACCGCCAGCCTCACAAACGAAGAAAACCCACAACTATACCTCATTATGCCCCATGTCGCCGATGCTCCAGCCCCAATGATGTCAGCCATGGTCTGCCAGCTAAATTGGGCGCCAGACAAAAGTTTTCTAAAACTTTCTTACCTTCTGATATGAATTCCTAGGCTCTTAGCTGAGGTGGCATATTAAAATTTTTTTATTTTTAATAATCCCTTTATTTGGCCCATTTGCAAATAAAGATGCGTGGTGGACCCCCCTTTTGGGTTGGGGACCACTAGTGCTAAAAATATATAACAATGGATCCAGTCAATCAACGAGTCTTTTTAAACCAAAAATCTAGATTTCTACCTTGTAAAAGTCATAATCCCTTCGAGTTAAAAGCCAAACCATCTGATTCTGACGTCAACAGTACCACAACTATTGGCCAACTCATTTCCATCCAAGGACGGGTAAAATTGGTCAGAAATATTAGCCAACAAATCAAGTTAATATATTTGACTATTTTTAAACATAAAATTGAGGTTAATTTAAATTATGGCACCAAATCTCGTTAGAAGCTAACCAGCCCAATTCGGCACCCAAAATGAATGCTTTTGTCAAGTGTCATCTTAGCCTGAACAACGCTGGCCTGGAATGGTGGTCAATGCTTTTAACACCTTATCTAACCGTTGGAAAAAGAGAATATTTTTCAATATGATCAGCTGGTTTAATCCAACATTAATTTACAAAACTCAGCTGATTTGTAAAAATCCTCAACCTTTAACTTATGAAGAATCCCTGCGTAAAATTAGGTTTATAATTGAAAATCCAAAATATCTAGACGAAATTTCTTTCAAAATTTAACGTCTTAAATCATACTTGTATCTGTGTTAAAAATACAAGACCAACTAGCACATTCCAATCCCTGAGGCTAAACTAAAATTATGATTCAGTCACTTTCCAAACAAATTTTAGATTGTAACAAACTTTATGGAATAAAAAACTAACCTTAAACCTGTCAAGCCCTTATATTATGTAGGACAACCAGATTGAGGCTGTTAAAAACCAAGCAAGTTGGAGGTTGCTCAGAGTATTATCATGAAGCATATGCATATCCAATTACTCCAACCTTTTCCATCCTTATGCCATGATCTAGAACGCGTTGTCAAAGTTCTGGATCAAATTGAAAATTTGAGTCAAACTGATGACAGGAGTCAATCCCAATTTAAAGATTGAGTTTAATTATTGTTAGGGATAATCCTGAGATAACTTTATCTAAACCTCACAATAATGAGGTCCAAACTGATCTAAAAAGGTGATTTAATACTGTTAAACAGAAAAAACAGAATATCACAGAATTCCCAAAATAACAAATTAAGTATAGATATTGGTTTGGGTGCACTCAGTAATTTCCTGAATCTACTGGCACTTAGATCCTCTAGGTATCATCCTCTAATTTAATTTTACTATTATTTTATTGGCAACCAAAGCTGAGAATTTAGACTAAGCTAGGCATTAAATTGCTATATATCACTTATTAACTAACTTATCTACCTTCTACTCATATACCTTCTTCTTATCCTGAATCCTCTTTCAAAACTAACTTTTAGCCTTATAGTACTATAAATAGTGTGAGGCTTTATCCTATTAATGAGTTTTTACAAATCAACTTTACTTTTGCCTTTGCTTTTGGCCTAATTCTATAATATTAAGGAAGACATTCTTTTTGAAAATACTTTTGGCCCTCCTTTAACTTGATAAGGAAGACTTTAATTGTATATGCCACTAAAGGAGCTTTTACCCTTGAGTGAAGACTTTAATTTATTAAAGTAAACCTTTTCATGTATCCATCACCCAGGACTTTGGGTGCCCTGGACTTTTTATCAAAAAAAGTTTGGATTAAAACCCCTTTATCCCAGCAATGGAAATTCCCAGTGGACTATGAATGCTATCATGGGTATTGGAGTACCTCAATTAGAAGCCAAAATTTTCCTTGTAAAAACTGATGTCTGATCTTAATTTTAATTTATTGCGGGGAAGGCCGACCAGGGGATGGACACTTCGAATATAGACACAAAAGAAAACTAAACTTAGTAACAGGGAAGGCACCTCAGAAAACGATGCTATCTCTTGTTGCCATCAAGGAACGCCACTATGGGGAGGAGGAGGGAACGTGTAAAGGGTCCATAACCACAATTGAACACATGTGGAGGAAAGGGTCCGAGTTGATGAATCAAACTGAGAGCCAGGAGGAGACCAGCTGATGGCGACGCGGTGGGAGGTACCCAAACATCCACGCCTGGAAGCGGTCCATCAAATGGGACCAGAATCTGTGGACAGCTTCTGGAAGGTGGGGGTGGAGCCTGCGATAGCATCCAAGACAATTGTGTGGATAGTCCACATGGCAATTGCAACCACCAAAGCATGGAGGGAGGGTGGAAGAGGGGATACCATGGATATAACAAACATATCTCTTGACAGACTGAAGGGATGTTTTTGATCCTAGACAAGCAGACGTTGAACTTCGTGCCATATCGCTTTAGAGGTAGGGCACTTCTCCAGGCGGTGGAACAGCGTTCATTACTGGCCACACACGACGCAGGATGAGTGTAAAGCGTTAGAGCGCTCAGCCATATGGTACACCTGCCTCAGGCAGCGCCACACATGGGAACGGATTTGAGGCAGCAACAGAGGGTGATGTGCGTATTTCCAAATAGTCTTCTGGGTCTCAAGGGAATAAGGGATGTCCATCATTTCCAGGTAGTCCACCCTGGATAGGACATGGGGTCATGTGGGGATCAAGCCATCTTGAATGTGCAGCCCCTGTACCTCCTGTGTGAACTGAGGAGAGGGGCGGCCTCTCTGGGCTGTGTGTCCACAAATACGGATTCTCCACTCAGCGCTCCGCATGAAGAGGAGGATTCGTTTGAAGTGGGGTTTAGTACCGTGAGGACCTGTGGCCGATGGGTGGGAAGCCAGATATTTCATCAAGGAGTGAGGGTTCAATGGATTGCTAAGGCCCAGGGCGCGGGAGAAATTGGAGTGGGCTGCGTGGGACCAGTGATGGGAGGGGAGCGTAGGGGCGGTGATTGCCACAATCCAGGTGCCCAGGATTTTGGCAGCATGGGCTTTAAAGTTGAGCAGGCCCATGCCACCATGACGACGAGGGCCAAACATGACCTCAAGCCGCACTGGCGGTGGGCGGCCTGACCATAGCCACCCTTGTATAAGGGCATACATAGATTTGAAAAAACATGGGGAGAAGGCGGTTGCGTGGGCTCCAAACCAGACTTTGGAGAGGAGCATAGAGTTGGCTAAAACAACCCTGCCAGTAAGGGAAGTAGGGTGGGCTCTTAGGGAGGCGATGTACTTCGTCACGTTGTCTAGAATATGACTCTCCAATACTGCTGATGCATATCCGCCTGCCTCCACCCACACGCCCAAATGGCGGACAGGCCCTATGGTAGGGCGTGGCACGAAGGGGAGCACAAGTGGGGCGGTGTGGGGTGAGCAGGGAAGGCGAGCACGTGTGCGAGCAGATGGGCCAGGCTGAGCACTGGTCGGTGGGGCCCATCAGGTTTAATACCGACCAAGGAGGATGATTTCGGTTTTGGAAGCGTTCAGTGCAGCATTACTTACCCGGGAATACTCCTAGATGAGAGTTTCAAGCGCGCGTGCATCTTGATTATTAGACACCCCGACCACACAATCATCTGCAAACGCTATCATATTGACTGGGGCTTGGCCTGGTGCATGGACCCCAGTGAGGCGGGCATTAACGGTTTGAAGTAGTGGGTCAAGGCTGAAGTCATATAAGAGTTGGCTAAGGGGGTCCCCTTGGCGTAGGCCTCTTTGAGGGCGGACTACTTCCGTGAGGAAGCCAGGGCCACGAACTGCCATTGTTGCAGATTCTGTAAGCAGCATTACCCAGCTGATGAAACGAGGGGGCAAGCGGAATTGGTGGAGGCAGTCCCTGAGGTATTCCCAGTTTACTCTATCATAGGCCTTCTGTTGGTCCAAAAATACAAGTGCCCCAGAAGCCATGGAATGGCATGCATTAGCCACAGAGTGCACGTTGTCCCAAATCGACCTTCTGGGTATAAAACTGAATTGTTCTGGGGAGATGGTGGCAGATGCTACAATCCCTAGACGGTTAGCCATGATTTTGGTTAAAATTTTTGTATCCATGTTAGTTAAAAAAATGGGGTGCCAGTTGGCTAGGTCTAGCTTATCCCCTTTCTTGAAGAGTGTGATGGTGAAGGCCTCTTGCCCTCCTGGTAGGAGGCGCGTTTCCAAAAGGCTCTGGTTAAGGGAGGCAAGCAACAGTGGAGATAGATATTTGATATACTTCTTATAGAACTCATATGGAATGCCATCAGGGCGTGGGCATTTCCGATTTGGTACACTGCAGATGGCGGACCAGAGTTCATTTGGAGTAATCAAATTCATTAACTCCAGAGAACGGGAAACGGTGCAGATGTGCGTGCTATTGAGAAATTTCGCCATTTCAGCTGGCTGAATTGGATCAGATTGGTACAACTCAGAGTAATAATTTTGAATTTTAATCGCCACTTTGGCTGGCTTATCCGTGACGGAAATATCTGACCTCTGCACCTGTGTGCAGGCCATGCTCTGGCGTGGTGTGAAGAATTTTTTAAAAAAATAAGTGGAGCACATGCCGCCCTCTGAAATGTGTTATGCCCTGTACTGAACACAAACCCAATGTTTGTGTTGCCTTTCAAGCAAGTTGAGGTGGGCGGCTGCTTCTGCCCACTTCCAGCCCCAAGCAGGGCTGTAGCCCGTGGCTGGGATGTTGAACTCCAGGTGTGCCAACTCTGCCAGAGTGCGCGAGATGACAGCTGATGTAGCTCTTGAGTGTTGGGAGGAGAGGTGGCGAGCGTGGCAGATGGTATCCTCTTTGAAGGCTGACCATGTGGAAATTGGGTCCGCGCAAAATGGTGTAATAAACTCTTTTGCTGAAGTTGCTGATTCCACCCAAATGGAAAATCCTGATGACGCAAGTTTAGGTGTGCGGAGACTGCACCAATGTGGAGCCCTAGCCACTGTGACGGTTAGTGGTAGGTTATCAAGACCAGCGGTGGTCAGAGAAATCGATTTTTGATGTGTGAAAGTGGGAAATATGAGATTGAAATTTCACTGGCATGAGGATAAGGTCGATGCGGGACATGGACCTTAATTGGACGTTGTGAACGTGGGGGGTGCATCATGTTCTCAAGTAGCAGAGCCTGTTGCGGTAGTGCATCTAGCAACCCAAGGGTAGCCTTTAGAACGCGAAGCTCTACGTGACCCTGGGGGGCATGGGATGAGGAGGGCCAACAGTCCGTGGGTGTGTTTAGTCAGCAGTTCATGTTGCCAACTATGAAAGGGTAAGGGGGTAAAGGAAGGGATTTGACTGACAAGAAAAATTCAACACTCTTATGCACAGGTTGGGGCATAAATGTTGACAATAGCGTGCGCCACGTCAGCCCACAAAAAAATGTAACAATGAGGACTTGGCCATTGAGAAAGGATTCAGATGATAAAAATTTAAAAAAATTGTTTTTCTGAACAAGCACCCCACAGTGCTCAGACCAGAAGGATAGGTAAGGGAGGAGCATGGTTTTCCAAGCGTCCTCAGAACCTCGCAGACAGTGGGACTCCTGGATGGCCAGGATGTCCACGGGTAATTTTTTTTTGTAATTAAACTCAGTTTCCTAGCCTGGGATGGTGAAGCCTTGAGTCCAGCGATATTCAATGTCCCTAAAGTGAAGGCTTCCCCCATTGCACCTTAGGTGTGAGGGGGTGGGCACCCAGGCCCACCAGCCTCCTCTGGATCCCCATGGGCCTTCACAGCAGCGCGGGTGTTTACAGCAATGCTATCAGTAGATTTATTGATTTTAGCAGACAGGTTCACATTGGCTTTTGCCTTCGCTTTTTGTTTTCCCGCTGTTGAACAAATTTTTTGTGGTGTGATGAGTTTGGTGCACCAACATTTGGGTCAAAAAAAATTTTCAGGTAGGTTGAAGACCAAGTCGAAATTCCATTGGGGCTTGGTTGCAAATGTCAGGTGAGATTGAGTCACCCATCGGATCCTCAGATTGGGTGGCCCAATTGGCTTGGGCCTCCCAATTTGATTGGTTGAGGGATTCCCAAGTTGCTTCCACCGCAAAGGTTTCATTGTCCTCCTGGTGTTGGGAGTGTGGGGTAGCGGAGGTGACTTTGGCCGCTTCCTTGGCCGTGGCCCCGTGGGCCTGTTTGGCCTTCTTTCACTCTTGAGGGGAGACAGGCTTTAATAGTAAGTAGCAGCCTTGTGCTCCCCATGGGAAGGCCTCTTTGGTACTGGTAGTTGGTTCATAGTGCTCCTCCTTGTTGGCCATGGCTGCCGAGGGGGTGCTCTTGAATGTGATGCCCTCCTTGGTGGGGCATGCATGTGCCTTATGGCTGAATGCGTCACAGTGGGTGCAGATGGGGGATGCGCTGTCTACGGTTACCCAGAAAGGGTGGGTGGTATGCCCTTCGATATTAACATAAGTGGAGTGTGGGATCTGGGTTGGGTCCTTCGCGATCTCCTTGGTTGGAGTCAGAACTGCAATGGCTTTGCCAGTGCACAGGTGTGGCATCAGCATAAAGTGTTGCATCTTGAAGGTTTGTATTTCGCCATATATGGTGAGACCATCTTTCAGGTGCTGCTCCAGAATGGCACGCTTGACTGTAGTGGGCAAAAAGTCGAATGTGAGGAATATTTGGTTGGATTTTTTCCATCTGTGTTTGGTTTTGACGACCCGCTGCCCTTCAGGGAGGTTGATCACAGCGCACAACGCAGCAGCTTCATCTGCTGCCTCCTTGTTTTTGAAACTGAGATCCAACCAACCGCATGACATGGAGTGAGGTGCAACGTACACTGCGGTTGGGAAATAAGTGTGCACATCCCCACAAAATATTTCCCATAAAGCTGTTTGTTGGATATCCAGGAACACCTGGACTCCATATTCCACCGATGAGAGTGGTTGAGAGTGCAGTGTGTTGATGTGTTACATCGCGCCTGCCAAGCGAGGATTTTGGAAATAGTAACCGCCAGTTTTTTATTTTTATCTAATCCGCCGGTTTCTCAGGGCATTTTTGAACATTGGAGGTCGCGGGCCTACCACCTGTGCCTCTTATCTTACTTACCCAACTGCTCCCTGACGTGGGCGCAGACTAATCTCCTCTGTGAGATTATCAAACTAAATTCAGACTTGAATTGAATGAGTTGCAATAGTGATTGCAACGAGAGAGAAGTTTTTTAATATCTGATATTAGGGAACAATTAATAATGGCGTGCCCCAACATCTCTCACAACCCTAATTCTTGCAGCCATTTCACAAATTCACCCCCTTATCTTAAGTGCAAATTTTGAAAAACTTGTAAATGTAAGTTTAGAGACATAGATTCTCTGCCTAATTTTGAGAATCTCCCATAGCGCAATAAAGGGCACAAATCTCCACTAGAACCCTTGTCTCAGTTGAGTAACTTTGCTCATTTAAATGATGAGTGGTGGTTTACAGCCCTGGCCCCAAAAAGATCCTCCCTCTTTACCCCTTCTCAACTCCTTCATTTCTTAAATGATTGAGAGGGTCATCAAGGAGTTAGCCCAGATCAGGGGTTGCTGGTAGGGCCCCAAGACTCATCCTACATCTATCCCAGTAACCCCTGCCCCTGGAATAGACAGAACCCATCTTATATCTCATTTAAACCTTTGAGGATTGGAAAAGTTGGATAGGGTCACAAATTATAAAGTTACAGATTTTGTATACATAATATGATTCCCTCATCCTTAAATTATAATGTTGTTCAACCATTGGGAATGGAATATTAATAGTAGACTAAGCAAATTAATTGATTCAAGCATATTTGATCAAAATTGGCTCTATTAAGTTAACTCAGCTATCAATTCAAGAAATTCACCACTAAAATTGCTTATAAGTTTCTTTTGAAAAATCTTTGAACCCCCAACCCATACTATGCTTCTTAAGACAACAAAGAAGAATACTGAAAGGGGCCCACCTTGGGTCAATTCTGATGACACTCTCCAATATCCTCCTTCCCTTCAACTATAAAGACAACTGCCTCTCCTATGATCTGTTGCCAGTTTATTCCCTATTTCATCTTTTTTTTAATAGAATCTTGTGTTCCTACTTAATCTGATATAGTCTCCGCCTGATATAATATTTCCTATGTTTCCTGTGAACCTGGAAAAGTACACCGCCATCTGCATTGTAGTTCCATTGATCGTAGATTGGGAGCTCCATCACATTCATCATGCAGCTCGCTGTGCCCCTAGATGAAATAGTGAAGAACTATGCTCCCAAACTATACTTTTAATCCGCTACACACAAAGTCCAGCCCTAAAAACAAATTTTCCCCGTGAATCCACCACTGGTATATCAAATCCAGCCAACAAGGGGCTTTTTCAGTATGCTGATCCCAGCACACTGTTAGTGAAAAAACGCCTCTCAGCCCAACCCAAAAGGGTTTCCTGTCTCTTAATCATCTGGATCACCCATCTTAAAGGCGATCCACCCCTAGTTTATATAGAAAATCTGATTTGACATCCCAACTTATTCACCCACCCTGCTGGAATTTTCATTTAGCCCACCAATCACAGAATTATTAAGCTTACTCAGCCTATGATTAAATTAAAATAATCTTTGTTTGCGGATTTACTGATTCAAATCACAAGTCAGTACTCCAGAAAGAGTGTTATGATAACCAGAGGCTTAATGAAAGATAAAGTACCATGAGAAATACTATAAAAGCCAACAAATGCAAACCCAGGAAGTGTATGTCATCCTCCATGCCTCACTCTCCTTTGAGGTTGCCCCCAAAAAAGTCGTGGTTACTCCCATTGCAGCCATTTGGTTTGTTATGGGGCTTTTGTATGATATTGAACTGTTATTTTACTCTATGATTCTAGAAAGTAACGCTTGCAAGTCATTAGTACAGTTGTGCCACTAGCATTCTGGGCCTTCCACTGGGCTGTGACATCCTGAACTAGAAGCTCGGTCTTCTTTTTTAATAATACAATGAAACAAATAATAAATTGCTCATATACTTCAGTCCTTTTTCCCTTCAACTTGTTACTAAGAAAGCACTTGCTTACTTAATTACATTGAATCTGCTTCTCTCTGTGACCAATTCTTTTTCTATCAGCTCCTCGTCTCACTAATTCAGGCCTGTTACCAGTTTTTGATGACATTAAGAAATAAACCACATCTCAATACATATGTACTGCTCTTATAGTAAATTTGGCGAAGTGTAAAACTCCCTAGTTTCTTCTCCTGAGATAGAATAACAGGTTCTAGATGCTCTGGCTGAACTACAGGTGCACTTTTAAATCTAAAAGTTCTTATATTCCTGCTCCTACTGATTCAAAGAAGTATTGCCATCCTGATGCATTGTAAGGATACTCTCGCCGCTGTGTGAAATATGTGTTGCATTATGAAAACAGGATGGGAATTTCACACTTTTATTAAGCCTGTTATTCACTGCCGCACAAGCTCCCAATACAGAGCTTCTCGCCTTTTCCGTCTCTTCACCCTAAACCAGGATTCCTCTGATTTAACTCCCTTATGGAGGACTTTACCACTCTAGCTTATTAAGTATGGATATTTGCCAAAATTGGGGTGATAGTTTTCAGAGCCTTCTCAGACTTTCTGCGGCAAGTCATCTCTCATTTTTCTAGCACTAGGTGGTCCCAGAAAGTCATCACTCATGGTATCCCATTCATGTAATTTGGGAGAAAATCTTCTGCCTGGAACATCTAATTAGGCTAGACCCTTCAGAGAATCACATCACAAATGGCGGTTATCTCTTTCTCTCATGCTTCTTTTCTTATTCAAATTAGGTCAGTTCTGTTATAGGCGTCTCCCTCTACATCTCTATGGAATAAGGACTCCAGGAAATGTCCACCAGTTTCGCAGTGGTGTCCCCTTGCCCTCTGGATCACTGGAAGACTAAAGATATTCCATCTTCTATCACTTCTCTCTTTCAAATGAGGAGGAAGTGGTGATGAATCTGGATCCATAGAACCCAATTTTAAGGTCCACTCAAGCGTCCCTGATAGAAGTTCACTTGGATCATAAACAGGACAGATTGCCCAATACCACGGATCTACCTTTTACTCCAACCTTGACTATTACATCTAGTTCTCAGGGCCATGTAGATTTACCTGATTTGTTGGATCCTACCCCATTTTCCTCACAAGTGAGTTTGAGAAGGTTATGGTTTTGATCCTGCAGATTCCATTATGACCTCAAAACAGGATTATTTTGAGTATAATCTCTTGGAAAAAATATGCAGCATAACTTACAGGTTACTAAAAGTCCTCATCATTTTTATGGACCCTGTACTCCTCCCCACTGCCTCTAGCTCTCTGCGACTAATAAAGAATACTGAACCTCTTTCTAATTCCCATTAACTTCAGAACAGATACACAGGAAGTTTCAATACAAGCTTTTAGACACAGGCGAAGTGAGCAACTTTAGGATCCTTAGAGTTACATAATCCTTTGACCTGCACACCGAGGTAGACCCTCCAAAACTAGATAAATCCTCACAACCAAAGATATGACACACTGTCTGGCGACCAGTGCAGTTCTTCATACATGAGATCTGCTTCTGTGATCACTTTTAGGCGGTACATGTTTTTTATCCAGAAATCATGGATTATCTGGTGGCATCACTAACAGGTGAATATTGATTTGGAAATAAACTCCTTGTTGTTGACCAATAGTAGGCACAGTGGGGAGTTTCCATTTGTTAGGATCTTAACCATATTATATTTCTCCCAATATTTTCAAAAAAGCGCTTTGTTTAATTGGACATGGATGTCAATTTAAAGAAAAACATTCAATTTTTAGGCTTCAAGGGTAGAAGCTCTAAATCATTCTTTATGTCAGTTGATTAATGTATCAATCATGTTAAAATTGACAAACAGACTAACTAAAACATTAGACAAAAAATCTAAAGCTTTTATTGTTACTAACTCCTGACTTACAATTAAAGCATGTTTAAAAAACACTTAGAAAGTTACAAACCAATTTATAACTATGTTGCATTTTAAAATTTGTATTACTTTTTTTATGTTTGGCAACTGATGTTGAGGTTAATTGATATATTAACATGTAATTGTCATATAAATACCTTTATATCTCCATATTTTAGTTAAATAAATGACCTTGGTTTTTAGTTTATCTGATATTCTGTAATTTTTTAATCTAGAGTTTAGGTAACGTTTACCTACATTTTAAACAAAGATTTTATTATCTACTAACCATTCATTGGCTCAGATCACGCTTCCTAAATCAAAAAAAGAAGCATTTATAAGTACAATCGTAAAAAAATACTCTTTAAACTGTGCAAGAGCTGCTTTTTCAAAAAGTGATGCTCAATATAGGGGGAACTTGAGATAATTTAGCATGCAGAAAGTTTATTATATGATGGGATGTGAGTCAAATGTTGTAGAGAGCTCTGCCCCTTTACAACATATGTTTTAAAAAACTCGCTGAAATTCAAGAGCAGAATCTGTCTTAGTAGTTTATTTTGGCAAAGAATGCATACAAAATCAATCACCTAAATGAGGTGTTAGAAAAAAATGCTCCTTAAAACTTAAAGATAAATTTGAAGAATGGGACCATCTAGTACTAAAAAGATAAATTTGAAGAAGTTTAATGTTATGAAATGATGTTATAAAATGTCAGCACAATTATTAAGCTTGGTAAAAAGTACAAGCCTCAGCCAAAAAGAAGATAAGACTTAATTTGTCAAACAGCTCCTCGTCTGAAAAACATTAGCATTTAATTGTGTTATGAAGGCACACCAACACCCATTAACATATTGACTGCCATCTCAAAGCTTATGGAATATATTGGCAACAAACTTCATCCAATTAAAAGGTACATACAAACTCCAAAATTGCCTAATTTTAAAAAAAAGTTGTTCAAGCTTATATTAAATACTTTTTAAATGACTTTTGTGGTATGTGGTGATTGTTAGAAGTTCATTACTGTAAAAATCGGTTTAAATATGGAGAGCCAAATCCTTGTTCAAACCAGATTAATACAATGAGTGGACTTACAATGAGTCAAAAGATTCCATCATGAGATAATTTTGGCATCCCAGAGCGCCTGGAAAAGCAAAAGAAAAAAATATGGCATTCAGATAAGAAGAATGAACCATAGATTTTTTTGTCATTAAGTTCTATCAAGAAGCTCAAATTCTCACTGGGAAAGGAGTGCTAAATAATTTGGATGCACGAATTGCAGTATATTTGAAACTTTATCCCTATAAGTAACTAAAATTAGGTATGATTTCCATCTTAAGTTATAAAAAGACATTGCAAATGGGTGGTTTTTTAAATATTGTGAACATCATTTGATGTACTAAAGCTGAGTTATAAAAATGCAAAATGCACGAGGAAATTTTTAAAAGAAAAGTTAACTTAACTTATCAAAAAGTGGCAAGCTGGCCACTTTACAAAGTTCATCAGAGTGACAAAATAAAAGGACAACTTCAACCTGGATATCCCTTATGATAAGGTGAACCAAGAAGCTTATCAAGAAAGTATTAGGTGGAATAGATGTGGAACAGTCTATTTTCGCTCATTATCAAGTTCCAACCAAGTTAGCAGAGTAACAAAACATCATAATGTAACGCAATTCTATATGGATGTTACTTAAAACCACAATAAATAAGTGATTGATCCCAAAATAAATAAAGTAGTGATGCGTTCCTATATGAAGCAACTCAAATCAAAATTTGCATGCTATGTCTTTTAAGAGAAAGCAAATAATTATCAAGATGGAAAACAAAGAAAAAAATGTTTAAGAAGAAAAAAATCAGGATTCTTATCATCATTTTTATAAAAAGCATAAAAATTAAAAACACAGTCTTTTAGGATTGGAATTATGCCATTGATTTTTTGACAACAAGTGCCAACTGTTTACTTTATTGGCTCTGCCATCAATTCTTTGGCAACAAATGATGATAGTTTGTTTACCGCTCTGATTTAATTTCTTAGTGACAAATACTGTCTGATTTGATTTTCTTTTATTTCTAAAATCTCTTGAATGAGGGGTTTACAAACAGCCTCTCTGCCATCTCAACAATATTTTTTCTCCAACAAAGGTTGGTGCAAACCTGGATTGTTGGCCACACCGGGCTTTCATAACATTCATGTTGGAAGAAGATGATCTTGTTAAGCAGGGTGATGTGTTGTGATCTCAATAAGATTATATTTTTTTATATGTTCCAAAATTAGTGCTTTATTTTTTAGTTACTGATGCTAATTTAATTGTCTAGCTTTAATTCTTGTGCTTCCAAGTCAGGAGCTCAAAATTAGCACTTATCTTGATTGATCAATTGATCATTTACAACTAATTTTATAATAAAATTCTTAAAAGTATTGAGACGAATCACTAATAACTTAACTATATTAACACTTGCAGGAGCAATTGCTGAAAGTTATGGCATTGGTTAGAATGTACGATTAATATCACAACAATTTTAAATGTTGATGTTGGATAAGATTTTTATGTTTTTGGCAGCAAATGCAAGATTAATTAATAAACAGGAATTTAATTGTCATTAAACACCTTTATATCCATTAATTTCACTTGAATAAAAGGCCTTGATTTTATAGTTTATCATGTGATAAGTATTTTTACTATTCAAAAATTTTAGGCAACGGTTGCCTAAGTTTTTAATAGAGATTGTATTTTACTTTAAACCATAAATTAATTCAGTCTGCACTTCCTGTATCCAAACAAAAAGTATTTTTAAGTACAGTTATTAAAACATCCTCAAATCTGTGCAATAGCTTTTTTAAAATCATTAATTAGAACTCTTGATTAAGAGATCTTAATTAAGTTTAATCTATTTTGCGCTATCCCCTATTGACCTCCCTTCATATTTTTCCCCGTCATAATCTAAACAATGACATTTTTTATGAGTTTCTGAAAAAAAACTCCCAACCCACTTAGAACATGATATATAGTCCTAATTGATGTTGCACCTAGCTATATAAACTATCCTTTGTATCAGTACACTGATAAGGAAGATAAGACTCTGAGTATATAGCTAAATTACATGCTAGAAAATGCTGGATCATTAAGATATTCTCCCCTATTGCCTATCCCATGGTCTTTTCTTAGAAGAAAGTTGCTTCTCTGCGTTCCTGCATTGACTATACCATGTAAATAATGTAATAGTCCTAGACCCTTACTCCTGCTACTGGAACAATCCATTTCCTAAGCTTTCAAAAAGGCATAAATGTTTTCTAAGCTCAACTTGTTCAAGGCCTTTAACCAGGTGAGGGTCAAGGCTGGACAGAAGTGGCTCACAGCAATCTGGTCTGGGCACTGGATTCTCACTTTAAGATGATTCTCTTAAGTATGAAAAACACATTGGTTACTTTTCAACATCTCATTCACATTGTCCTTGGCAAACTCTTGTTTATATGTGCCATCACCTCTATTTTCAACAAATCTCTTTCACTCTCCAAACCAGGAACAACATGATTAAAATTTGGAAGCTGAGATGGCTGCTTATACAATGTAGTCTCATTGTAGAGTCTTTCAAGTGTGAATTCTTCTGAGAGGAGGTAACCTTCTTAGGGGAACCTAGCTTTAAAAGAAGAATATGGAATTCCTCCCTGAAATTGGATGTTATCCAGCCTTAGCCAACACCACCTCTCAGAAACATTTCTGGATATTCTTTGGTATGATGACCTTCTTGAGAAATTTTTTTCAGCACTCACTTAGTTAGACACACCCTCCCACATTAACTTGAAGACACCCCCTGAAAATCGTCTGAAAGATGCCAACAGGCCTTTGAGGCGATTAAGGAGTATTCCTGTCAGCTCCAGTTCTTTGTCACTCTGATAAATCCTAGCCCTTCAATGTGGCCTGTAGTGCCTTGAAAAGTTGCTGTTGGAGAGGTGTTACTATAAGAGCACAAAGGGTCAGATAACCCTCTGAAGTACTTTTCTGGAAATTGCCTCCATATAACAGGCATGGGATATTAGAATAAAGAGCTGGTAGTAGTATTATCGCTTACCCACTGGAGATACATTCTATAGCACTAGGGAAAAAACGGATAAAGTTTAGATTGGTCTGCCAGTTGCAATGCAAAAGCACCCAGAAGGCAAGCCATAATGCCAGAGGCACTGCTTCTCAATTGAAGATTAGATGGGCTGGGAGATAAAATAACAACAAGCGCTGATGGGCCGCAAAAATGAAAAGCAACCCAGCGAAAAGCCAGGTTGTCATAGCTCCAGAGCCTACGGGTCTGGGGGTTGGAAGATATTGAATTGTATTGGCATATTTGGATTCCCCCATAAGGAACTTGAAATGGAGTCATAAGTGAGAGTGCAGATTTTTGACTGGAGTGGGGAAAATTTGTTAATTATATGCTGAGATTCTGGTGGCGGATTGCTTTATTGATTGAAGAAATATTATGAAAGTCTCTAAAATGGTAGGCCCAGTTAACAGCGGAAAGCAACAATTTCACCAACATGACCATGATGATCCAGTCGTTCCATGCCCCTTAATTCCATATTGTTGGATGACACAGGACACCTGAAAATGGTTTTAACTAAAAAAGGGTTTTTGGAGCAATGTAATTTTTTATTATATATTTTAAAAAAGAAAATTTACCACCAATTCTCCCAGTGTGGGATGATTGTTTAAATGCCTGCTGATTTGGAAATAGCTTTGGGATGCAGAGAACAGGTTCTCAATTTTACAACCTAAACTGGTGAACTTCAAGTGGATTGAAAATTGTTCAATCAAAACTAAATCTTGAAGTGTCAGCAGCAGGCTGAGTCATCATTGATTTTTCCTTGGGTACGAAATTGCGGTTTACCATGATTATGCCAATTTTAGTAATTATGTCTCAATTGATGGGTAATGGGAACCTCTTACGGCTATCACATGTAGGGATGGTCCCAAGTGGTCAGGAATGGGTTCAGGATTCCCAACCTGCCCACACCTGATTGCTCTGGAACCCAATTCAGCCACGTGGGGTTTGGCAGTTTGGGTTTTAACGCCAAAAGGGATGATTTGATGCTGTCATCTATTTTTGGTGAAGGTTTGATGCTAATAGCTTTTTTGCAAAGGTTTAATGCTGTTGACGATGGTTTTTCAATCAGAGGTCAGCTTGGAGGAGAGACTAGCCTCATCTGTCTCTTACCAGTCTTGATTTGCTGAAACCTCAATGCAGATTTCAGCAACATTCTATAACAATTCCCTGGTTGTTAGTACAGAAATGGGCGGCGGAATTCTTAAAGGTTAAGCCATGACCCACCGCTTTTCCACCACATGTGCGAGATCGCCCTGGGAGATGAGGGTTGGCTGTCCTCTTTGGACCTTTTATGAAGGGAAAAGGAAAAACCATAGTCCAAGTGTAGGGGACGCTCCCCTGGACTTATACTTGTGTAATCTTTAACCTCTTTGTCAAACTACTATTAAGATCTGTAGTGAGCTCGATAAGGTGAGACTGAAACTTCATCCTATTGAGGTTTCCTTCATCACTGTCCTAGAATTGTTGTGCTCCATTAGTACTCCTCTCTTTTGCTCTTAAAAGAATAGGGTGTTAGTAAGTCTTTTTTGTTTGATATAAGTATTCATGTGATTCTAGCTTCAGAACATCTGTCACATTTCTATAATTTAAGTTCACCCTAGTCTTTAACCTCTCTTTGGGAGGTAAAAAACTCTTCATTAATGTCCCAGAAGGTCCCTCTTTAGCCTATCCCATTCATAGACGAGTGATTGTCTTTAAATAGTTGATCAAAGATAAGCTCTCCTTGTTATCTATTTGTCCGTTTGTGTGTTAACACTGGTGTAATCGTTTGTGACAAGGACCTCTTTCCTTCTAAACATAGAGCATCAAACTATTAAACATCCTTAAAGTCTTGTGAGCAACTCCTGTGAAATGCGAAGTCATATTCTGTAAGTATTCAAGGGACACACTTTGTACTCCCATCCTTCTGAGCTTATTTCCAACTTATATACTTTTGGCCCACCAATCAAATACTATTCATCTGCGTACACCCTGTTAATGGACACTTTAAGTTCTTTTTGAAGGAGCTTATAAGCTATTGCTTTATTAGACACTGGCTATAATGAAAACGTAATCTTTCTAATGATCTTATAGAAGCCTTGTACCTAATAAGGTGTTAAACAACTTATAAAGGTGCTACATCTCAAGAATCCCTATTTAGAAAATTCTGTCCTCAGTCCCTTTCAATGCAGGCTACAAACGCTTTGTGATCTGAAGTTAACAGGCTCTGAAATGGTCACACTGGGAGAAGGCTAGTGGCAGTATTTGACATCCGCATAAACCATGTATATGTAACTGTCCTTGCAGAACTGTTGGGCTGAGATACATATACCATTTTTGCCTAGACCTAGGCTTCATGTAATCACCAAGGAAGTGGGACTAGCCCTAATGATGGACTTGCCATGATATAACTAATCAAACCCCTAATCTTAAAGTTAGCCTGCTTGAGTTTGTTAATGACTATATGGACACGTTTGACTCCACTCTGGCTCAGAACTGAACACAAAAAAATTAAAATTAAAGTCCAAGCTTATGGTTGACCTTGTTATAATATCTTTATCCATCTACCCCTATCTCTAAGGGAGGATGTTGTCTTAAATGTTTAGGTCATTGATATGCTTATCCTAGGCTCAGATCTTAAAAAGTTATTTGCCCTTGTGTTCACCTTTGCTATTTGTGGAGTAATCAAATGGCTATCTCAGACCCTGCATTAATTATGGCAATCTTAAAGCGTAACAGTCCCTGAATCCCATCCATTTCCTATAAAAAGCAATATGCTCATTATATTGAAAAGGTCATAGGTTTTTAAATCTAGACTAACTGAACATTTTACCAGATTCGCTTAAAGAAATAGAAATAAAGGGATGATCGCTTTCTGCATCAGGAAAGGTATTTACCCTTCAGCATCATTTTCTTCAGTTGAAGAATCCGCAGCTTGCTTCAAAAGAATCATTGATGCCATCCTATGGAACCTCGTGTGATTTTTCCTGATAGCTTACACAGGAAATATTATGGTCTTCTTTCCAGATGAAGAGCCTTACGTACATCATCCAAAAAAAATTATTGAGAGTCTAGCACAAAAACTATACATCAAAGTGAGAAGGTGTGTTCTTCCAGCCTAAAGTTGAATTCTTGGAATTTTATCTTCTCTTATGGCCATATGATTGCTCCAGATAAGGAAGCAGCGGACAATGAGTAAGCGACCCCTACCTACCTACAGAGTCGCGCAGCTCCCTAGGGACCTGCAATTTCCTAGACAATCTCACCCCAAAGCTATCTGAAGTTGCCGCCTTTTTTAGACTATATCTTGGAATTAGCCCCTCAATAGGACTCAGAATGTAAAGAGGTTAATGCAGTCAAGGGTAATTCTTTTGTCATTTATGTCTTAGAATATGCATATCTGAACTTAACTTTTAATGTTGCCACTGATTCATCTACCATTGAATTTGATGCGACCTTGGTTTAAGAAAGAGAGGATAAATTGGAATGTCCCTTTGTTTTATTATTTATTAAGGTGTCCCTAGCCCAGATCAACAATGTCATACAATAAAAACTCAGAGCAGTTGTTAAAGCTGTAAAGCACTAATTCCACCATTTGCATGGTTCTATATGATTTGACTATTTGCACTGACCAAAATCTCTGATGTACTGATCCTTACAACATTACTGACCCCTCATCAGTTCAGGTGGCTAGAAATTCTGCCCATGCTCATTAACAGAATGATTCCATAAAGGTAGCAATAACTTGCTATCTTAGTTTCACATGAAAAACTGCTTTTTATCTTGACCTTAATACGGTTGATACCCACAATAATATATTGTTATAAATATGGAGCAGGTAAAAGAAGGCATACACGCAAGTATGCCATGTTACTTGGTATGGATCCACATACTGAGGATATGGAAACTCTATACTAATTCACACTGTCCTACCCTGTTAGGTGACTACCTAAAAGATAAAGCAAGCCTGTAAAAGAAATGGCAACCATTAGATAAAGTCTATCAGCTACTTGACGGATTCATTTACACCAAGGTAGATGGTGGGTCCACCTGAGCCATTGAGAGAAGTGTTGATCTGCAAAGCCCATGACCCTACCACTGATGGCCTTCTTGGTAAATATAATACTGTTGAGTTGATCTGATGCTTCTACAGTTGGAAAAGTCTTGTGTAAGATGTTGCAAAAATCACAAAATCTTGCCTAATATATAGTTGAATTTAACCCACCCACCAAGAAAAAGCTGCCTCCATGGTAATCTTTAAGCCACAAAAAGAATTCTGGATTTTAGTATCCGTTGACCTCATTGTTAAATACTCATTTTACCAAGTATTTAACGTGGTTATGGGTTTTTTGATTGTAGCTATGATGGATCATTTCATTTTCTGTAACACCACCACTATGTCTGTTCAAACCACCCGCTTGTTCATTGACAACATGTTATGCTTTCATTGTAATCTAAAAGAGATCACTATTGACTGCGGCCCCCAAAGTTACACAAAAGTTCTTATAAGCTTTATTGTCCATATTAAGTATCCATCCCTGATGCTCTATAACCTTCCACCCTTAGTCTAACGGACAGAAAGAGATGGTAAATCAAGGTATAGAACGCTTCCTGGAAAGCAATTAAACTATTAACAGAACATTTTTGGGGGTCCCGCCTACCATTGGTGCAATTATCAGATTATAAACTTGACTAACAAATCATCGGGCAACCCCTTTTTTTAAACTATGACTATAAGTTAAGCTTTAAAATGCCTATGATTAGAGTCAACGTTTGTAGCTGAGAATTAACTTGCAACATTGTTAAGATACATTCATCAGAAAGAGTAAGAATATCTGTCAAGGCTGTTTTAGTCTACAAAGCCTTTGCTGACTGTAAACACTGAGAGGGTCCTGAGTAGAGGCTAGGTGGTCTAGTTATGATTAACGCAATAACCTGCATATATAGCAACCTTGGCGCAAGATCTAGGTCCTATGCTCGTTGGTATGCTCAAATCATTTAAAAGGTGGCCCTATAGCTTCTTTCAGGTAGACCTACACCATTTTAATAAAGTCTTCAGCACCTTCCATGAGTGTCTAATGACCCTCATATGATGGCCTTATGCCTTCTAACCCTAAGACATTGATTGAAGATGGTGAGCCGCAATATAATATTAGTAGATTCCTGCCTCTAGATTATCCAATGTCACCTTCATTATTTGGCCTCATGCAATGCTATAACAAAACTTAGAACATCAAGGTGTCCCATAGAGGATGTAAAGCCCAAATGTGATCACGTTAACCAACGAAGTGTTCCCTAATGCTGTAGGTTCCGCTTATAAAGCCTTACTGGCATTTATGATGCTGAACACCCCCATAAGAAAGTTTCCATGACTAACTTCCTTTCTGGTGGAGTGTACCACGCGTTATAAATTTGGTGGAATCCTTGAGATATGCCGTAAGGCTTTTGCGCAGGGTTGAGCTCACTGAGCAATGGACGGATGATATGGAGTTCATCAGCCCATAAGACAAATGTAAAGATTATAATAAACAAATGAAGCATTTGCTCCAGCCATACCACTTTGCTTATTTGAATATATAACAGCAGATTCATTCTGCTCCGCTAACTTCTTAACATTCACCAACCTCTTCTTCATTCACCCCATCTCACTCATCTATCAGAAAATTCAATCAATATTTCTCCATTAGCTTAGACTATTCAGTTCCACCATATTCTCATTGGTTCCAGAAGAGTATGGTATTCTTAAATTCCCTATCTCCTTAGTTCAAGGGAATTTATTAAATTTTTGTCAAATGTTAACATCACCTTAGTGCCTTATATAGAGGCTATCCAATGATTACCCATCCAGACTAAAATCGCCTCATCTCAAAGCGCTTTACTATTTGTACCTATAAATCATGGTCGGTGGATTTTAGCCAATCTTCCATAGATTATTTTGGGCTTATAGTCCAGTCATATTAGAATCTCTCCATTACCTCCCCTTGACTGGACGATAAATCTCCTTTTGTATATATGATCGGAGGAAATTTTCATGCATTTGGTTAATAATCTGACTGCTCATAGGTTTCTTGGTTGTATAAGCATCAACACCTGTTTTTTCAATAACTTCAAATGTAACAATCCAGATAATGGGCAATATAAGCTTATGACTGAACCTGCGCTAATCATGTAATAGAACCAAGTCCCCATCTTCGAACTAAGCTATACTGCTACGCCGTGTACTAATTGGAAGCCTGATTCTTTATCTTCTTAGCTAGCTGAATGGGTACGCTTAAGTAATTTGATTAATGTGTCAGCTATATTAATCTAATAAAATTGAGGATTTATTCCACCGTCTTCTTCTAATAAGCGTAGAGCAATACCAGAAGAGCTGGGTGTCGCCCATATAGTAATTGAAAGGGGTTTTTCCTATGTCAGAATGGCATCAGATGTTATATGTGAAAACAGCGATGGAAATGAGGGAACTCCAATTGGAAGGTCAATCAGTTACCAATTTTTAGAGGATGTTCACCAAGATCCCATTATCTTTCTCAACCTTCCCACTAGACTCAGGGTGTTAAAGTTGTTAGAACCCCGTGGATGGCCATAAGCTCTTTCAACTTTGAAAGGATGTGCAAGGTGAAGTTAGTTCAATTATTGGTAAGGAGGAACTGAGGGTAGCTATGTTGCTGGATGATACATTCCATTATGAACTTGCCCACTGGGACTTCCCCCAGATCCTTTATTGCCCTAGCGTTAACCCACCTAGTCATGTGGATGATCGCCACCAGAATGTATTTTGACCAGTTAGCACCTGTTGGCAAAGGGCCAACAAAATCAAGGGAAACCGTGTACTAATCAAAATTTGGTTTCACTAACTATACATGAAGTTTTCTGGTGGAACGGCTTTTCCACTTGGCATTGGTATCAGGAAATGGTTTCAAGGACGTCGAAGCTCATTCTCAATAATACAATGGCGCAAAAATTCCACTATCATGCACAATCCACTATGTATAAGTTCCTTATGTGCTCTTATGATAATGATAGGATATGCTAAGTTTCGTGGGGAGTTCACCATGGAGTCTCCAAACTGTTTGTACCGTTCACTGTTCTTCTGGAACGTATTGGCCCATATACCATATGATACCTTGATGACTTGAGGCATTTCATTGTCATATTTTTGATGAGCATTTTATTGTACATTATGCCACACAGATTCGCTGTAACTGCAACTGTTGGTAATCTTGATAAGCAATCTGCATTTTGGTGCTTTGCTCCAGGTCAATGGAGGTTCTCAAAGTCATAAACCAGAAGTTTGAGGGCCCATTAAGCTAGACACCCTTCAGGCTCCTTGATTCTGCAGCCAGCTTAATAAAGCATGATCAGTTACAACTTTAAACGTCACTCCATGCAAGAAATCCCTAAATTGCTTATATGTGTAAATCATTGCTAAGCATACCCGCTTGGTCAAAGTATATATAATCATGGTAATTCAGGCTCTAACTGCAGTATGAAATGGGGTGCTCCTCCTCCTCCTCATCTTTTTGAGATAGGACCGCCCCAAAGGCGGAAAGGGATGAATCTGTCATAGAAACGGCAGAAGGAGTTTAGACTGGCCTGTCAGTCAGGATGCGTAAGCACCCAAAAGCAAGCCAGAATGCCAGAGGCATTACTGACTGAATGACTTGATATGGAGCCGGGCTTTAGGAAATGATGAAGTGTTGGTGCACCAATATGGTGAGAATGATTCCAATGACGAACCACACTGAACACACTCCTGACCCAAGGGGTCTTGCGGCAGGGGATGAAATCACTAATATAGTCTCAATGAGATCCTCAACATATGGAGTCGTTTTGACCGGGGTGGCAAAGAGATGGATTCTCTCTTACAATTGGTGGACCTATGGCCACAAGATTCCCATGTATTACTGCCAGAAGTTGGTAATAATAGGGTTGTAGAGCCAAAAATATTGGACTCGTTGGACCCAATTGATGACGGATGGGGCCATAGTGACCAAGAATACTGGTAGAGCCCATCTGGTATATGGACCAACAGGCCACCAGGGAAATGCCATTAGGGATGCGGTCAGAAGAAATAGTAAAAATGTTTAGTTTTTTTGGTAAAATTTTATTTAAGGGAAAGGAAGAAAATCAACCAACAATTTTCTCAGTTCTATGCAACTGATTAAATAGTAGTCGATTGGGGTAGTGACAAGCCGGGATTAGGTCGCGAAATTTTGACCTAACTGGCAGTTTGGTTGGGAATGGTTAGGTTTGTTCCTTAAGAATTGACATCGCAAAATTTGGTGGTGGGCCGAGTCACTGTCAGTTTGACCTCAAACATCTGAACTGAGGCTCAGCTACATTTCCAACTGTTGGCATGATGGTGTTTGGCCCAAAGAGCGACGGGAATCCCTCAAGGCCACCCCACATAGGGGCAGGTCCATTTGGTTGAGAATGGGTTATGGATGCCCAACCAGCCTGCGCTCAGTCACTGAACCATCCATCGGTCAATGGCATCACATTGGTCACAATGCTAAATTGCCAACCGAGGGCTTCAAACCCTCGTTGATGGCACCCAATGTTGGTTCAATCAGCCTATTGATCAAATTGGAACCGTTGAGAATTCCAGCTGATACCTCAGTTTTCATGCCTTTCCAGCCATTTGAGATTCGGACATTGGCCAAATTTCCACTCAAATTAGATCTAACCAATTTCAATTTGACAATCTCAGCGCAGATTTTGCTAATTCCCCACAAAAGTTCTGCCAAGGTGAGTTTGGGTACTGGGGGTGGGATCTAAGTGGAAGAGCTGTTACCTATCGCTCATCTACTACATGAGCGAGATCGCCCTGAGTAATGAGGGGTTACCACCATCCCCTTCAGTGTCTTTTTACTCAGGAATGGGAAGATGAACTGATCAAGAGCCAGGGGACATTCCCTGGGACTTACATTAGCCTTTCTTTTTTCCAAAGGAAGAGCACTAAACCAGGAAACTGCACCAGAGCCACATTCTTGTGTGCCTTGGGTAATTTGATAGCCATAATCATCACAACTTTCTGGGGAGGCGAGGAGCCTCAGGGTGGGATATATGGAAAGCTTCGACCAGTTCCATGCAATTTGTGCAATTGCGCGCCTTAACCCAACTATTTTCATAGGCCGCATACCCTTTCCAGGACACAAGACATTGGATGGAACGTTGCGACTTCCAGGATGCCAGGATGGCATCTACCTCAGCTTCTTCCCCATCATAAACAACGATCAGTTCCAGTTCTGTGGGAATTGCACCCTTGAAGGGCGACAGCTGGGAAACATGGAAAACAGGGTGCTGATTCTAATGCGCAGGAAGCTTCAGTTGGAACGCCCCATTCCCCAATATCTCCTCCACTAAATGGGGGCACAAATGCTTACTGGCGAACTTGCAGGAAGGGGTTTGAATTTGCAAATGACAGTTATTGAGCATGACATAGGAACCCACCATAAATTTGTGACCTGGAAGGCACTTTTGATTTGAAAACTGCTTGTAGTTGTTGATATCTTTGGTAAGGTGTTCCCACACTAAAGCTTGAGTTGATTGGATATGGGCAGCGTGCTCCGCTGCAGCTTGAACCTCAGGCTGCAAGCACGGCCCAACCAAAAATGAAGGATTATAACCCAACGTTGCTCCATAAGGGGAAAACCCCATGGATGCGTGGGTCCCATTATTGTAAGCGAATTGAGTGAGGGGCAAGTCACCGGCCTAAGTATCCTGCGCTGCTGCAGCGTAGCAATGTAGGTACTGTTTGAGGACTTGATTAACCCGCATGGTCTATCCGTTGGACTGAGGGTGATATGCTGTGGATCAACAGGGGGATATTTTCAGGATCAAGAGGAGTTCATTCCAAAACTGTGCAGTAAACTGTGAATCCCTGGTCACTGATGATTCCTTGGGGAATACTGAACATCAAAAACACATGGCATACAAAAAGATGGGCAGTTTCTTACTACGTAATTGTGGAAGTACAAGGGATAAAAAATTTCATGAAATGATCCATCACTACCATCACCACTGTGAACCCATAAGAACAGGGGAGTTCAATGATAAAAGTCCACAGACACCGAGGTCCATGGACCTTCCGCCTGCTGTAAGGGGTGCAGGAGGCCGTTTTTTTTTCTGGAGCAATCTGACTTGACCCTAGCGCAAGTAACACAATTGGCAATCCATGCCAGGACCTCTTTGGTCAGTCCCACCCAATTAAAGGTTTGCTTGATCATATTGATGCATCTTTTGTCACCAGGATGTCCAACCGTGGGGGGATCATGATGTGCACAGAATACCTCCGATTGGAAGGAGGGGGAACCCAAATGCGAGAATGGAAGTAAATGAGTCCCTCTTCTAAGGAGTATAGGGAGTGTTTGTGACTCAAGTGAACCAACTTTTCAACCAACTCCACACCCTCAGCGCAGGCCATTTGACCAGCTAAAACCTGAGCCAATAATGGTACATCAGGAGCCAACACGATGGAGGAAACAATGGAGGAAATAATTTACAGAATCTGAGTGGCAGGAATCACGGTAACGAGATTTACTTACTCAGGTTCTGAGGGATAGTGGGCGGGACTGTGGCTTAGGAAATCAAGAAGTACACTGAGCGCACCTTTAATAAATTTTTATTTAAAATTAAAACTGCACAGGTCCCAATAGGCTTGGGCCTGCCAATGCACCAATTTTTGGGGTTTGCGGAAATGCAAGAGGGCCTGGTGATCCATGCAAACCATTAATTCATGGCGGGCACCCTGCAACAGATACCGCCAATGAGTTAATGACCATGCAAGAGCTGCCAATTCTTTGTTGTAAATGGCCCAAGACTGCTCCATGGCTGTGAACTTTTGGTAAAGGTAAGCGACCAGATGTTCAAGACCATTGTGCTCCTGAAGCAACACCACTCCCACTGCTACCAACGAGGCATCACATGCAACAATATATGGTTTGGTGGTATTGGCATGTTTCAAGATAGGTAGAGACATTAATAACTCCTTGATTGATTTGAACACCTGCTGACATTCGCGCATCCAACAAAATGGTACGTTTTTCCCATTAAGGGGGTGGAGAGGTGCGGCCAACTGGGAAAGTTTTGGGGGAAAATTTTTATAAAAGATGATAGTTCCCAAGGAACTCCAAAGTCTTTTCTGCGTAGTCAGAGTTATCCATTCTCAGATTGCATCTAACTTGTTGGGAGGGATTGCGACACTGTCTTTAAAGCCAGGTTCCCAAGGAAAGTAACCTCCTCCTTTATAAAACTCACACTTGGAAGCTTTGAGGAACAGCCCTGCTTTATGCAAGACGACCACCACTGCTTCCAAGTCAGTAGCATGTTGTTCAGGAGTTGGGGAGTGAAACAGGATATCATCAATGTATGCAATTGCATAAGTAAACTGGAGATCACCCAGTACATTGTTGATAATCTATTGAAACGTAATTGGAGCATTCTTCAATATGAAGGGCATTACACGAAATTGAAAAATGCCTCACTCCATTTGGTTCGCGGGTTAACCATTTCTGCCCTTCTATTACTCAAATTTGGTTGAAAGCGTTCACCAGATCCAGCTTTGAGAACACATGGGATTTGGCAATTGCTGACTGATTGTCTGCTCCAGAGGCAATAAGTAGGGATCAGAAACTGTTATTTTATTCAAATGACCGTAATCCATGCAGGGACGGAGAGAACCATCCAATCTTTTGGCAAAGATGATGGTTGAGGCGACGGGTGAGGTCTCTTTGAACAACCAACCTTTTTCAACATATCATCCAATCAGGTATTGAGTGCAACCTCTTCCTCCGCTGTATGGGGATACAACGGACAGTTGATGTTCACTAACTCTATGGTTGTTCAAAACCCACAATTGTACCTAGTGTGCTTAGGCAGGCGATCCGCCATTTTCATGTCAAAGATTCTCCGGATTTCACATTAAGCTTTCAGGAAATTGACTGGAATGACCACAGAAGTAACCAGGGTAGTGATAGAGCTGGTTCCTTGTATCTTCTTGAGGGTGTTGATCAGAGGAAACTCTTCCTCCAAATCACTATTGGTAAATGACAATGTATTGGACTCTAAATAAATCTTCACATGCTGTCATCGCCACCACCCCACATTTAAGATTACTGGAAACACCAAGTTCAGCATAGCCATAAAATGATCGCAGAAGTTAAACTGGTGGATTGAAAGTGTACCAGTCAGCGAATGAAATTTGAGGACTGACAAGCAGATGAGGCCACCATTACTGAGGAGCCCACATCCATTTCCAGCTTTAATTGTTGTGCCAACTCAACACTCATGAAGTTCCCCACAGCTCCGGTATCCACCAGAGCTTCAAAGGAGACATGATGCGGACTGACGCTGATCTTCATAGGTACAAGCAAATAAGCGAAGTTCTGTTTATTGGAAGATTTGACTGACTCATCTGCGACTGAAGAAATAATGGCCATATTGGGAGTAAGTTTGGAGTCTTTTGCTTGAGCAAAAATTGGAAGTATGAGGGCGGTGGAAACGATTTCCTCCATCTGGGCTTGAACAGAATCATTAATAGTTAACTCTGTATCTGACAACTCAGACTTGGGGGTTACAGCAAGATTGGTACCCAAGTCTACTACTAATTTGGAGACAGGCGTCATCTGCATCTTCAGTTGGGTAATCCTATTATAAAATTCCCCTTCTGATAATGGGAAACATGGCGGGGAAGGCATTGATAGTAGTTGCAGTGGCACATATTTGATCTACTGATCCTTAGATGTTAGACCAGGCCACATGATGAGCGGAACCCAAATCCAAGCCCAATCTAAAGACTGCCTGAAGCATATTGATAGATAGACCTGACGTGAGGGCCAGTTCACAAAAGGTAGAAATCAAAGAAACCAAGCTAGGGGCTTCAGCTATGACATAGATTAGTCTGAATACGTGGTCTGATTGGGACACAGGGGGCTTCAGGGAAGCTGACACGACAGCCATTAGTGGGGTGGAGTCTCCTGCTTGTGAGGAAGAACTCAAAAGACCTCAAACCCAATGGCGAGCATCCCCATCCACAGCTATCTATCAATGTGAGTCCTTATTGGGCATGAGATAACGCCGAAGCATTATTAAGTGCAATTGCTGTACACATTTGCACTTCTGCGAGCGTGTTAAGAACTTAATTGGCGATTTCCTGGGAGGGGACACTTGATCTTCCCTCCAGGCCGGAGGAAGGAGGAGGAGATGCAATCTGCGTAGCTTGGGTAGCTTGAAAAAGATTTCTCAAGGTAAAGTGGATACTTCTCCCAAAGTTGGAAAGTGACCAAACAAACAACAAACAGCAAACTACTGATTGCACATTCATTTGGTAGAGAGTAACCACTGCGGCACCCAGTTTGAAGAACAAGGCAGAAGTGGCTGGAAGTAATGGTTGGTCAATTATGTCTTGGAAATGGCAGAAGGAGTTTAGACCGGCCTGTCAGTTAGGATGTGTAAGCACCCAAAAGAAAGCCAGAATGCCAGAGGCGTTGCCAACTGAATGACTTGATATGGAGCCGGGCATTGGGAAATGACAAAGTGTTGGTGCAGCAATATGGTGATAATGATTCTGACGAAAAACCACACTGAACCCACTCCTGACCCAGATGGTCTTGCTGCAGGGGGTGGAATCACAGAGATAGTCTCAATGAGATCCTCAGCATATGGAGCCATTTTGGTCGGGGTGGCAAGGAGATTTATTCTCTCTTGCAATTGGTGAGCATACGGCTACAAGGTTTTCATGTATTGCTCCAAGAAGTTAGTAATAATGGGGTTGTAGAGCCAAAAATATTGGACTCGTTGGACCCAATTGATGATGGATGGGGCCATAGTGACCAATAGTACTGGTAGAGCCCATCCAGTATACGGACTGACAGGCCACCAGGGAAATGCTATCAGGGATGCAGTCAGAAGAAAAAATAAAAATTGTTTAGTTTTTTTGGTAAAATTTTATTGAAGGTAAAGGAAGAAAATCAACCAACAGTTTTCTCAGTGCTATGCAACTAGTTAAATAGTGGTCAATTAGGGTAGTGACAAGCCGGGATCAGTCGCAAAATTTTGACCCAACTGGCAAATTGTTTGGGAATGGTCAGGTTTGTTCCTTGAGAACTGACATCACAAAATTTGGTGGTGGGCTGAGTCGCTGTCAGTTTGACCTCAAACATATGAACTGGGGCTCAGCTACATTTCCAACTGTTGGCATGATGGTGTTTGGCCCAAAGAGCGATGGGAATCCCCCAAGGCCACCCCACATAGGGACAGGTCCATTTAATTGAGAATGGGTTCTGGACGCCTGACCCGCCTGAGCTCAGTCACTGAACTGTCCATTTGGTCAATGGCATTACATCAGTTGCAACGCCCAAATTGCCAACAGAGGGCTTCAAACCCTCGTTGATGGCACCCAATGTTGGTTCAATCAGCCTATTGATCAAATTGGAACCATTGGGCGTTCCAGCCAATACTTCGGTATTCATGCCTTTCCAGCCATTTGAGATTTGGGCATTGGCCAGATTGCCACTTGAATTTGATCTGACCGATTTCAATTTGACAATCTTGGTGCAGATTTTGCTAATTCCCGCAACAGTTCTGCCAAGGTGAGTGTGGGTACTGGGGGTGGGATCCTAAGTGGAAGAGCTGTTACCTATCGCTCATTTACTACATGAGCGAGATCGCCCTGAGTAATGAGGGTACCGCCATCCCCTTTGGTGTCTTTTTACTTGGGAATGAAAAGATGGCCTGATCAAAAGCCAGGGGACATTCCCCGGGACTTACAGCATCCATCTGGATAATGACTCCTTTATTCAAATTTGTATAGCGTAGCACTGGCACACTGACCAATGCCATCCAAAGGGTGTCAAAGGAGCACTGTTGGCGTTCAGTCCATTCAAACACAACACCCTTCTTTAGCAGCTCAAATAATGGTCCCCCAATACAACTGAAGTTAAAGGTGTAGCGTCGTGGCTAGCCCACCATTCCCAAGCATATATTATATGTCACGTTTACTGTTCTCCAAAGTCATTTTCCGAATAGCTTCCTTATTGGCTTTTTGAGGTTTAATCCCCGTTGCATCCACTAAAAACCCTAGGTACTCCAGCTGGTCTTTAAAGAAGTGGCATTCATGGGATTTTATTCTGATGTTGTCTTTGGCAAGATGGAAAATACCTCCTCTAAATGGGTAAGATGCTCCAAAAACGCATGAAAGAAGAAATTGATATTGTCAAAGTACTTGAGAATGTATAACAGCTTCTTGTTGCCAAGAATAGTGTTCACCGCCCGTTAGAACATAGACGGGGCATTACACAGCCCTTGAGGCATATGGGTCAGTTGGAAAATTCCTTTGGACGTGATAAAGTTTCTTTTTCCTTTTCCGCCGTGGGCAACTCATTTTTCTAAAAGCCCAATATCAGATCCATTGCCAAGAAATAGAGAGCTCCCCCGACCAATCCAGGGCATCATCAATCCGTGGCAAGGGTTACAAGTCCTTCTTAATGATACTGTTGAGCTTCCGGTAATTTATCAACACCAAGTTGGTACCATCCTTCTTTTGCAAAATTAGAGCAGGCCAAGCCCACAGACTACTGATGGTTAGAGCATCCCTTTCCCCAGCAGTTTCTCAATCTCCTCGGTCACTACTTCCTCAGCTGCCCTAGATTGGCAGATCAGCTGAGACCTGATTGAGGGATGATACCCAGTGTCCAATTGATGGACCACCCTCAAGCACCCTAATCATGGTCGTTGACAGCAAAAATCTCTTCGTATATTTATAATAAAGCTATTGCATTATCCTTCTGATCTTCCAATAACCCATTAAATTCTCACATCTTACCATTTCCAGTACGCTGGGCTGCAGCTCAATGGGTAGACAATTTTCCAGTGACCCAAACTCGTGCACCTGAAGGACCTCCTAAACTGGGGTCAAGTGTAAATACGCAACTATTTGTTGCTGGCAGATTTGCATTGGTTTGTTTTGTAGATTCTCTAGAAAACCTTTGATCTCCCCGTATCCCAGAAGTATAATACCTAGAGCCACATGAGGCTCTAGCCACAAATGCTGATAAGGCCTAATGACCTCCTCATAGAGTCCAGATGTTAATTACACCTCTAACACAGTGTTTACTATTACTTATTGTCTGGAATGAATGAATTTAGGTCCAGAAGCTCTGAGCGGCAGCCCTTGATATTCATATATCTGCTGGGGAAGAGCTCTGGTCTTGCTCTTTAGTCAAATGGTAGCAAACCGGAATCACCCCATCACTATGCCAGTTGATATGTACCATGTTCACCAGATCCTTTGGCACTTCGATAGAGGTAAAGTAAATTGGGATCCGCTGCCCAAAAATCTTGAAGGTCCCCACCATCATGTCAGCGCAGCTCCAAAGTGTTGCATGAAAGCAGTTACAATTAACAGGGCATAACTACTGTTTGATAACACTATCTCTTAAGCTACAATGACAATTGAACCAACCCACAAAGGTAGCGGACTGTACGTTCCCTCAGAGACCTTGCTTTCTGCGCCAGCGGTCTCATACACCATGTGATGTTCTACATCAGGATTTAGCACCAACTTTGCCACCAACTTGGTGGAAACTAAGTTGACTTGGGCGCTCATATTTATCATAGCGCGGACTCTTTTTTTTACTACAAAAATGTCACAGTATGTACACTCAGAATAAAAAGAGTTTTGACTGTTTAATAAGTGGACACTTAAGGGATCTCTTTTCCAAGGAAGCTCATGATCCCCTCACTGACTTTGGGGTATTCTTTGGAGGTAGCTTCTACCAGGAGAGCGACGTTTACACCTTTCAGGGAAGGTGCATCTGAGGCTGGGTCCAACTCTCTTAGGAATCTTGGTCAACCATTTGACAGGCAACAACTTTGGTTGCTCCTGAGGTCCTTCTTCTGTTGTGGCCTTGGCTTGCGCTCATGTCAGTACGTTTACCCCTCTGACTGGCTGCTGGTAGAAATACTTTAGCCATCATACTGAGGGATATCCGCTGAATAAACTACAATTTTTTAGGTGGGACAGTTTGGGGTTGGGATAACGGAGATAGAAAATCCCATCTCTATCTGCTCTATCTTTTCTTTAGTATTATTGATCCTGTTGCGCATAGTAAACTTGACAGTTAGGGCAACTCCAGGTAAGGTGACCAGGGAGACCATATTCAAAACAATTCACCTCATAGGGTTCACATCCTTGCTTTTCATAAGATGGCCCAGGCTGAAATTTGATCATGGGCAATTGGCTTAACTGGGGCCAGGTCAATAAGTTGACTTCTGACAGCTGGCGTAATTAGGCCCAGGTCAGTAGTTGGGCTTTTGATGATTATAATAAGCAGGTACAGGGCAGAAGTTGAAGTGCTGGGGGTAACTCGGTCAAGGGTGAGGTGCATAATAATAAGGGTGGGGGTTAATGGGCGGAATCTTAACATGACAGGAGAATTCCCCCAAATAAGAAGTTTCAGCAAAGGTGGTGGTATGTTTTATTCTGTATTGGGTGGAGAAAAGGTAGTGGATAGTCAGCGTAAAAACGAACAACCTTGAGCAGGGTTACATTGTCATCCAGATCAGAGTCATGACGTTGTAAAGCTCATGGTATGGCTTTACTGCTGAGGACATTGCCATGCATACATTGGATTTGGTTAAAGCCCCTGCGTCAATTAACATGCGGGCTATCAGATTCTTGCGGTTGATCCAAAAATAAACTTTTTGACAAACAACAGATCAGGCCAATTATCCTCTAAAACTCAAGCTAATACTCTAGTTCTCAACCTAAGCCTATTGCAGTTACAAGTCTTGGGCCAATTATCTCAACGTCAATTTAATTTAGTTATTTTATCAAAATCTGGGGCCAAATATCCTCACACGTTCAGGCTGATTATAAATGCAACAAAACTCAACAAGTGATTTTTAACTAATTGAAAATTATATCAACTACCCAGCATAAAAAATTGTCTGGGGATTGACCCAAAGATGACGGCTAAAATCCCTTGGACAAAAAGACAGCAGTAAATCATAATCAATTTTCATCCCTATGGCGAAATAATTATGTCGATTCTTGTAATCAGCATGATAGCACTTACACATGGACTGCCTGAATAAAAGTACCTATTGCTATTGAGAGAGCCTGCTGACATCCCAATTAGGGGTTTGTTACATACTTTAACCGATGCCAAAATTTCACAGAAGATGCATTTTGTCAGCAGTATGATGAAACTCAAATCAAGGGGATCTGTACAATTTTGCACGTTCTTTTCATGATTTTTACCCTGAAATCATCCCCAATATGAGATTATTTTGCCAGCTATTAACTTAGCAGTAAGTCATAGTTGTATCACTCAGGGCAAAATGAGGTGGAAAATAATCTGTGGAAATTGCATGCTCAAAATGTGGCCAGGAGATGCCCTAGAGGTAGAAATACTTGCGCCTGGCCTAATGAATAACCATCATGTAATAAAGTCTAAATAAAGATTTATTTTATTTAATTTCTTTACTGGTTTTCATTATAAGTCTCATTTGAAGAGTGTCAACAAGCTGGAATCTCAGAATCCACAGCTTGTACCTATGCTTGCCTTGGTAGAAGTTTCCAAATATAAAGGGAAGATTGAGACCAAATCGACCAGAAGAGTCAGAGTTATTTGAATATGGTTAGTGAGCTTCCAAACGGTCTAAATACCATAAGACACTGTCAAAATCAAGTATCATTTAGCTAAACATCAACCTGATCAAGCGTTCAGGATCAAGTTTATCAGGTGAGCGATCCTTGGATTTTAACATTGGCTTCCACAATAAATCAGTCAGCAAATGCAGTGAGGGTATCATTATGTTGAAACAAAAGGTTAAGAACTCAGTCTTCTGCTGTGACATCTTTGCAGTACCTCCAAAAAATTGCAGCACAGTATCCTTCACTTCTTGGAATGTATCAAAACTTCTTGGAATATAGCAGGCGACTTAGTCATCACTCCCAACATCCAAGATGAATATCAGCAGTTTAGCCTTACGCCAATTAAAGGCTTCTTCTACAAAGAATTCAAAACGTTTGAAGAACAAGTTGATGTTTCCATTGCAGTTGAATGGAGGTAACTTGTTAATGCAGACATCATCCTCCAGCTCATAACTGTGAGTATTAGGAGTGTACTGAGGATTTGATCAAAACCATAGTGGGATCTAAGCGAGGAGCTGGCTCAGAAGGGTCAGTTGCTCTAGGGTAGCGTAGGGCTCTTCAGTGGGCAGAACTGCCTCACATAGGGGTTTCTTTGGGTTGAAAGAAATTATTCCCAGAGCTGCCATCACAAGTAGAGCAACTCATGCTGCCTGCTTGCTCAGCAAAAAGCGCCTCAGCTGGGTATCCATTATCTTACTTTTCATAAAGTGATCCTCCCCAAACGACCCCTTGTTCTTCTACTTCCCAATGAGGATGAGGCGTGTAAAAGTCAGCTGTTGATTTCCAAACTCTGTGCTTTTTAGTCACTCAGTAGTGTCATACAGGCAATTGGCGAGTTTCCTGTTCCGTTGTCCAAAGTATCCGCAGCTGACTAACTGAACTTTCAAGTTGATTTTTAATGTCATCACGCTCCTGAAGGAGCTCTTCTTGTTTTTCGAGTACTGTGTCCACAATAAGTTTTATTTCCATGGCTTATGCAAGCACAGCGGTTAAGGATATTCCCTTCAGTGCAGGCCTGATATGCATGACCAGTGATTGGAGATTTTTTTTTATTTTATTTGTGGTTGTTCATTGAGCCCCCTGTAGTGAGCACCACTGTTATAAGTTTGGGCGATATACTTGCTATATGCCGGAAGAGTTTGTGCATGGTTGAGCAACTGAAAAATTGAACGGACAATATGGATATTGTCAGTTCTCAAAACACACTATAAAAAAATAATAAATATGGAGCAATTGCCCTATGACACTTCTTTTACTTAATTTAATATTTACGGTAGATCCTCTCTGCTCCACTCTCTTCTCTCCTAACAATCCTGCCCCTTCAATCATCCCATCTATCTTATATTTACGCAACTTTGGTCAATGCATCTCCTTTGGCTTATACTAAATGCTTCTGTCATATTCTCATTGGCTCCGATAGAGTATGCTATTCTTAAATTCAATATCACCTTAGTTAAAGGCATTTTAATAAATATTCATATAATGTTGACATTGCCATATTACCTTATTTGGAGGCGATCCAGTATATCTACTTCCAGGCCCATTATCGCCTTATCTCAAGACGCTCAAATAATTTTAACTAGTAACTTGGTCAGCGAATTCTAGACAATCCGCCATAACTATCTCAGGGTTTATTGTCCAGTCATATCAGAATATTGACAACCCTCTCCATTCCTCTTGTAACTAACTTTAAACCTAGTATCAAAGAAAAGTTCTCTCTTGGTCAGGAAAGCGTTGCCTCCTTCTTGTGCGCTTATGAGAGTTCCATGGATGAGGCCACCAACTGGCAGAAAGTGAAGCATATCCACTCTTGCCTTAAGAGCACTGCCTGGGAGATCATGACCTACATTTTAAGGAGTGTAACAACTGATAACAGGTCTGTACGGCCTTGATCCAAGAATTCATCAGCAAATAAACCCTGTGCAACCAAAAACAAGTGTTCATGGGTGTTCACCTGATTAAAGGAGAAAGCCACATGAAGTTTGCCAGCCATTTTTATGCCTAAGCACAACCCTTAGTCATTACAAATTGTAACACCCTGGATGATGCTATTATCGCTGTCATTACCATGTTGGGATCCTACCCTGCGGTTCAAATGCATATGATTGTGCATAAACGGTTTTACTTGCATCTGGAAAATCAAGCATGCTACTAACAAGATCCCTGCGTCAAACCTTACATATAAAACTACCTCTTCAGGTCTTTCCAACTGCCCTCAAGTCCATGTGGCCAAAAACAGAAGAATCCTTGATTTTTGTGCACCTACTGTAGTAATTTCAGACATAGCGCTAAGATCTTCTTGGTACGACTTACTGATGAGGTAGGAAAAGGGCGGCAGCATGAAGGACGAGGCCTCCATGCTGACATCCCAAATACGCTTCAATAATCCTCCATAACATTAAACAATATTGGAGCTATTGTACCTGAAGAATAAGTTTTGGTAGCCATCATTATAAAGAGATTAATACTGCTTATTCTTATTCTTGTGATCTCCCATGTTTCTCTCACTAATTTCCAGTTTAGAGCCTAGTTACTTGTCACAGTTCGAGTTCATAAGATCCCAGTCCTCACCATATTAACTGAAACTCTACTGTGAATTTCATATCGTCAAGTTAATGAGGTGCATAAAGATCGCTCCAGACTTGCCACACTATATGGAGTATGACATGGCTGGGCTGCAATTTTTTAATCTATAAGGGCATATTCTTCTCTACCTATACTCTTTGGAAAGCTCACTATAAATACTTCCACTGTCATGCTAGATACCCTAGCTATAACCAGCTCCTCAGAACTCAGTTCCTTAGAGACTACTCAGTAGTTGTCATGGAAATGGCAGAAGAAGTTTAGACTGGCCTACCAGTCGGGATGCGTGAGCACCCAAAAGGCAAGCCAGAATGCCAGAGGCATTGCTGACCGTACGGCTTGATATGGAGCCAGGAAACGTGAAACCATGAAGTGGTGGTGCAAAAATAAGGTGAGGAGTATCCCGATGACAAACCACACTGAGCCAATTCCTCACTTAGTTGGTCTGTCTGAAGGGGGCGGAATTATGTGATAGTATCAACGAGATTCTTGGCATGTGAGTCCATCTCATTGGGGGTGACAAGGAGATGGATTCTTTCTTTTCATTGATGGACATAAGGCCATAAGATCCCCATGTATTGCTGCCGGAAGTTTGTGAGAATGGGGTTGTAGAGCCAAAAATATCAGATTCGCTGAACCCAATTGATGATGGAGGGAGCCATAGTGACCAGAAGAACTGGTAAAGCCCACCCAGAGTGTGAGACAACAGGCCACCAGGGAAATGCCAGCTGGGATGCAGTCAGAAAGGGAAATAAAAATTTGGTTTTTGGTAAAATTTTATTTGGAAAGGAAAGTAAGAAAATCAACCAACAATATTTTCAGTACCATGCAACTGATTAAATAGTGGTCAATTGGGTAATAACAGGATGGGGGCAGGTCCCACAAATTTGACCTAACTGGTGAAATGTTCGGGAATGGGTGGATTTATTCTTTGAGAACTGACATTGTAAAATTCGGCGGTGAGCTGAGTCTCTGTCAGTTTGACCTCAAATGTCTGAACCAATGCTCAACTATGTTTCTGATAGTTAGCATGACGACGTTTGGCCTGACGAGTGATGGGAATCCCCCAAGGCCATTTCATATAGGGACAGGTCCATTTGGTTGGGAACGGGTTCAGGATGGCCAACCCGCCCAACTCAGTCATTTAACCGTTTGTTTGGTCAATAGCAGCATATCAGCTGCAACGCCCAAATTACTATCAGAGGGCTTTGAACCCTCATCGATGGCATCCGGTATTTGTTCTACTGTTTTAGTGATCAAATTGGAGCTGTCAGGTGATCTGCCCATTATCTCATTCTTCATGCTTTTAAAGCCATTCGAATTTTGGCCATCAGCCAGATTACCACCCAAATTAGATCTAACTGATTTCAATTTGGTAATATTGGCACAGATTTCACTAATTTCCTGCAACAGTTCCGCCAAGGTGAGTGTGGGTATTGGGGGTGGGATCTGAAGTGGAAGGCTGTCACCCATCACTCATCTACTACGTGAGTGAGATCGCCCTGAGTGATGAGAGGTACTGCCATCCTCTTTGGTATTACATTATTCAGGAGTGGGAAGATGACCCAATTGAGGGCCAAAGGGCATTCCCTAAGATTTACAGTAGTAGTCCATTATAATGATTACTTTTCTATCCCTACTAGGGCATTAGGTCCCCTGATTTTCATACTCTCACAACTCTAAGATGGAGGTCAAGTCCCAAGCCTGCTTACTGAAGAGTGAGGGTTAAATCAATTTGCTCAAATACCACATAAGGTGCTCTCAAGTCTGATTGCCCCCTGCTGTTGATGAGCAAGAAGGCGTGCCGATCTACTTACCAAGAATGACCACTATATCTCCAAAGTCTCAAGTCGTTACTGCCACCCAATTCTATGTTAACATCCCCTCTGGATACCTAGTGGAAATATGAGGCCTAGATAACCCATCCACCAATGAGTTGCTAAACTCTTTGGTAACTCTAGATCTAGCATATGCTGGATCTAATTTCAATGTTGTTAGCTAACTAAACCAACAAACCAAAATTAATAGGCTCAAACAGTCCGCCGCCTATGTCCACCTCCTTTCAGTGAAGGCAGTCAATTTTGTCCATATTTTTGGGAACTTAAGAGATCTTGGTTTGGAAATGCCCACGTTGGTGGGCCTGTCAACACCAGGATTGGGAAGGACCTCATGGGTAACCAACAGCGCAAAGTTCAGAGTTGTGGAAGAGTAAACAGACCTATTTTTGCCTTTACCTATGACTTTAGAACGAAAAGAGTCCTACATAACGCTGATACTGAAGACTCTCCCTATATTTAGTCCTGACCTTACCAGAAGAGAAGGTTGAAAAAGCCTAGGTGGAGGTAGAGCACAGACAACTTCTTGACGCATGACACCTAGTGCCTTTAAGCAGCTCTTGGGCTCTACTTTTCTCTTGTATCAGAAGAAGGATGGAAGCCACTGGGAAGTGATGGACTATTGGAGGCTCAACCCTATACTAAGAGAACAATTATAATCTGCCCTAAATTGACAATTTCCTCCATCTGCTCGCTATATTGCAGTAATTTTACTTTGGACTTGCCAGCAGATATTGGCAAGTTGAGCTCGCCCCAAAAATTGAGCCAAGTGAGCACTCATAGCTAGTTAGGGGCTATTCAAGCCCATGAGGATGCCCCAGGGCCTCTGCAACGCCCCAGCACATTCCAACGCGCCATGGATGGGATCCTTGGGGACTTGGAGCTGTCATGCGTCCTCACCTACCTAGACGACATTACTGAATTCTCCCAAAACTTATATGGACAAGCCAAGTATCTCATGAAAATTTTCAATAAGCTCCAGAAGGCCTTTAAAAAGCTTAGACCTTTGAAGTGCTCTTTCTTCCAGCCAGAAATTGAGTTTCTGGGACACAAAGCTTAAAAGGATGGCATCCAACCTATACCAGACAAAGTCAATGCCATAGAAAAGTAGTTGCGTCCCAGAGCTTAAAGGATATTCTGGTGTTTCTAGTCATGATGGGCTATTATTGTCAATTTATCCCCATTTTTGGCAACCTAGCTGAGCCACCATTTTACCTATTGCAGAATAATGTGCCGTTTATATGATGGCCTGAATAATAACAGGCTTTAATGCCTTATTAACTTCTCTATATAATAAACCCATTTTAGTCCACCTGCATTTTGACCAATCTTTCTTGTTGTTTAAGGATGCAAGCAGTGTTGCGGTTGGGGCTATTCTAGCCCAGCATGATGAGAACTGGGTCGACCATCCCGTAACTTATTTTAGTAAGACAATGATAAAGGACAAATAGAACTATAGCGTTACTAAAAGGGTTTTCCTAGCTGTCTTGATAGCCACCAAAAATTTTCAACCTTACCTCTATGGCAGCCACATTACCATTGTCACCGACCATTCCTTGCTCTGATGGCTCCAGAAGATTAAGGACCTGGATGGCCTTTTAGCCAGATGGGCCTTACAACTGAAGAGCTATGATTTCACCATTGTCCATTGTGCTGGCGCGATTCACCAAAACGCCAAATGCCTCTCCAGGATGCTGGTGCTAGCAGTTTTGAATCCTGAGTAGGACAAGCTATACAATCTTCTTGGTCAACCTGATTAATGAGGGTTGGAGACTCCCAAGGTCCAAACTGAGCTCCGAAGGATGACCTGAGACAAACAAATCAAGGATGGGTTGCTAAAATATAGAATTAATAATAAATGGAATTCTTATGTCCGCCCTTCCTACTAAACCAATGTTATCCTAGGGGGCCATACTACTGTGTGACATGGGGTGGTCAAAAAGACTTACTAATGGTTGAAGTCAAAATGTTACTGGGATTAAAAGGTATAGACCATCCATGAGGTCTTTTGGGCATGTTGACTTGCCAATCTCAATACTGAGCCAATCCTTGATTTTAACACTTGATTTTCACCCCAACAGGACCCTTCAGAGTCATTACCATCAATGTGATAAGCCCTCTCCCCACTGTATTATATGGCCATAATACATCCTCCTATCCGTGGACCACCTGACCAGGTGGGTCAAAGCGATTTCAGTCCCTGACGCTACTGCAAAAGCCATGACTTTTCTTTATTGAATCCAAATTTAACCACCATGGATTCCCACAAATCTTATCTTTGGACAATAGGTTAAATCTTCACCTTGCAGGTAGTCCAAGAAATTACTTCACTTTTTGGCACTAACCAAAGTTTAGCCGCCCCTTACAACCCATCAACCAATGGGGGTGGCACTCACTAACAATAACCTTGTCTATTTTATGAAAGATGGTCACCTCCAACCCTGCCATTGAATTATTATCTACCCAGCGCGTTGCTTGCATACCAAAAAAGCTACACCCAAGTCATTAAATTGTCCCCCTTTGAATCTTTGTATGGACAACTCCTCAGCTCCCAAGTAGCATAAAGCCTTTTCTCAAAACCTCCGCTCCTGAGAACTCTAATTTAGCTATGAGAGCCTTAGCCAATGAAATTGTCCAACCCAAGCACAAGAGATGCAAGGCATTTTCACCACTACCAGAAGGGAGACATCTTGATTTAATGTTGGCCAACCCTCCTTATCCATTTTTCAATTAGGTGACCTCTTTCTCTTCTATCACCATTGACCCAGAGGTTGACAGAATAAGCTCGACATTATTTGTACTGGACCTTATAAGGTCATTCATAAGATGAACTCTGAGTATCCCATTGCGATTTCAATCAGGTGACAGTGGTGAATTGGGTGCATGGCCAGTTCCTTCATCCCTATAACCCTCCAACAGGATAATGAGGGGAGCGTTGTCAGGATTTGAGATGACGAGATGGCCAAAATCCCTGCTCCCAAATTATAGCCTCGACCAATCAACTCTCAGAACAGTGAAAAAGGAACCCTATCCTGAAGGGACCTAACCTGATTCAGTCAGGAAGCATTATGCATACGAGAATTGATGGAAACACCTTCAGTAATCCCGCCCCCAATTCCCAATTCATGAGAAGTGCTGCCCCCGCTGAGGTCATGTAAATGTTTTAGTACAATGAGGGCACATCCATGTGTCAATCCAGAAGGCAGCAAAAGATCTTGATCTTGTGGGGCCAAAAAGTCTAGAGGAACCATGTCCCCATGCGCCCCATAAATATCGATGCTTTCTAATATAATAAAGTAGTCTATATCCCCTCCATCCTTTTGTTTTTGACCTCTCCGCTAATTTTCAGCTTTGAGACCATTTTTTGGACTTTGGCAACAGTCAAGAGAACTGTTATGATGAGAGCTAAATTAGCAGGAAAAGAAACCAGCGGAGACTAATTATATCTATAACATGGAATTGCTTTCCATTATGACATCCCAAAAAGAGTGGTAACATAAATTATGTATTACAAGTGGCCTATTATTATTTGCAACAACTATAAGACAGTATAGTATTATCAAAATCCTCGGAGAAAAAAGCAAAGTCAAGTAAGATGTCATTTGACACTGGGAAATCTTGATTTCAAGTTTGTGTATCAGTATGCAAAGTAAACCTTTTATCAGATCTTTTAAGCCGGGGATCTGGGCTCTTATACTCTGACCAAGAACTAGATGCTTACAACACTTCCACCCTTCTACACGTTAAGTTTTTGATAACTAAAATGAGGGACCCAGGCAATTAATGAGAAGATAAGAGAAGCTCAGAAGATGCTAGGCTTGTCCAGAGGCTTTGGAAAGACCTGAACGAAAATACTTTTGCAAAATTTATAAATTCCAGTTGTTGAAAATTAAAACACATTAAAGAGATAGACTATAAATTCCTAAGATAATCTTGCAAAAGGTGTTTTTAGACATTGTTACATACCCATCAATTAGCGGGGCACCCTGGAATTACCAAAATCTAACATATCATAAGGTATTGTCTATGGTATGGACTGTAAATAGAAATAAAGAAGTATGTGGGATATTGCTTGGTATGCATCTGGGTCAAGCTCATCTGAGATCACAAAGTAGAAAGTGATGCTCTTCAAATCCCAAACAAGCCTTGGTTTTCAATAAGCGTTGACTTTATAACATCTTGAGAAAAATAGAGGATCAGACACCATCTTTGGTAGTAGACTTCCATACTAAATATGCTAAGTTTATCCCATGTAACTCTCAGATTAGCTCAAAATGGTCCATAAAACTCTTCTTGGAAGTATTCTTTCCAAATCATGAGATCCCTGAATTAACATTAGACCATGGACAAAAACTTATCCGAAAATTCCCGGATAACATGCTAAAACCTGCAAATTAAGGCCTTTAAATCCTCCGCGTACCATCTACAATCATTATGACAAACTGAAAGAGTCAATTAGGAACTCAAACAGTACTCCAATGCTAAGTGGCATGACGCCATACATACTAAAAAGACTTGTTAAATTTGTTCCAGTAATCTTATTATAACTAAGTGCATAGTTCTATAGGTTTATTAGCTTATTGCTAGCCATGGATACTAACCTGATCCTTATACCCCTTAGTAATTGGACACGGCCCCTTTGTAGATGAAATCTCCAGAAAAACGCATGAAAAACTACAAGTCTTGAAAAAAGCTTAATCAAACGCTTAAAAAATAGCTGTGATGACTGGAAAGTACTAGAACATCTAGAATCAAAGTGGACAACTATTTGGTAATACAATCCATAAAACATAATATCAAGGCTTACCACAGCAAGTTTGCCTCATGCTAAATTGGGTCATAATCGGTAAGTCTCAAAAACCTTTGGTTTTTAATATAGCACTGCCTTAAATATCACCAGCACATCTTAAAATTTACATTTTTCAACTCAAGATGTTTATAGTTGGTACCATAAAGAATCTCCCCCTTACAACCTGCTCAATCATAGGTTCTAAGTATGAAATTGAGAAAATTGTGGATAGTAAGGTAGTCCAAGGTCAGCGCAAGTATCTTATCAAATGGAAAAAGTAAGCTATAAAAGGATCCACATTTCAGACTTCTGAGAATTGCATAAATTGCCCAGAGAAATCCGCAAGTTCTTTATTTTACAGGGGTGATGTGACGATTCAGAAAGTATTTAGTAATCATATTACCCAAATTTGATATAATGCTAATTTTGAGGGAGAAATAAGATCAGTATAAGCATCATATAACAACTTTGATAACAGGAAAGCACCAATGGATCATCTGGAAATTAAGATAGAATCCACCCTATGGTTAACTTAGGAAATCAACAGATCATTATCAAAATTTGGTCAGAAGAATTTTCCATTATAACCAAAAGTTCAGATACCATAAGAGATAATCAATCAGCATAGAAAGTCCATGGTGTGAAAAGCGTTGAATCTTCTAGCTCAAACATCAGAGCTAGAGTTTATCCTATTAAAGGCCATTAAAGTGGCGTCATTGCCATCATTTTATTATTTTATAGATTTTCCAAAGAAGAATTATTTGGAAAGATCTACAAAAACACAGAATTTTAACAATTCTATGCTAGCAACTTTAAACTTATCTTAAAAAGAAGGAAGTTGCTGTTGGGATTATATGAAAATTTTAATCAGACCAACCAGATTGTAACCTAGTCTTCTTTGCCCAAAGGGAGATTTACTTAGTGGATGAAAGTTTTCATAGAGGATGATAGCTATTATTGATAGTTACCCCTAATGGAATTTAACTAATCTGCCGGGTCTTGACTCCACCAGATTACTAATGTTTTGAAAAGGAAAATCTCCAAAAATGTATTTACTATATGATCCAATTACTAGTTTAATTATTGGTAATTTAATATTCTGGTTAAATGGAGTCTGTACGCGGTCAACTCAGGGATTTATGATTAGTTGCTGGAGTATCAACACTTCTGGTAGAAACTTGTGGATTAAAATTTCAGGTAATGTGACCTGCTGTTAATGATGTTGGGATTTTTGCCTAACTTTCCAGCCTCCTAGATTACCTGTGGATTGCTAGGGGATATTCCCAATGGCAAGTGAATTGGATATCAGTTGACCCTAAGTTTGGGTAAATAATGTTAAGGGATTTTAGATAATTTGCTAAGTTCTGATCCATCTGGGATTAATCAATGTGATTGCTTAATGTAAGTCCTGGGGAACGTCCTCTGGGTGTTGATTGGGCCATCTTTCCATTCCTCAGCAAGAAGGCACCAAAGAGGATGGCGGTACCCCTCATTACTCAGGGCGATCTCGCTCACATAGTAGATGAGCGCTGGGTAACCACTCTACCACTTCAGATTCCACCCCCAGTACCCACACTCACTTTGGCGGAACTGTTATAAGGAATCAGCAAAAACTGCGCCAAGATTGCTGAATTGAAATCAATTGGAACAAACTCAAGAGGTAATCTGCCCAATGTTCAGATCTCAAATGGCCGGAAAGGCATGAAGACTGATTTATTGGCTGGAATGCCCGACAGCTTCAATTTGATTAACATGCCAATCGAAAAAACCACCTCCCTATCAAAGTTTTTTGGGAGCAACCTCAACAAGCAGGCTATAGCATCAGACATCACCAATGAGGGTTTGAAGTCCCCTGTGGACAATTCGGGCATTACAGCTAATGTGATGCTACTGACTGAATAAACAGCCCAGCGACTGAGAATGGGTGGGTTGGGAATCCTGAACCCATTCCCAACCAAATGGACCCGCTCCTATGTGGGATGGCCTTGGGGGATTTCTGCCGCTCATTGGGCAAAATGCCATCACACCAACCATCAGAAACGCAGCCAAGCCTCAGTTTGGATGTTTGAGGTTGAACTGACAGTGACTCAGCTCGCCACCAAACTTTTCAATGTTGGTTCCCAGGGAACTATCCCGCCCATTCCCAAATAATTCGCCAATTAGGTCGAAATTGAGGGTCCCTGTCCTGGCTTGTCACTACCCCAATTGACCACAATTTAATCAGATGAATTGCACTGAGAAAAATTTTGGTTAGTTTTCTTCCTTTCCTTTCAATAAAAATTTTGCCAAAAAACCAATCAATTTCTTTATTGTATTGCTCCTTCTGGCTGCATCACTGATGGCGTTTCACTGGTGGCCTGTCAGCCCATATACCGGATGGGCTCTACCAGTACTTATGGTCAATATGGCCCCCTCTGTCGTTGATTGGATTCAGCGAGTCAGATATTTTTGGTACTATAACCCTTCTTTCATGAACTTCCGGCAACAGTACATGGAGATCTTGTGGCCTTACATCCACCAACTGCAATAGAGAATCTGTCTCCTTGCCTCCCTAGTTGAAATGTCCCCATATGCCGATGAACTTATTGAAACTATTTCTGTGATCCCACCCCCTTCAGCAAGACCCCCTGGGTTGGGGGTGGGCTCATTGTGGTTCATCGTCAGGATCATACTCACTGTTGTTCTACACCAACAATTTATCATTTCCCAATGCCCGGCTTCATATAATGTCATTCAGTCAGTAATGCCTTAAGCATTCTGGCTTGCTTTTTGGGTGCTTACGCATCCTGACTGGCAGGCCGGTCTAAACTTCTTCTGCCATTTCCATGACACTTAAGATCTCATCAGGCAGAGTTGGTGGCGAAATGGGGGCATCTTTTATCTGAGTGATGATTAACTAACAGTTGTAAAGTTTGGGACTTTTTGGGTTTCATCACTGACTAATTGGGAATTTATTGAGGAGTTGCAAGGCGAGTGATTCTTCCTGCAACTAGAAAATTGGTCATTTGATTTGTGACCTTCCATAATGGGTAAAGAGTCCCATTACTTGAGCAGATCACTTGCCAAATATGGTTGGTTCACTGGGATCAAGTGGGAAACGTTAGGGACATGGTTCTGACTCTGTACGTTTTAGGTATTAAAGGTGTCAAATGAAGCAATCTATACCAGATGGAGAAGACAATCACTGGTGAGACGTCAAAGGGAAGTTCGACAGCAACAACTTCAATTTCATGGCTGAGGCGCCAACTGAGGTTTGGGTGCCGAATTCCCTCTATAAAATCCCTGATAATTCACATTAAAAAAGGAGACTAATTTTGACATTAACATTAAGTTAAAACCTTGAGTTAGAGATCAATAATTGTGTGTATAAGCTCTATTAATCATCTGAAAAATATTATTTTGTATAATTTTTTAAAACTTTTGTTGTATAAAGATTAAGGATTGAGGATTATTAGAAGAGAAGCTGAACTAAGTAGGAGCCCTCATAGACTCTGTGTCACAAAACAAAAGGCCATAAATTTCTGGATCTGAGAGTAACTTAAGTTAGGTGGATAAGGGAAGAAGTCCCTACAGTTAACTTCAACAGTATTTCGTGGAAAAGTACTAGTATAGCATTGGGACAACCGGTTTATCTATTTAACTACAGATTATGGTCATCATATAATTATCAATCAATTATCAATTACTTTCAGACAACGCAATTCGTAAACATATCTATTTCTGTGAAGTTAACAAAGTTTTGAGCTCTCAATTGGTGAAGAAACCAGGATTGTAACAATTGGTACTCATGAGAAGAGTAGCCAACTCCTAATTTCTAACATTGGTGCTCATTACAGGGGGTAGTTGAGTAGGATACACCAGTATAAGATGGCATATAAGGACGAGTTAAGAAAACTCTGGACAGAGTTGGCAACCATCAACAAAAACGTCTTAGATTCTTCCAATCACAGAGAATTTGCTGCCTTGGAGGAGAGAGTTACCAAGACTGAGAAAGGAGTTGAAGACTTCTCCAATTTCAACAAGTTGCTTAGAAAGTAACGTCATTAAATAAGAAAGAAGGAGATCTAGTTTGAGAAGTTTTATTTTTGAAATTGAATGGGAAGTGGCTTACATTTGACTGCTACATAAGTGCAGATATACAGCGGCTAATGAAGCAAGTTGAAGAGTTGAAGACTCATATATGCGAATGTGAGCCCTATGTGGCGACCAACGGTGAATAAAGGACCAAAAGAACTCCAGTTGGTAGGTGAATATTGCAAGAAATATTCCAACCGCATTTTCAGTCATTTCAGGATGACTTTAAAAATCATTTTTCAAGTCAGTCAAGTAGCCAAACCAATATAGTTTCTAGAGAAACTTCAGAGGAATTTAGAGCTACGCCAAAATTACCCACATTACTACAGATAATGCCCCTGCATTCTTCCGATTGTTTGACATGATAATGTTTGGGTACAATGATTGCAAAAAGCTTTGATGGTGAAGAACTGTTTGGACACCAACTGTCAGAACTTGGTGTTACCTTATCTTGAGGGATACAGCTGGTCATACTTGGAGGCCAAGGCTGCCATAATGAAAGAATTTGGAAGCCCCACGTCTATGTTGAACGCAAACAGAAATTTATTGGAATCTAATTCCAGAAGGACAAGTCCAGTATAAGTTTCGCCAATTAACTTACAAGAATCTCAGATTTTGGTTGGATCTAAAGTACTGGACGATTTTGACACACATATCATATTGCAAGCGGCCCTTTGGCCCTAATGCAATTTACATTGCTTGTTATCTTCTATGTTCACAACCAAGATTATCACCTTTCAATAGTGGATCATTTGAAGATACTAAGAGCTACATTTGATGCCTTTGAATAGAATATTCAAGCTGAGTCCAGCTCGAAATTTAAACCCTACAAAGGAAACTGAGAGCTCTAAGGAGTCCAATAATTGAACCATGCTGGTAAATAATCCTGAGGAGTTCAAGTGGACAGATAAGAAAGACAAGTGCTATTATCAATGTGGAGTAAAAGGATACTTCGCGCTAAATTCAAGAAGCCAAAAGAGCAGTTTAACGGGGTCCAGACAAATCAGTCCAAACCCACACTAGTTATAGGAAAAGGGCCCATGGCCTAGATGGGGAACAATACAGCTGCAGTTAAACCCGTTCTCCCAATATCTTAAATGAGGAAATTGACAGTAGTGATCTGTTCATTGATGGTGACATGCAGGATTAACTTTATCAAGTAGTCAATCTAGATGTCGATGCAGTAACCAAATCTGGAGCAAAAAGGATTGACCCCTAAAAATCAAGGAACTTGCTCTCTCATATGTGTGACAACTAGAGGGCAAGGTTTGAGCTGCAGAGAATCCAGAAGATCTGGTGAGGTCAGATTAGATGAGGCAAACCTGTCTATCCCCTTAGCGAAATTAAGAATCATTTCCTGATTTATTGGTACAAATTATTCACATCCTTAATTTGGTGAATACCGCTGTTATACGCTCATTAAATATGATTTTACAATACTCTTAGTGTACATATATTAGCATAATGGTTATTAGAATATGGGTACGGGTGATAATTGACAGTGGATCGCCTATCTTTATTGTCTTGACCAAGCTGGTGAAGAAGATGAGAATCAAACCTGATTTAGAGCACAAGAATGGTTATGGAACTTCTGGGTCAAATACAACCATCTCCTTTGGAGAATATAGCACTTTACAACTCCCATTGGTTATTTTGGTGGTATTGGCCCCAACAATTGTTTTGGCCAACTAAAACTATGATATTTTGATTGGGACTTAGTTTACAAAAAACGGAGTTATATGTAATGTTGAAGATAATACATTGAACATATTCTTTCAGAAGCTACCCCTAATATATCAGAGAGATGGGGAAACTCACTGACCAGGAGAAACAATTTCATCATTTTGATCTGCAATGATGGCATTGTCTTAATTTGCTACCAATTAATTTTGGGCAAAAATGAGAAAATGCCAATGGGAATTGTGGAAAATCAGGGAATTTCGTTTCATATCAAGAATTAAATGACCATGCCCCGGGATCACAGATGATAGTAAACATGGGATTGACGTTGGATATACCTGAGCTGTTGTATGGAGAAGTCAGTAGCCTTAATAAGATGTCCATAGTAGAGCCATGCGTGGCTCCTGGTATAGTTACGCCGGGCAAGGAGAAATTTGAGTTCTCCTGGAAAATTTGAATGAAAACTGATAAAGATCAAGAAGAATTAGATTATCACATTTGTTCATCTGATCCTGATGACTGAATTGAGGAAATTCCATGATTTTGGGGCCTCGATGAGATAAATTATTACTGACAGGGGTGAGTGAGAGTTTCAATCTTTTGGTCAATTGAGAACAATTCGCTGATATACAGAAAGACAGCATGAGGAGGTGCTCAAACTATTTAAAAAATATTAGTAAATATTCTCCCAGGATAATCACGATATGGGATATGCAAGGAATGTCATACATAAGGTCAACACCAGGGAACTTTTCTTAATAAGGATGAGACCAATTTAACAGTCGAAGGCCACTGAGCTGGTAGTAAAATAAGAGATCAGCAAACTAGAAAAACAGACTTCTAGTTCCCTTGTAAAGTCCCTAGGAGAGCACTATTTTGATTGTAAAGAATAAGGATGGCTTTAATTGGATAATGGCTAATTATTGGAAGTTGAATAAATAGAGAAGAAGGATTCATATCCACTGCCACAGAGAAATTATGCATTAGATTGATTAGGAGAAGAGAAGTATTTCTCCATATTTAATGTGATTTTGGGATATTAGAAAATCAATTTGCCAATGTAAGACAGGAGAAATGTGCAATCATCACCGCGCAAGGGCTATACCAACTGACTAGGATGCCCTTAAGGTCTTTGTAATACACCTTCGACATTCCAAATGCCATGGATGCTATATTAAACGACTTGAAGTTGTCATGCATATGGGTATACTTGGACTTTATAAATGTGTAAAAAAAGACTTTTACTGATCATTTACATCACTTTAAAGAAGTCTTTAAGAGACTTCTACGGCTAACCTAAAGATATAGCTGAGGAAACGCCATTTCACCAAAAAAGAGTTGGAATTTCTGGGATTTGTTATCAACTCTAGTGGACTTCAGCCTCAAGCCCAGTAGATTTAGTCCATAGAGCGGATGACCATCCCAAGAAGTGTATGAGATGTCCAAGTAAACTTTTGAATGGTCAAATACTACCAAAGTCTTATATGAGATTTTGTGAGAATAGCTAAGCCCTCTTTCATTTATAGAAGGATCTCAAGAAAAAATTTATTTGGAATGAAGAGTCCCAAAACTCTTTTGATGAGTACGCCAGTATCTATAGATTCTCCAATACTGAATTATCCTAATTTCATTTGAGAACTTATAGTGCAGACTGATGCTTTGTTAACGGGGATTGGCGCCATCCTGAGTCAAGTAGATGAGCTCAGGAACAAGCATCCTGTAGCTTATGTGAGCAGGATGCTATCAGCAGCATACTGGAATTACACCGTTACTGATCGTGAATGCCTTGCAGTAATTTACGCCTTTAAACTGTTTTAAGTGTATATTCATGGAACTCACTCTAATGTGGTGACAGACCACTCCTTGCTGCATTTGTTGCATAATCTAAGATAACATGAAGATTGACTGGCCCAAAGGCCATTGAAGATTCAGGTTTATGACTATGAGATAGTTCACCATGAGGGAGTTTCTCACCAGAATGTGGATTACAAGGTTTTAATGGTCCAAGTGGTATACCAACAAGCAGATGAGCTGTTCCATAAGATGGTCTATGGAGAAATCAGAAATGAGCCCTGAGATATCAAGGTGTGCTTCAGAAAGTGATGAAAAACATTAAGACCAAGGACAAATAAGTGTATTAGCTAATTGACGGTGAAAATGCTTATTATTTCCAAGACTGTAGAATGAGTGGCAATAATTCAAGCCGTGCATAAGGTTGTCAGGCATGGAGGCCTAAGGAAGATGACCAAGAACACTAGCCAGTATTATTACTGGGAGTCTATCAACTACAATGTGACCAATTATCTGGCTTGCTGTGTGGAGTGCCAGTTGAACAAGCCTCACAAAACATGACCGAATATTGACTGGTCCACACTAGATATGCCTGCCATGCAGTGTCCATTGACATGATGAGACCATTGAAAAAGAGTACAGGGGGAGTTAAATACACCATAGTTGCAATTGACCATCTAATTAGACGGGTTGAGACAAAGGTCCTGGCAAAGTGGATGCCCTTTAAGCACTTGAAGATTTATCCTGGATTAAGTCATATACTGCCATAATGCCCGCAAGTCTTGTTAAGTGACAATGGAGCAAATTTCATGTTCCACATAAACTTAAGGTTGAATGAGACATTGGGGATCTGAGGAGACATGTCAGTAACTTACCAGATAAATATGAATGGACTGATAGATTGGGTTAAAGTAACTCTGGCCACAACGCCGAGGAAGCTGGTCGCAGGGAGAACTTCTGCATGGAGAACATACCTCAATTTGGTGACGTTTGCATATAAAATAAGTTACCATATGCAACTGAAAAACGCCATTTGTGTTTTTGTACAGAAGGAAGGCCACGTAACCGCCAATTCTATTTTTGTGGTTGAAACAACATTGTGGATTTCCAAGAAGTACCTGCTCTGACTTTTGAGCATCCTGATCTAGATGAAATTGCAAGCATTTGATATAACCTTAAAGAGAAAGGTTAAGGCCAAGATGACAGATGATTAGAACTGACTGGCATTATCAGAATACCACATAGGCAATAAGATTGCCTATTGTGATACACATAGTTTTGGAAGAAGAAACAAGTTGGATGCGTTGTGGTTAGGTCTATTCAAGATTTTTGTCAAGATGGCGAAGGATGCCTATCCCTTCATGAACCTCTTGGATGTAAGGATTGTGAATTAAGTCCATGCTAGATACCTAAAGCAGTGGATCAAGAAAAAGAATAAAAAGAGTGTTCCCAAAAGACCGCTGAACCATTTGATATAGTTATATCCTGATTTTTATTGGTTAAGTGTTTAAAAAGGACTTCTGAACCAAGCTAAATAACTAAGTCTTAAAAAATAATTCCTCTGAACCATGAAAATTGGTAAGTCGGAGTATACCTAGGAACCATTTTTGGGGGAATAAAAATTAAAAGATGGACCGCTGAACAGGTGAAGGTCATGTCCCATATAAAAAAAAAGAAAAAATATTGATAAAGATATATAGGAAAACATCAAAAACGCACATAATATATATATATATAATTTTATTGGGTATCTTTGACTTGTGGGTGATTCCACCTATATCGCCCCTTGAGGGAGGGAGGATGGATAACAGTAGGGTAAATAAACAATCAAAATTAAAAGAGAAATTGGACTCTAGTAAGGGCTAGACCTACTCAAATCCAATTTTTTGTGCGGAGGCTGACCCCAGTGAGAATGTGAAAGGGGAAAAGAGATGAAATATTTTTTAGTACTAGAAAAGAGATGAAATATTAGTACTTACCAAACGTGATACTCTGGATTGGGGAGGGAAACAACAGAATAAGAAGAAGCAGTCAGCAAATAACCCCAGGTAATCCTAATATGGCACCAGAAATGGAGGATTGGTCTTGAGTGCTTGCCAATGGGCTTTATCAAGAACATTGGACATATGAGCTAACATTGTGCAAGGGATAAAAGGTGGGCGTTGCCAAATCATACCCCATAAAAAGCCATCAGGGGAAGGTACCAATGGGATGTGCCAAAAACAAGATAGTCATGCAAGGAGTAGATGAAATCCTAAGATAATGACTATGAACCTCTCAAATGTGAAAGCAGAATGAACGATGAAATTTAGGGGAGTCTGGAAGCTTTGCGACCCAACTTTGAAGATCTTTGCTGGCAAAACTAAGGTCATAGGTAAATGTTTCAATATAGAATGTTTGTAATATCGGAGGGGTTCAGAGCTATGGAAAGAGCCTTATCCTTGGGTCCTCAAGTCTGCATAGGAGATCTCAAAATGTTCGCAATTTCTGATGGCCAGTTCAGTTGAAAGAACAACTGGTTTATAAAATTGGCTGAGTTGGAAAAGGAACTCAGGTTGCAAGTCAAATCTGGTGAGGAAAAATTGATTAATAGTGGATGGCATTGCTTCAGGAGGTTCAATGATGATAGTAGGAGTATCTGTAAAAGGAGCCAAGTCCAAGAGAGTATCAAAATATAATTCAGGAATAGATGACAGAGGGATAATTGGCCACAAGTCGTGCGAGATTATTGCTACTCTGGTTTTGTCAGGGTTGGATTCCATTTCCAATAGTTTCATGCAAGGACTGCCTACGGGTGCTTGACTGGGATTATAAGCCTAGGGGGACCATAGAAGAGTTTCTTTGCGCAGATTGATCTATTGATTGGAAGAGCCAAGCATCTTTATCAGACAGACTTTTAAACAGTTGCTAGTACTGAGATTTCAAGTTTGACATATGAGCTGGAAGAGAAGGGATGTCATACTTTTTATAATAGTTGACATTATTCACTTTGGTATCAATTAAACTCTAATTTTGAGAAATATATCTCAAAAAATTTTGATAAGCTCTTCAGAAAAGAATTAAGAATGATTAAGCAAAAAAGTTAGTATGAGAAAATAAGAGCGAATATAATTGTGCATTCTTAATTATACTGTGAGGATCCTCTTTCTGCTCAGCATAACTTTCTGAGCAAAATTACATGAATTAATAAAAACAAATCTAAAATTTCCCGCCATAGTTTCACTCTAATGTCCTTGGATTCTCCACTGGCTGCTCCAGTGTGGGGCAGCGGCAAAAATCCCTCCGCCATTTTCCATCTGGCAGGAAAATGTGCTCGGACTGGATCACCCAGTCATACTAAACCCCTGGGACAATTTGTTCCTCCCAAGGATCTTGACACCCACCTCGCTCATACTAAGTGGTACCTCGCTGCCCCCTAGTGCTCCCCCGGAGCAACATGCGTTTTAGCCTAAGGGTTGAATATGGGAAACTATTGCCATACCACAACCAAGCCATCATTGAAATGGCACAGGTGGTGATGAAACCCACCAGATTCATAGATTTCCGCCCCTATAAGGGGTATTTCGACCTTGGCTTCACCTGTGAAGCTGATGCTGCCACTGCAGCAACTGTGCCCCTGGTATTCCAGGGCACCCCTCTCCCCACAACTCAGACCCAGCTCCCAGCGGACACCACTTTGGTGGTCCAGTTTGCTGGTTTGCCCACCCATCTCCCCCCTGAAGTGCTCCACCAGGAGCTGATGAACGGTTTGGCAGGCTATGGCTCCAACCTAATCTTACAATTTGTGGTCCCAAATGGGACCACACGACTTGCTGGGCCTCAGTCATGTACCACAATCAGCACTGAATTTAGTAAAATTGCTGTGTTAATGCCCTTGCACCATTATTCCTTCAGCGCCCAACCATCTGTTTTGGGCCCGCGTCAAGGGTGGGCAGATGATCTGCCTGTCACTTTTTGAGTTGGACCACTAAAAACGCATGTGCCCCTCCTTAGCCACTTCTGGCAGATTGGAAGACTCATCTGCCAAACTCCAATCTGCCACCCACCCCGTACAAGTTCCAGCAGGGTCACAATACTACCCTCCCTCCCCAAAACTGGAAGCTGCAGTTGCAGCCACCAATCAGCCTCCTCCTCTCCCCAATGCCACAAATGATTCCTCCAATCAAGCATCAGATTGTATCCCAGCTTGACCCCATGCTTCCTCAAATGAACCAAATAAACCTCAACCGTATGCCTATTCCCCAATTTAATTCAACCAAAACCCATGGGAGTTATTGGCTGAAATTGATGAATCAGGTAAGCTCATTGAAGAACCATCTCTGCAAATTGAGCAGTTTGTTAATGCAGAATGGGATGCCAAATACCCTCCTCGAATATATACCCCACAGCCAAATGCTGAATCATTTTGCAGTGATCATCAGCTTGCAGTCAAAGCAGTTGCAACATCAGATTGTTGCCCCCTTCATAAAGCTGTCGCCAAATCAGTGGTGATGCTCACAGGACGTTTCCACCTCCTGTTATCCCCCAAAAGTCTTACTCAAAAGAGAAAAATCACATTAAAACAGCTATACAAAAATGCTAATGATGCTATCCAGAACGTGGCAACTATAGCATGGAACCCAAAAGCTAAATTTACCTGAACCAACATTGCCACTTTTGTTAAACTCCCAGATGCCTGCATTAAAGCTGAAAAAGCTTTAACGAATATATCAGTTCCATTTACCTAGCTGGCAATTTCCATAAAATTCCAATTATTAGAAATATCGAACCACATGCCGCAGATGCCCCAACGCCCTTATTATCTGCCATGACACACACTCTACTATGGGAGGAAGAGGCTGCTGCCAAAGATGAGCCCCCTGACCCCCCATCCCCTTCCGCCATGGAGGGATAAGCAGTTTCCGCTGCCCACCTGGTTGGTTGTTTTTTCAAAGTGTTTCACTCAATCTGCTCATTTGGGCGTTTTGTTTGAACCAATTAATTACGTTAGTTTTTAGTTTTGTTTTAGTTTTGGTAATGTCCATTCCCTGGTCGGCTTACCTCAAATAGTTATATTAATTATGCTGTGAGACAAACATTGATGGTAGTGACCTCCTGTCAAGGACAAGAAGGAATATCAGGAAATCAAGGATGACAGACAAAGATCCTGAATATGACAATGGGTTATAAGCCCTGTCTAGGGGAAAAACCATTTTTTCGGGATTAGCATCATCATGAGTGTATTAGTAAGACCAGAATGATAATGGGTTATGAGGACTGCACTCTGAGGAGGTGTTAGAAAGGAGGAAAAGGAAGAGAACCACATACTGAATGTTGTCCTGAGAAGTGTTGAGTGCAGATCAACTTTGCTCCAGTAGGAACCATATAATTATTTAACCTTGTCCAAAGTGGGATTCTCCTGTCCCAATCCTATATTTTGCTGGAAATCTAGGCAAAAGGGGGATGTGTTGGGATTTTTTCCCACCTATCCAGCCTCCTAAATTACCTGTGGATCACTAAGGGATAAAACCAATGGCAAGTGAATTAATATTTGGTTGACCCCAATTTAGGGTTGTAATGATTGGGGGATTTTAGGTACTTTGCCAGGTTCAGATCCGTTAGGGATTGATCTGAGTGAATACTTAAGATCTCGTTGGGAAGAGTTGTAACATAAAAGGGGCATCTGATAGTTAATGATGATTAACTAACAGTTGTACTGATTGGGATCAGTCAGATTTCATCACTGACCAACTGGGAATTTATTGAGTAGTTGCGGGGTGAGTGATGCCACCTACACTAGCAAGTTGATCATTTGGTTTGTGAACTGTCATAATGGGTAAAGAGTCCCATCACCTAAGCAGGTCACTCGCCAAATATGGTTTTTTCACTGGGATCAAGTGGGAAACGTTGAGGACATGTTTCTGACTCAGTCCGTTTTAGGTCTTGAGGATGTCCAATAAAGGACCCCTAACCAAATGGAGAAGGCTATCGCTGGTGAGATGTTGAAGGTAAGTTCAATAGAAACGGCTGCCATTTCATGGCTGAGGCGCCAACTGAGGGTTGGGCGCCGAATTCCCTCTATAAAATTCCTGATAATTCACATTAATAAAGGAGAAAGAATTTAACATTAACATTAAGTTAAAATCTTGAGTTAGAGATCATTAATTTGTTGTAGTTTTAATCATCTTCATGAAGTTATTGTTATGTACAATAGTTGTGGATTTCTTTTGTCATATAAAGATTAAGGATCAAGGATTCTTAGAAGAGAAGCTAAACTTAGAAGTGAATAACCGTAGACTCCATGTCACAAATTAAAAGGTTAAAAACTTCTGGATCTGAGAGTGGATCAAGTTGGGCAGATAAGGGAAGAAGTACCTAAGTTGACATCAACAATATTACTTGGAGAAAAACAGGTCTAGCGTTGAACATAACGGTTTATCTATTCATCTACAGATAATAGTCAACATACTACTATTAATCAATTAACAACTACTATCAGATAATGCGAATTGTGCATATATTTAACCTGTGCAGTTAACAAAGTTGTGAGCTATCAATTGGTGAAGAACTGGATCATGAAGTCTGGCACTCACAAGGAGAGTATCCAACTCTTAATTTTTTATAAATGGGTAAAAGTCTCACCAACTAAGCAGGTTGCGTTTTTATTAGTGTAATTTGCTGGTTTAAAAGATTGATAATGTGGGGATACTTTTGTTGATATAACCAGAAGGGAGCACATTTCTAGTCAATTAATTGAATCTGACTAGTTGGATGAGGAAGATCCTCATGGGTGCGACTTAAGAGTGCTGATCCATCTGCAATGGTTTACTTCAAAGTGAGGCACCAACAGGAGAGTTAAGCGCCAGATTTTTTATAAAGTCCCTTGATTTTAAGTAAATTAAGCAGTAGCAAAGTAGCAAAATTAATATAGTATTCACTTAAAATAGATATTTAATTAATTTGACAGTTTATATTGTTTAATATTGAAATAGAGTGATAGATAACATGATTCTCTTATCTATTTGTCAGTTGCAAGCTCTTGAGGATAGAGTTGAATAGAAAAGTTCCATGTCCAAGTGGTTATTAGCTATTCTATCAGCTCCTTTGTGCAGAGAGAAAGAGTCAGAGGGAGAAAATATTTAATTTAGAAGTACCTTCAAGGATAGATGGAAGAGCTTAGGACCAGTCTAGAGTTTAGAACAATACTCAAGTTGGTTGTAAAAAATCTCAACTAGACCATAGACTCATATTATTGGTAAGCCAGTTGTTTACTCTAAGAACATTCTACTTTATAACACACAAATCAGAAACAGTGCAGTAGAATTAAGACTTTATGAGCAAAAAAGCACAAAAATCTACATTTGCCCTAAAGATTTAATTTATATTCTTATCTAAATCAAGTAGATAAAAATTTTGCTTTTTACTCCAATTTTATTTAAATATATACTACACCATGTGCCCTATCATCAAGATCAAGATTTAGAGCTAAGCCTCCTAATACATCCTTGTTCCCTTTTATCTTGAAACTAAGTAGCATTACTGAGATTGTGTATTTTATTGTAGTAGTGCAAAGTTTTAACCAATCTCAAGTATTAGATGCATGTGGAAAAAAACCATGTTCTCTGAGGTATTCTCTTTATTATGGACAAATTACCTGGGTGGTTCTTCCAAGATCTTTTCTCAATCATTGTAAAAGACCTTCTGTTACACTTAATGGGAGTTTTAATTAGTAGACATATAAATTGAATACCATAGGTGTATCCACTGGAAGCTAAGTACTAGTTGTGGGGAGGAGGGTTCCTTGGAATTTAATAGCACAGTTTCCAAAGCTGTGGCATCAGCTTCTCAGGTGAAGCTTATAAAAAGACCACTTTTTTATAGATGAAAGCCAATGAAGCTGGTAGTTTTCATTACCCCCTGAGCCAATTTTGTCTTTTTTATCTAAATAATGGTAAATTTTTCCGTATTTAGCCCATAGGCCAAATTTCATTCTGCTCCAGTGGAGCACCAGGAGGCTGTAAGGACTGCTGTATAAGGTTTAGTTGGAGTATAAAATCATTAAAAGGAATTATTTGACTCAAGTATTTGGTGGAATGGATGAACATGTTTTTGCAATAAAGATTACAACTGGGAAATATTGTCACATGTAATGTTGCACTAAAACAAGTAAAACTTTATGAAGTAAAAATGCCTTGATATATGTAAAGCTAAGTAGAAAAATTGGTCTCTGTATATATATTCCTATTTTCTGTAGTCTCATTTGGTACTTACAGCATCTAATATCCATTATAAACAAAAACCAGAGTCCATCTGATATTGGTAGATACTAGAATTTACTGTTGCACATTAATCCCTTTTCCAATACATTACTCTTTCATTTTATATACTGATCCTCTCTTTCTTTCCACTTGTCATAACTTTCTGAGCAAATTATATGGAAACAAGAAAGTAAATTTAAATTGCCCGCCATAGTTTCACTCTAATGTCCTTGGATTCTCCACTAGCTGCTCCAGTGTGGGGCAGCGGCAAAACTCCCTCCGCCATTTTCCATCTGGCAGAAAATGTGCTCGGACTGGATCACCCAGTCATACCAAACCCCTGGGACAATTTGTTCCTCCCAAGGATCTTGACACCCACCTCGCTCATACTAAGTGGTACCTCACTGCCCCCTAGTGCTCCCTGGAGCAACATGCGTTTTAGCTTAAGGGTTGAATATGGGAAAATATTGCCATACCACAACCAAGCCATTATTGAAATGGCTCAGGCAGTGATTATTCCCACCAGATTTATAGATTTCTGCCCCTATAAGGGGTATTTCGACCTTGGCTTCACCTGTGAAGCTGATGCTGCCACTGCAGCAACTGTGCCCCTGGTATTCCAGGGCACCCCTCTCCCCACAACTCAAACCCAGCTCCCAGCGGACACCACTTTGGTGGTCCAGTTTGCTGGTTTGCCACCCACCTCCCCCCTGCGGTGCTCCACCAGGAGCTGATGGACGGTTTGGCAGGCTATGGCTCTAATCCAATCATACAGTTTGTGGTCCCATATGGGACCACATGCCTTGCTGGACCTCAGGCATATGCCACAATCAGCCCTAAATTTAGTAAAATTTCTGTATCAATTCCCTCCATGCCATCATTCCTTCTGCCCCTGACCATCCATTTTTGGCCCACGTCGAGGGTGGGCGGACAATCTGTCCATCCTTTTTTGAGTTGGACCACTTAAAATGCAAGTACCCCTCCTTAGCTAATTCTGACAGCTCAGACACTTTGCCCTCCAAACTCAAATCTGCCACCCACCCTACACCAGTTCCAGCATGGGGTAAGATCCTACCCCCTCCCCCAAATCCTGATGCTGAAGATGCACCTGCAGCCACCAATCAGCCTCCTCCTCGCCCCAGTGCCACACACAATTCCTCCAATCAATCACTGGTTTATAACTCAGTTCAGTCTCATGATTCCTCCAACAAATCAACCATTACTCAACCATATGCCGATTCTTCAATTCAATTTAACCAGAACTTATGGGAGTTAACAGCTTAAATTGACAAATCAGCTATTCTCATTAAAGAGCCATCTCTTCAAATTGAGCAGTTCGTTAATGCAGAATAAGACGCCAAATACCCCCTCATTTATACGCCCCACAGCCAAATGCTGAATCATTTTTCAGTGACCACCAGCTTGCAGTCAAAGCAGCTGCTAAACCAGATTGCCATTACCTCTGCAAAGCTGTCGCCAAATCAGTGGCGATGCTCACAGTAGGTATTCCCCCTCCTGTTGTCCCCCCAACCCTCACCCCAAAAAGAAAAATTACAGTGAATCAATTGCACAAAAATGTCAATGAAGCTATCCAGAACATGGTAACTGTATCACGGAATCCTAAAGCTTAAATCACCCAAGCCAATATTGCCACGTTTGTTAAACTTCCAGAAGCCCACATTAAAGCTGAAAAAGCTTTAGTTAAATATATCTGAGCCATTTTCCTAGCTGGAAAATTCCATGAAATACCAATCATCAGTGATATTGAACCACATGACGCCGATGCCCTGATGCCATTACTATCCACCTTGACACGTACCCTACTCTGGGATGATGAAGCTGCTGCCAAAGATGAGCCCCCTGATCCCCCCTCCCCTTCCACCATGGAGGGATAAGCTGTTTTCGCTGCTCACCTGGTTGTTGTTTTTTGGTGTGTTTCATTCAATCCGCTCATTTGGGAGTTTTGTTAAATCAGTTAGTTAAGTTAGTTTTTAATTTTAGTTTTTAGTTTCGGTAATTTCAGTCCCCTGGTTGGCTTACCTTGAATAAATATATATATTGATCCTCTAAAATGTAGACTTTAAGTCAGCATTCTCTGAAGCTCCCATATCTTTTAGAGCTTTCATTTATTATCCGCTAATGGGCTGTCTATGTTGCTGCGAGGACTTGATAGTTGTCTGTCCAACATTGGGTACATGTTTTGGGTTTTTGTCATTAGGGACATGGTAGATATGGATCAATAATTTAGGTAATCTAAAAATTAGGGAGAATGGAAAAGGTTGGGAAACTGGATATTTGGTTAAGAAATTGGTAGGGTTTCATCCAACAAAAGTAAGGATTGTATTGTCAATTAATGTATAAATTCTTAAATCTTGATTTATCAAATGCTAACAGAACATCTGAAAGCTTATCAGTGGGAATCAAAATCCCGAGGAGCACAGACATTGGACTAGGAAAAAGGGTAATGGCGAGATAAATAGGCATTGGGAGCATTATTGTTGTGGTCAATATTTTATGGTTGGTCAAATCAAGCCTTAACATCCTCCCCCACTTGCCCAAACATAGGGGATCAACAAATCGCCTACAGATGACAGTAGGGTTATTGGTTGATTGTGGCTGGCATCTCAGCGCCCTACTGAAATCGCTTTAGGAATCTAGCAAGTACTAAGCTCGATGATGTGCTTTTTGGAGGGGTCTTTTATTGTATACATATCAGTAGAAGTCTTTTATATGATCTCAAATGTAACCTTCCTGATGTTTTTGAGCTTACTAGCTCTGCCAAATCCATGTTTATAATAGTAAAACTCTTCCCTCTACAATGAGACACGGCAAAGGATGGCGGTTCAAGTTGTCACGCTCTCTAAATCTCATTTTCCGGGTCAGTGTGTTAGAGTAAGCCTCAGTTTTAAAGCTGTAGCAATGTTTAGCGAGGTTCTATAAGTATCAAATGGGGTCATTCCCTCTCCATGAACACAGGAGTATCAGATCAGAGGTGGTGATGGTTGTCTCTATACAGGAGTTGAAACAATTATCTTCCTTTGTTTGACAGGAATGCAATATCATATAGAAGCATGGTGGAAAGCTGGAAGAGATTGCAACTGGACGGTCCTCCTGACGCAAATTTTCAAATGATGTCATCTAAAGTGCTGTTAGCCTGCTCCACCATACCATTAGTTATATGTTGATAGGGCGTCAACAGGACCCATGAACCTCATTGAACTTCTAAAATTGAAGAGTCCCTGTGAAGTAAAGTTAGTTCCTTTGTCCGTAAGAAGAAATTGGGGGCACCAATATTATAAAGGATGTCTCCAATATGAATTTGGCGGTTCATAGTCCCCAGGTCTCTAATTTTTTGGCTATAACCCTTTTTGTAAGGTGGTTAATAGCCATAAAAATGTATCTAAAATTCCTTTTGAAGCGGTTGGCAGTCAAAAACATCATATAAACAGTGTGTAAACCAGATTGGCTTAACCAGTTGATAAGCAGTGCTCTTACAATACATCATTTCTGCTTAGCACTCCCTGCAGCAGCAGATGTCCTCATAGGTACCAAAGTTTATTAATTCCCAGTAGTAGTGCTGTTTAAGTTGTTTACTAGTCTTATCAAATCCACCATGGCATGTGGCTTTGTGAGCTTCAACGATCAGATCCATATGCTTGGTAGTTTATGACATAATGTATTTACAGTCTTCTACTAGTTTAAAAAGTTTTCTTTACTAACAGTGATGTCCTTCATCATTAAGTCCAATGCACATTGTACTTCTTCTGAACTGTTATAATTTTGAATGCTTAGCATCTTTTATTAAAGGCTATCTGACATGCCTTCAATCAATGTAACAGCAGGAAGCTGAAAGTCCATTAGGGTCCTGGTGTTTCACACTGGGCTGTTACTAAACCTTGAAGTCATACGCATGCAACTTTAGCATACAGAGGGCTAGTTGTCCATAAGCTCATTGATGTTCTATAGCCACCTGAGCGAAGAGTGGTCAGTTATCACCTTGAAGCGCACTCTGTTATGTAGTCCCTAAAATTATTACATGCATATCTCCGCCAATAATTCCTTCTTGTTAACGGTGTAATTTTTCCCATGAACATCTAACAGTTGGTTATATTAAGCTACATGATGCTTATCCTTCGTCATTACACCATGTTTTATGGTCTTTAGAGCGGCTAGAGATGCTTCAGTCTAAATCACAAGCAGCTTACCTAAAATTTGGACTCATGATTATTGGCGCCAAGGTGAGGATAAAGCAAAGTTAGTTAAAAATAAGCTTATAGTATTTCATCCACTCTAATTGGATTTCATGTTTCAACAACTGGAATAGCGGTTCTCATATCTTAATAAAGTTTTCTATGAATCACTATTAATAGTAAACCATCCCCTAGGAATACCTTTATGTCTTACTTGCTGGCCAGCGCCCTAATTTTCTTGATGGCCTCCGTTTTAGTCATCAGGGGCTGTAAGCCCTTCTTGTCAGTAACAAAGCCCAGGTACTTGAGTTGTTCTTAAAAGAAATTACATTTCTTGGGTTAATTTTCAGGTTGGAAACAGCCAGATGGAATATTACTTCCTCCAGATGCTGCAAGTGCTTGTTATTCATCCTTAAAATTTTATGTTGTCCAAGTATACCAAGACACAGTGACCTTTAAAATCTTCCAAAATGCTGACCATGGCCTGATGGAACGTGAAAGAAGCATTATACAACCCCTGAAGCATTTCATGGGGGTTGAAAAGCCCTTGGGTCATTATAATAGCACATTTTCTCGTTCTTCCCAGAGCTACTATATATGCCAGTATCCTGAAAACAGATCCATGGCGTAGAAGTAGTTTGCTCTGTTAAGTTGTATAGTGCATTGTCAATTCTCAGAAAGGGGTAAGAATACTTCTTCATTATGTTGTTGAGTCTCCGATAATCAATTACAGCTCAGTTTGACAAATTATTAATTACAATCAGGACTGGTGATATGCTGATGGGCTCTTGCGAAAACCAGCATTCCTTTTGAACAAGCTAATCAATTTCTGTATTGACAACTTTGTCCATCATCTTGGACTGACAGATAAAATGGAGGAAAAGGGGTGAATAGTCTGCAGTGTTGATATGATGCAGCACGTCCTGGACACACCCAAATAAAAGTCATGCAATACAAAGTTTTTCTTTTATTTGTCAAAAAAGCCATTTTCTGACTCTTTTCGCCTTCTATCAGGCCAACAAGGGATTTGTGAGGTATGACTAAGCAGAAATCCTTGCGAATTATTTTCTCCAATACAAATCCTCCAGCGTCTCAAACCCATGTATGTCTTGCAATTTCGTTGATAGGTTGTGAGAGAAGAAAACAATTTGGTACCATTTCACCTAGATTATTATTGGTGGAGGTTATCTAGTAATAGGTATATCTGCACATGATCTGAGAGAAGAACTAAGGCGCTACAATAAGTTCTTTGTGTGAGCAAATAAAGTCGCAAACATTTTGCTGTATAGACCTGGCGGTATTTTCAGCTTAATATCTGTATTCACTATGACCTAGTGATTAGGCAGAATGGTCAGTTGGCGGCCAGCCCTCAGCAGAGTGTTTTTATTTTAAGTTCAGATGCAGTAAATATTAGGCTTTTCCACGCCCCTTTTGATAACTGATGTGTATGATTCCATCTTTAAAGGCTAATTTAATGGACAAAGGTTTTTTTTCAGTCTGCTGGTCTCTTTCCTGTAGTATATCATGAAGGTTTTGGCCAAAGATTTACGGGTTATTCTCCTCAAAATTAGATATATTCAATATGTCCTCATGAAGGAGGTTTAAATGAGAATGCCATAATGGGTGTGTGGTAGGACTATTGCAAGAGCTAATACAACATTAGAACCAAACCTTAGCGGAAGCACGCTATAAGCCTTAGAGAGGTTTTGAGTTGTGTCTCACAGTTCTGTATCCATTACAGTGGTCAATATGTGGCAATAGTCGCAGTTTCTTGACTATCTTAGTTGATACAATAATGATAGACGCTCTGATACCTACTATACCTTTAACATATACCTTACCTAACATAATATCAACATACACATATTCATAATAATAAGAATCAGTAGTGATTATTAGGTATATAATAACTTGTCAGCCTGGCTCAGATAGACTGTAATTCCTCACAGCCTAAGGGGCTAGACTTCTATAATTCCTTAAGAGGGATAGCCATGTAATCCCTTCTAACTTTAGCATATCGCAAGAGACAACTGGTAAGTCATACTTCTCAAGCTGCTGTATGTAGGGTTTTAATTCTACTTTTGATGCCAAGTCTATACTGTTTCCTTGGCGGGAGCAGGTGGGTACTTTTAGCACGTCATTGGCAATTATGGTTCAAAAGTTAAATGTGTCATGGGTGTGTGGGGTTTTTCTAGGATATGTTGGGTGTCAGGATTCTCCCTGGATTAGGTGAAATCCTTGTCCAGGGGGAAGGTTGATATATTAATCCAAAGGGCCCAATTCCCAAATGGAATAATAATTTTGAGAATGGAGTTCAATTTAACTGGAATACCAAATTCGGGGCTTTTCCTGAATTATGCCAAATTTGGGGAATATTTACATTTCCAAGCTGTTATCTAATCTTAATCCACACTTTTATCTATTCCCACCTATCCCAGTATCAGGACTTTCCTACAGGTCCCATGACACTACCCTTACAATCCTTATTCATATCCTTACATTTTAAAGCACTATAAATAGTGCTTGATTACTCTAACTAAAATACCTTTTTGCCTCTTACTAAAAAAATTCTTGTTTATAGATTTTATATTTACGAACAAAACAAGTCATGAGGTTACCATGAAAGTGAACTTTGAAGCTCCCCCTTTCAAATAAACGTGCTGCTAATTATTCCTCCCTAATGCCCAACTAAGTTCTTGGCAGAAAAAGAATACCACATTTTTACACCGCCCACTCTTTTCTCGTGTATATGGCATCTTTGGTTCCTACATGTTGCAAATTAGGCTTAGGCCCCTTGGCATTGCAACGTCTGGCGTAGTGCACTTTAAAGTCACATAGGTGGCACAGTGTAATTGATGTTGGGCTTTCCAGGTCTGGTGTCAGTAGTGAGTTTACCTTTGGTCTCCTGATGGAGGGGCTTGCGTGGGATTTTCCAGTTATTGAAATACCCCTTATTGGGTGCGTCAAAGGTTGAAGCACAGCGGCAGAGATAGTTCACCAACTGCAATACATCATAATCATCATTTAGTATGTGTAACATGACCTGGTATAATTCTTAGTAAGGTTCACAAGAATTTTGAAAGACGATTTGTGAGTCAAAGTTATTAGACTTTTGCGCCATATAACGCCTGAGCCTCAAGGTAATAAGTAATTGGCAACAACTATAGTTTGTTCATATTTTGAGGGAAATATTGAGGAAGGTTATCATCCTGGTCATCATCATTTCTGCTCCTCCAAGTTCATTTTTACTAATGTTCTTTGCAGTCCAGTAAGGCAGCACAGTCTCACTATTCTTGATTGTCATGCACCAGCCTAGTGATCACCTTGAGGAATAGTTGAGTTAGGAGGGCCTAGATGCTGAAACTGGTTAGGTTTATGGTTACAGGAATTCTAACCCTTAGGGCTTGAGTTAAAAATGGCCAGTAAGGAGTATTGACTCAGATGATTTTGAAATAAAGACAAGAATAGGTACAAAGCTAGTTAACCCAATATGATGATTGGTGTATGTGAGTATATAAATGAGGGTGGGACTTCTTAAGAATTCTACTTTCTACACAGTGAATATTACTTAACAGTTAGGTCAGCAATGGATTTTTAATAAGTGGTGGTAGTTGAGCTTTAACAGGTGGAAAGTCAGTTTCCAATAGTACACTTTAAATAAAAAAATTTGAAAAAAGATTTTTAAATTTCAATTAATCATGCTGAAGGATAAACTCAAGATAAGGTAAATATTAAATTAAATCTGAATTTATGTTAGCTTAGGTTTTTCTCAGACAACCTTGGGTATCTATACCAATAAAGTTGCTCAGTTGAAAAAGTATGTTTCATCTAATTAGTCAGGTATAATTTATATTGATAAAGTTCAATTTTAAATTAGTACAGAGTGATGTTGTTACTGTTGTACTTCACTTTTGGAATAATGAAACTTCTGAGAAGTTCATCCAACATGCCACAGAGCGTTAAAACATTGAAGCTCATTTTTGATATTGTAAAAAGTACTAAACGTGCATGAACGTCCCACACTAAAATTTTCTATCTTCAGGAATTAGTCAAATTTGTAAATCCATTATTGAAAACAATAATTAAATACAAAAACAAAGTCAGATAATTGACTTATCTGATCTTTAGATCTAATTTACAAATTTCGACTCAATATAATTTTAGACCTCAGATACTCAACCTAGATAGATTGAAAGATTGTCCAGGATCCTAATCCTGACATTATCCCCCTTCAAAGCTCTTTCCCAGGTACTCTCATAATTTTCTTTCTAATTTTTAAAATTAATTTAGGTTCTCAAGTGCTTTTCTCCGCTGGGTATCCTTTTTAATCTGACCAAAAAATGTTTCTTCCCTCTGATCATTTTATCCTTAATTATTTCTTATAATTCATACTTTTCTGTAGGACCTAATGTTATTTGGAGAGGAAGGTGCATTTTTGACTGATGTGGCAAGAGAGGCTTAATGCGTGGTGACAAAAGGAATACATGAAATGTAATATGAGCTGAGGATCCTTGTGGCAACTAAATTTGTTTTGTTATTTCTATACCCCAAAACGCCTTAATTGGTTCTATTCATCTTGGTCCCAACTCCTTAGATGACTATGTTACATGAAGTTTTATGTCCAAATTAACCTGATACCCTTCTTCTATCATAGGTGATTCTCATCAACCTTTATCTTCTTGTCCTTTTTCAGCACTAGTGGTGCCCAACCCAAAAGGGGGAGCCGCCACGCATCTTTATCTGTAAATGTGCCAAACAAAGGGATTATTAGAAATAAAAAATTCCCAATATGGCACATAAGCTAACAGCCTAGGAAGCCATATCAGAAGGTGAGGAATCTTTGGGGAAACTTTTGTCTGGCGCCCGCTTTAGATGGCAGATCATGACAGACATCATTGGGGTGGGAGCATCAGCGACATGGGGCATAAGGAGGTATAGCTGTGGGTTTTCTTTATTTAGGAGGCCAGCGGTATCCATTGCATCAATGTATTGAGCAAGTTGATGCTCAGCGAAAGTGATCAGGGTTGGCACACAAGTGAAAGACTTGATGTACCAGCGGGCCTCAGGATAATCTGGGCTAAAAAGAGAAATTTTTGCCACGTCAATGCAAGTGTGGCTCACACTGAAAGCGAGCTCCTCAATTTTATATTTTGCATCTTTCTCAAAATCATGAGGAAAATTTGGGGATAGAAATTCTCTCAGCAAGGTGCTCCATTGCCCCAAGAAGTTGCTGACAAAGTAGATTGTTTGCAGGGGTTTATCTTCTTGTACTTGTCAAATGAAATTCCCTCTTCTCCTTTCTGCAGATAATCATGTTAGCCAGTCCAACTGCTTCTAATTCTATATAAGACGACTATGTGGAGAAGGTCTCAATTCTTTAAGATAGATATACTATGTTAAAGACCTACATACAAAAAGACATAATTTGATAAATGAAATAATCCTTTATTTTAGAATGGATAATTATTTATATTCAAATTACTTCATTCATGATTAATGGTGCTCTCTTGATGAGGATCATCAAATATTGTACAGTGCTTTTATGTGAAGGGATTGATAGGTTAGAAAAGGGTTCAAATGGGTGTCATGGGACAACGTCAATGCAATTCATTTTAAAGAGAAATCTAAGAGTGGAATTATTATTGAGTTACGATAACAGGTCTAAACTTTTAATTAAGCTAATTAATTTAAACAATAAATTCCCCTTGACTAGATTTAACAATTGATCTTTGGTGGGAGGGTTGTCAGGTTTATAATAAGGTCAGAGAAACTTAGCATGAACATCATTGACTGTTCATCCATCAATTATTTTCTGAAAGGTGTATGCTTTGACAGCGACTTGGGCAAGTAAACCTATGGCCATTTCCATAGAGTAGCCAATTTATGCATCCCTACAAAGTTCATAATTATTTTAATAAATGACTCAATCGATGACTGAAAAACTTACAACACATAATTAATTTAAAAATTCCTTCTCCATCTGAATGAAAATTCTGGTTTAAGGCTGCTCATAGGCCTAAGTCTGAATCTTAACGAGGGCTTTGACCAGTTGTTCAAATATTGAAGGGCCGGGTTTCATCCTCATCAGTAACAATGGAATGTAGCAAGGGTGGAAATGATGGCCGTCAACTGTATAAGAGCTGAAAGGGGTAGTTCCTTTACTACAGTGGCACTAATATTATACTTAAAGCAGTTAAGTCCCAATAAATGGACCATTGTGAAGGGGGATTGTTGATGAACGTCTGAAGAGATTTTACTAATGTGTTATTTGCGCGTTCCACCATTCTGTTGGTCACAGGATGACAAGGTAGAGTAAGGATTTTAGATTCCCATTAGATCAATTTTTTGGGAACATTTTTTGAGTTGAAATTTTGTGCCATTGTCCATGAGTATAACTTGAGACAACCATGCTGGTGTATTACCTGCTCCATAATAAACTTTGCAGTGGTATTGCTCAAGGTCCCCAAGGGGCCATGCCTCAGCCCACTTAATGAAATGATCAATGGCTATTGTTTGGAATAATGGGATTTGCGCTGATATGGGTGAGTTTAAGATGTGACCTAAAACGCCACACAAATTAATGGTGCACCATTGTTTTAAAGGAGATCAACATCAATAAAGATAATGAACTGCTAAAATAGCAGTCAAAATACCTAACACTTTCTAAATCCACTGATCTACCTGACAAAGGCGCCAATTCAGATGACAAAGTTCTTGCCTTTTGGAGGTCATTGGAAAATGCCGCCATGATCAAGAAGGACCAAGTAGATCAAAAGCCTTTACATCTTGCCTTGTCAATCAAGAGATCTTCATATCTGACTCAATACCACCTTTCTTGGAAAGTTTATCCTAAGAGATCCAAATTCATAAGCAACCCTATATTATCTCCAACTTCTGATCATTAAGTATACCTTCAGTTTTCTTAATTACAAATACTAGACTCCTTGCCTGTTTTATATAGAGAACCTGTCTGTTCAAAGAAAACAGAGATTGCTTCTATATTGTAGTTCTTATTAAATTGACTAAGAAAGAAACACCCCTAAGAGCTTTACGTTAAAGCTACATCTGAATAATGATTGAGTAGCCACCAAGGGTCCCAACCTATAAAGAAAACAACAAAACCATTACTGGTTCTTTCTTCTAGGTCTTTCCAAGGTTACCTGGTTGAGGCCTATCTTCCAGATGAATAATTCAAGCAATAACAGCCCTACCAATATGGAGGAGAACATGAGTTTGATTAAGTGGTCATTACTAACAACCAAGATACGCCTTACTTACACTCAATAGTTTGTATTCAGTGCAACCATGACCCTTACCATTTTCAGCCCAGGATGACTCACTTTACCAAATTCAGGCTGCTGATGTTGCAGACACTGTCTCAGAGATACTGACTAAAACTATCACCCTTAGGGGGTGATCTACCTATAGCCACTCCACAAGAATTAATAACAGCATGACCCATCTATATTCCTCACCTAATTCTCCTGGCAATGAAGTAGGAGTAGCCTAAACAGAAACCTGCCTCTGGTTATTTGTGTCATGGAGCGTGCTGAGAATAATGTTTAAACTGAGTTGAAATTACGGGTAATTTGCCAACCAAAACTCAAGCCAGAATTCTGCAGGCACGGCCATTTAAAAATGACAACTTAAGTAGTAGTATAAAAGCCATGAAGACCAGCCAGGGGTTCTTAAAAGCAGAATTCTCTCATTTTTGCATTAAAAATAATTATTAAAGACCAAAATTCGGGTTTATTCTATTTTAAAGATTTTTATTTTTCTAAAAAAAAGTGGGAAAAATTTAAAAAATGGAGTGACATCGTTACCTGTTGGGTACCACTGCCTAAAAGCTTGCTGAGGAATATTGTGATTCATGCGCAACTGCCAATGGGAATAAACTTGAACCAAGCTGTCAGATTGGGTTCTCAGATCTATTTTGCAACTGACTCTTCTCTGGCATGATCAGCTGAAAATATTTTGGGCTCATTGCTTGAAATTGATTTTGGTCTCATGCATGCATTTTGCGCTGTTGACATTTTAGGCGGTCAGCTGGTAGCGCCCTGGTTTAAGCCACATAGGGCCAAGCCCAGTTGTTGAGGAAGGGGTTGACAGCTCTCATGCCTGTTGGGGATGAGGACAGTTTGGATGCAAAGGTGGGATTTCGGCGGGCTTGAGGTGTTTTGCACAAACTCGTTACCTCTTGGTAAACCTATAAATATTTTCCACCAGCTTGCTGGAAGATAACTTAGGGAGGTGGGCCACAAAACTCAGGTGGTACGCTGTGTCCCACAAATCATCCACCAATTGGGCTAAATTGCCCTGGGTTGTGAGAGGCACAGTTACTGTCTTCTGCCCCTTTTTTGATCATAATGGTAATTGATCCCAGTCCATGTGGAGAGGTTCTTTCCCAAGACTTACATTACCCTTTGGTTTATAAAGGGGAGGAGCACTACCGCAGGAGATCTGAGCCAGTGCGATATTCTTGTAGGCCTTGGGAAGTTTGATGGCCATAATTGTTGCGATTTTAAGAGTGGGAAAAGGGGCTTGGAGGTGCTCCACATGGAACGCTTCCACTAACTCATGACAGTTGGCGCATCTTCAAACACTGACCCAGCTATTTTCTTAAGAAGGGAAGCCATCCAAGCAAAATGTACTGAACCAAGTGGTGGGACCAGTGCGATGCCAAAATCGCTTTCACCTCAGACTCAATTGACTCCTCCAAAATGAATTGTTCAGGGTCAGTGGGTGGGGTACCAGAAAAGGGAGATAGTAGGCAGGCGTGGAGAACTGAATGTTGTTTTCAGTGTGGAGGGAACGCCAAACGTAATGAGACATAACCCAGATCTTCAACAACCTCATGGGGCCCTAAAAGCTAACATGCAAACTTCTGCAAGGGGGCCCTTGATGCATAAGTGGGGTGTCAAGTATTACCTGCAAACCTACCTTGAAATTGGGTTTGGGCAGGCACTTTTAGTCAGCATATTGCTTATAGTTGGCGATCACTTTAAGGTGTTCATAGACCAGAGACTGAGTGGCCCAGATTTGTTGAGCATGCTCCAACGCCGCGACAACCTTATGACAAAGACAGGGGGCCAGGAGAAAAGGAATGGTTGTACCCCAACTTCACTTTATATGGTGAAAGCCCTGTAGAGTTATATGAGGTTTTATTGTAAGCAAACTGAACCAACGAAAGATTGTCCATCCAGGTGTCCTGTGCAGTGATAGCGTAACACCAAAGTTACTGCTCAGGGTTTGATTAACTTGCCCTGTCTGTTCATCTGATTGGGTTTGGTACACTGTGGACTTGCAGGGATGAATTTACAGGATGGCCAGAAGGGCCATCCAAAAGTGATCTGTGAATTGTGGACCCATATCACTCACGATCTCCTGGGGTAAGCTAAACTTAGAGAAGACATGGCGGATTAAAAGATGGACAGTCTCCTCAGGGGTGATGGAAGTTGAGCAGGGTTTATACAGAGCGAATTTGGTGAATTACTCTACAATGTCCAGGATTGCATTGTAACCATTTGAGGTAGAAAGTTCAACTATGAAGTCAACTGACACTGACGTCCATGGTCCCTTGGTCTGTTTCAGTGGGTGGATAAGGCCTTTCTGCCTGGAGCAGTCCAATTTCACACTTTGCGCAGGTAATACAACTCAATGTCCATGCGGGGATGTCTTTTTAAGATACTGGGCCAATTGTATGTATGTTTCACCAAGCCAATGCACTTTTCCACTCCAGGGTGACCAACTACTGAAGGATTGTGGTGGGCTTAAGTCACTTTGGTGTGAAGCTGATGGGGCACCCACAATTGAGACCAAAGAAGAATTCTTTCTCCACCTACAAAGTAATGGGAACACTTGTGCATTGGATCTTCAAGCTGCACTGGCACTTCCAAACCTTTAGAGCAAGTCTTATGGTGGGCCAAAACTCGAGCAGATAGGGGATAGTCAGGTCTGGATTTACTGAAAAAATTTCAGGTGGAGTGATGGATAAAATTTGGTTTGGCGGAATCACTGTGATGAGCTCTTGCTCCTTCGCCTCAGTGGGACATAAGGCAGGGTTATGACTCAGGAAATCAGGAAGATTTTTAGTGACCCTTTTACAAATTTTTATTTAAAGTAAAAACTGAATAGATTGTGGTACGTCCAAGCTTACCAGTGTTCCAACTTCTGTGATCTACAAAAGTACATGAGGGCTTGATGGTCTATCCACACTGTCACCTCATGAAAAGCCCTGCAGAAGGTACCGCCAATAGTTTAGAGCCCATGATATGGCCACTATCTCCTTGTTGTAAATAGCCCAGTGCTGCTCTGTGGATTTAATTTGTGGGAAATATACGCTAAGGATGCTCTGCATTATTTTTTCTAAAACAAGACTTCTCCCATTGCAGCGGAAGTGGAATCACATGCAACAATGAAGGGTTTGTCTGTGTCTGCATGCTTGAGCACAGGTGGTGACACAATACCTGTTTGATAGTGTCAAATGCCTGCTGCCATCCTGGGGTCCAACAAAATGGGACGTTCTTGCCGTTGAGGGGGTGCAGCAGCATAAGCCAGCTGTGAGAGGGCAGGAGAGAATTTTTTTAGGAAGACGATGAACCTAGGAAGCTCCGCAATTGCTTCTGGGTCGTCAGGGTAGGCCGCTTGATAATGGCCTCAAGTTTAAAAGACGTAGCTAAACATCTTTTTAATATTAGGTTACCCAAGAAAGTAACCTCATTGTGGAAAAACTCGCACATTGATGGCTTTACAAATAGACCTACCTTATGCAGAGCGGCCAGCACAGCCTCCAGATCTATAGCATTCTGTCAATGGTTGGGGAGTGGATGGGGATGTCATCAATTTAAGCAACAGAGCACGTGTTATGCAGATCACCCAGCACATTATTGATCATCAGCTGGAATGTGATGGGCGCATTCTTTAACCTTAAAGGTATTATGCTGAATTGAAATATATCCCATCTCGTCCAAATAGTGGTAAGCCATTCCTAATCTTCAAATACCTTTATTTGGTTGAAGTCGTTAACCAGATCAAGTTTTGAAATTTATCAACTTTGTAAGAGCTTAGTCTATTGTTTGTTCCAGCAGGAAGTGGGTAGTATCAGGCAAACAGCAAGTTAGAATTAGACCGTCATGTCAGCCTAGGTGCCAGAGCACCCAAGTGGGAAACCAGAATGCCAAAGGCACTGCTGCTGGTATGAAGGATATGAAGATAGAGAGGAGTTTCGCCAATAACCGCCGATGAGCCAGAATCTTGTACAGGCACATAATGAAATACCAGACAAATATGACCATTAACTCTAAGGTGTGTGTGAGTGTTGGCGGAAAGGGAAGTTTATTTTTCAACATAAAAAAATTAAAGTTGGGGAAAGGATTTTTTTATGGAAAATAAAGGAAGAAAATTGACCGATAATTTTCTCAGTGAAATTTGACTGATTATATAGCGGTCTATTAATGCAGGAACAATCCAGGATTGGGTCCCTCAATTTTGACTTAACTGGAGAATTATTTGTGGTTGGGGGCAGATATGATCAATCAAAGCTGACATTAAAGGATTTGGCAGCATGCTGAGTCACTGTCAGTTCAACCTTGAATGCCTGAACCAAAACTTGACTGCATTTCTGGCAGTTGTTGTGATGGCGTCTGGCATAACAAGCAACGGGAATCCCCCAGGGACACCCAACTTATAGGCAGTCCCAATTGGTTGTGAACAGGTTCAGGATGCCTAACCACCCATTCCCAGTTGCAGGGCCGTTCATTTGGTCAAAAGTGCTGCTTTGGCTGCAACTCCCAATTTGCTGGGTAGGAGCTGCACGTCAGGGATCATCCCTGATGATTTTGAGAGGGGGTTATTTTTGATGATCACTCTGCTGGCTGAATTAAAACAGTTGGGGATTCCAGCCGTTAACTCACTCTTCATCCCTTTTTGGCTATGCAGATTTTGATCATCGGGCTTGATTCCTATCAGTTTTAGACTGATTGACTTCAATTTGGCGATCTCAGCATAGACTACCTTAATTTGGCTAACGAGTTTGGCTGCAGTGAGTGAAGGTACTGGAGGAGGGATCCAAAGAGGAAAGGCTGTTAACCAGCGCTCATCTACCACGTGGGTGATATCACCCTGGGTGACGAGGGGTACAGCTGCCATCTTTGTCCCCTTTTTACTCATAAATGGGAAGAGTGACCAATCTATGCACAGGGGGCGTTCCCCTGGACTTACATTACCCTTTCCTTTTTCCAAAGGAAGGGTACCACCGCTGGTAAACTGCATGAGGGCCACATTTTTATGAGCCTTGGGCAGTTTGATCGCCATTACTGTTGCAACTTTTTGGGGGGATGGGGAGCGTTGAGGTGAGACTCATGGAATGCCTCAACTAGTTCCATGTAATTAGCGCAATTGAGAGCCTGAACCCAACTGTTATCATAGGCTGGATACCCCTTCCACGCATTGAGATACTGAACTGATCGCCAGGATTTGTGGGATTCTAAGATGTTTTCCACCTCAGCTTCTTCTACATCCTCTATCACGATTGGTTCAGGTTCAGCGTGGACAATCTTCATGAATGGGTACAACTGAGACATGTGGAAAATGGGGTGCTGTTTCCAATGAGCTGGAAATTTTAACCAAAAAGCACCATTGCCCAAGTCTGCCTCCACCAGGTGGGGACCTGAACGCTTGCTTGGAAACTTCTGGGAAGGTACCAGCATCTGCAGATGGCGAGTATCTAACATAACATGAGAGCCCACCATGATATCATGACCAGGAAGCCGTTTTCGATCTGCAAACCGTTTATAATCACTGATAGCCTTTGTGAGATGCTCCCGCACTAAGGACTGGGTAGATAAAATGTGCTCAACATGGTCTGTGGCAGCAGGAACCTCCAGACATATACAGGGGTCAACCAAAAAAGAGGATTATAACCCAACGTCACTTCATAGGGAGAAAACCCCATAGAAGCGTGAGTACCATTGTTATAGGCAAATTGGGCGATAGGGAGGTCATTGGCTCAGGTACCTTGTGCGGCCAAAGCGTAACAACGTAAATAATGTTTCAAAATTTGGTTAAACCACTCAGTTTGTCCATCAGACTGGTGATGGTATGTGGTGTAATGGCAGGGGTGACTTTTAAGATGGATAAAAGCTCATTTAAAAACCACGCTGTAAATTGGGGCCCACAGTCATTCGTGATCTCCTATGGGAGACCAAACATCGAGAACACATGGCATACAAAGAGATGAGTGGTTTCTTCAGATGTGATCATGGAAGTACAGGGAATAAATAGGGAAAATTTGGTAAATCAATTGACCACCACCATCACTGCCATAAACCCATTAGAACAGGGGAGTTTGACAGTAAAATCCATGGACACCGATGCCCATAGACCCTCCACCTGTTATAATGGGTGTAGGAGGCCACTCCTTCCTGAGCGGTCCAACTTGGCTCAAGCACAGGTAATGCAATCGGCGATCCAGGCTAGAACTTCCTAAGTTAAGCCCGCCCAGTTATGAGTTCTCTTGATCAGTTTAAAACATTTTTTGTTGCCCAGATGGCCGATTGAGGGAGGGTTGTGAAGCGCTTGAAACACCTCAGTTCTAAGGAGAGGATGAACCTAAATCTGTGACCAAATATAGATAAGACCCTTCACCAAGGAATACAAAAAAAATTTGTAGTCTGAAGGGATAATTGCTCAATCAACTCCACTCCTTTGGGACAGGACATCTGCGCTGCCAAAACCCATGTGATAAGCAGAGCATCCGGAGCTAACACAACTGAGGCGACCACAGATGGGACAATAGAAAGGATTTAGGTGGTGTGGATCATGGTAACCAGGTCCACTTCCTCCAAATCCATGGAGCAATGAGCCAGATTGTGACTAAGGAAAGTCAGGAAGCACATTTAATGCACCTTTCACAAACTCATATTTAAAATTGAAACTGCATAAATTCTGATAGGTACAAGCCTGCCTGTGTACCAATTTTTGTGGTTTGCGGAAATATAAAAGAGCTTGGTTGTCTGTATGCACAGTTAACTCATTCTGGGCACCCTGTAACAAGTACCGCCAATGAGTCAATGCCCATGCTACGGCCACCATTTCCTTATCATAAATGGCCCATAATTGCTCAGTTGAGGAGAACTTCTTGGAAAAGTAGGCAACCAGATGTTCTAAGCCATCATGCTCCTGGAGTAGAACTGCCCCAACAGCTACTGCTGAAGCATCACAAGCGACGATATACAGTTTGGAGGGGTCTGCATGTTCTATAATAGGGGGTGATAAGGATACTTCTTTGATTGACTCAAACGCCTGCTGGCATTCAGGGGTCTAACAGAAAGGCACATTCTTACCCGTGAGGTAGTGGAGCGGAGCAGCAAACTGGGAAAGGGCTGGGGATAGGTTCTTTAGGAAAATAATGGTACCCAAAAAACTCCATAATTGTTTCTGGAATGTTGGAGTCAGCCACTCGTAGATGGCATCTAACTTATTGGGAAAAATAGCATAACCATCTTTTAAGATCAGGTTCCCAAGAAAGGTAACTTCCTCCTTATAAAACTCGCTTTTAAAGGCTTGACAAACAGGCCCGCCTTGTGCAAAGCAGCCACGACCACTTCTAAGTCTTTAGCATGTTGCTCTGGAGTTGAAAATGAACCAAGATGTTGTCAATATATGCGACCATGCATGTAAACTGAAGGTCGCCCAGCACACTATCAATCATTCTTTAAAAGGTGGCTAGAGCATTCTTCAGCCCAAAGGGCATTACGCGGAACTGAAAGATACTTATTTGGTACAAATCACAGTAAGCCATTCATGACCTTCCATTACCCTTATTTGGTTAAAGGCATTGATGAGATCAAGCTTAGAGAACATGTGAGACTTTGCAATTGCTTGACTGATAGTCTGCTCAAGGAGTAAAGGGTAAGGATCGCTCACTGTAGTTTTATTTAGATGACCATAATCTACATTGGGCTGGAGAGAACCATCGGCCTTCTTGGCAAAAACTATGAGGAGGTGATTGGCGACATCTATTTAGATAACCATCCTTTCTTGAGCATATCATCTAACCAGGTGTTAAGAGCAGCCTCCTCTTCTGCCATGTGTGAGTACAACAGGAAGTTGATGCTCACCAACTGTACCAATGAATAGAATCCTAAATCGAATTTTGTGTGATAGGGAAGCTGGTCCGCCTTCTCAGAATCAAAGATACTTTGATAACACATTAATACTTTGGGAAAATCAGTTGGAAGGCCCGAAGGGGGAATGAGAGAAGTAATGAAGCTGCGTCCTTGTGCTTTCATGAGGGTATTAACTAAAGAAACTCTCCCTCCATTTGATCATTGGTGAATGATAACCTATCTGACTACAGGTGAATCTTAACATGGTTCCAATGCCACCATCCAACTCCCAAGAAAACCAAAAACACTAAAATCAGCATTGCTGAAAACCAATCGCAGAAGCTAAACTGGTGTACTGAGAATGAGACTGGCTGACGGACTAAATATGAGGTCTGGGAGGCTGAAGAAGCAACCATCACCGAAGGACCTACATCCAGATCAAGCTTCAATTGTTGAGTTAGTTCCACACTCATAAAGTTGCCCGCAGCTCTGGTATCCACCAAAGCCTCAAAGGAAACGTGATGGGACCCAAAACTAATCTTCATGATAGTAGGAAGTAAGCGAGGTTATCTTTATTGGTTAGCTGTAGTTGAATCCAGCAATACTGAAGAGATGGTAGGAGAGTCATGGGAAACCACTTTGTTCATAGTGTGAGTCAGCCCTTCAAAAGTTGGATATTCAGAACATACTGTCATAGGCACGATAGCCACAGAAACTATAGGATGTGGATTGGACAATTTGAGTGATAACAGGCCAACATGACCTGAGAAAAGTTTCTTCACAACCTGGTCAGTTGAAAAGAAGGGACCATTGCTACGCCAATATCTATGAGATAGGCGAAAAATGATTATGAAAAATGGTTGTTCAATTATGTCAGGCAAACAGCAAGTTAGAATTAGACCAGCCTGCCAGCCTAGGTGCCAGAGCACCTGAACGGCAAACCAGAATGCCAAAGGCACTGCTGCTGGTATGACGGATATGAAGCTAGAGATGAGTTTCGCCAATAACTGCCAATGAGCCAGAATCTCGTACAGGCACACAATGAAATACCAGACAAATATGGCCATTAACCCCAAGGGGTGTGTGAGTGTCAGTGGAAAGGGCAGTTTATTATATAACATAAAAAAACTAAAGTTAGGGAAAGAATTTTTTAATGGAAAATGAAGGAAGAAAAATCGAATAATAATTTTCTCAATGAAATTCGACTTATTATATAGTGGTCTATTGATGCAGGAACAAGCCAGGATTGGGTCCCTCAAGTTTGACCTAACTGGCGAACTATATGTGGATGGGGGCAGATAAGCTCAATTGAAACCAACATAAAGGATTTGGCGGCAGGTTGAGTCATTGTTGGTTTGACCTCAAATGCCTGAACCAAAACTTGACTTCATTTCCGGTGGTTGGCATGACAGCATCTGGCCCAATGAGCAATGGGAATCCCCCAGGGCCACCCAACGTATGGACAGTCCCAATTTGTTGAAAACGGGTTTGGGATGCTCAACCCACCCATGCCCAGTCGCTGGGCCATTCATTTGGTCAAAAGTGCTGCATTGGCCGCAACTCCCAATTTGCTGGGTGGGAGCTGCACGTCAGGGATCATCCTGACGATTTCAAGAGGGGGTTATTTTAGACGATTGCACTGCTGGGGAAATAAAAAAGTGTCAGTAATCCTGCCGATAATTCACTCTTCATCCCTTTTTGGCTATGAGGATTTTGATCGTTGGGCTTGATTCCCATCAGTTTCAGACCTATCAACTTCAACTCAGAGACTTTGGCACAAATTTCCTTAATCTGGCTAATGAGTTTGGCTGCAGTGAGTGAAGGTACCAGGGGAGGGATCTGAAGAGGAAGAGCTGTTATCCAGCGCTCGTCTACCACGTGGGTGAGATCACCCTGGGTGACGAGGGGTACAGCCCCCTCTTTGCCCCTTTTTTTACTCGGTAATGGCAAGAGTGACCTATCTACATACAGAGGGCGTTCCCCTGGACTTACAGGTAGGGTCATGGACTGTGATATTGTTGAGGTGACAATAATCCACACAAGGACGCAGTGTTCAATCGGCCTTCTTTGCAATCACAAATTGGGGAAGTGGCCAGGGTTTTTCCATGAAGAGCCACCCCTTCAAAAACATGTCATCAATCAACACATCCAAGGACACAATTTTCTTCTTCTGTATAGGGGTATAGTGTACAATTGATGTTAACCACTTCCAATATTGTGCAGAACTTAAGGTCATTCTTCAAGTGTGGCAGAAGTTCGGTATCTTTTTCCGTATTGAAAATCCCCTTATATGCTATCAGGGATGGTATAAAATTAGGAGGCAAGTCCTCAGGTGTAGCAAGTGTAGAAATGATACTACTGCTCCACACCTTACCTAAGGTGGCGAGGAGCGGGAGCTCATCACCACCTGAGCATTTTCAGAGAGTAACATGTTTGAAATCAAGTTTACTTCATTTGTTGGTGTCTCCATCAACTCACATCAAAGATAACTTGGTTTAACAGGTCAGACATATCTGAGAAATAATCACAGGATTTAAAATTGCCCACTTGAAATGGCACCGGGCAGTGCACCTTTTAAGATTACTGTAAGGCGGAAAATGCAGCCAGCACCTCTGGGCCTACCTCCAAGCCCAATTCCAACTAATGCGCCAACTTCAAACCCAAAATATTTCCTCCTCCCCTGTATCTACCAGAGCCCTAAATGACACCCAGTGTGCGTCCAGATGAATTTCCACTGTAACAGGAAATAGACATGGTCCTGCTTATAGGTGAGTATTTTTGGTATTGCTGAGCTGATGACATTAACCAACGGAAGGATGAAAAATTTGATAGGAACTCGTTGTGGCTTGCTCTGGTGTCATTAGTGGATAACATTAAGCATGAGTGTGGATACTGAACGTTTTGGCCCACGGGGGCCAGGATTGAGCTGGACTTTACCAATTAAAAATCGTTTTGATGCTACTTTGGAAAACCCCACATGACACCTCACCCAAAGGTGATATAGAGAGGGTCAAAGGTATGGGCCATCCATTATGTCATGGAGGGTGCTGATAATAGTGTTTAGACTAACCTGAAACTCCAGGTGATTTATCTTTAAAAACTTAAGTCAGAATGACGCAGGCAAGGCCGTCCAAAATGACATGTTAAATATTAGTATACCAGCCATGAAGACCATCCAAGTGGTTCTTAAAAGCAGATTTCACTCACTTTTGCATTATAGATCTTCACTAAAGACCAAAATCCGAGGTTTTGTTTAATTTATGATAATTTTATCTATAAAAGGCGGGAAAAAATTGAGAAAATGTAGCAACAGATGTACTTGTTGGGGACCACTGCCTAAAAGCTTACTGGAGACATTTTGATCATGTGAAACTTCCAACGGGAGTCAATTTGAAAAAGCTGTAGATCAGGTTCCCAGACCTATTTTGCAACTGACTCTGATCTGGCCTGATCAGCTGTAGTCTTGAGCTCATTGCTTGAAATTAATTTTTTGTCTCATGCATTTTGTGCTGTCAGTGGCATTTTAGACATTCAGAGGTAATGCACAGGGCCAAGCCACATAGTGCTGAGCCCAGTTGGTGTGGAAGGGATTTGTTTTTCAAATCTGTTAGGGATGGGGATGGTTTGGATGCAAAGGTAGGATTGTGGAAGTTTAGGGATGTTTTGTGCAAACCTTCACCTATCAGCAAACCTTTTAATATTTTCCAAAAACTCGGCGTAAGATAACATGAGAAGGGCTGCAACCCTCATGGAGTACGCCGTGACCCACCTCTCATCCAAAACATGGGCTAAATCGCCCTGGGTGGTGAGAGGCATGGGTGCCAGATTCCACCATTTTTAGAGCAGAATTGAAATTGATACCAGTCCAGGCGGAGAAATTCCCTCCCAAGTCTTACAATTTGTTCACCCTGCATTACGCCATCAAATGCAGTTATTTGGGCTACACGTCTTGGAGATCCAACGGCATCTCAGATTATCTCATAAATTTATGGATTTTATTTTGAGTTATATGAAGCAAATTCTAACTATGGCTGAGAAAATCATGAGGCCATTCTGGAATATCACTAGGAGATCAAAAATTTCATCTTCAATCGGCCCAGATTGACACTGGAGTTATTTTATATTTGCAGAGTGAACTTTTATAGTGGATGATCCATGCAGCTACTAACACGGATCATTGAGTGGAAAGCGCTATGTCTAATCATATCAATCATATCATTAAGCATCGCCAAACTGATTTCCAAATTTACACCTTAGCTGACCAGATTCAGCAGGCGAGTGAACAAACCAGTATGCCACCAATCCAGGAATTTATTATTCAAAAAACCTCCCAGCGAAACTGGACCTAGTGGAAGGAAGGAGAACAAGGAATTCTTGAGCCTGAGGGTCCCCCATGGTCTCCTGGATCCTCTCTGTATATTGTGCCATTCTTTAATGAAAACCACAAAGCTCAGAATAAAGCTCTTGAGTGATAAGTCCTATTTGTGCATGAGGAGCTGAGATGACTATTAAAAGGGATAATCTTGATGCAGATCTAACCTTTATCTGCTTGTACAACAAGTACGCAAAAAAGGCCACAATTTGCTTGAAACTGATTATATTTAGACTTAAGTGAACTATCAACTCAAGAAGATGAAATCTAAGCTTTAGAAAATTTTAGCTAAGCAAGATTCTCTCTACGCCAAATTAGCCCTTCAATCTACTGAGATCAAAAAGCTCCATTGACTTTCAAGATACCAAGGCTCTACTTATGCATGTCAATGACTATTACACTGCTCTCCAGTATGATATGGATAAGTTCCGCCGCCAATCTGAAAAAGCCATTCCCCATACTGACATAGGTATCATGGAACCAACTGAATCCAAATGACCACTTCTCTAGCTACCCATGTCCTCTCTGAACCTGTTGGTTATTTTAAACCCATTTTTAGAGAGAATTATGTGCCTGAGACCAAAACCATTCAGTTTTCTCTTTGTTTATGGTAATGCAATAGAACAAGTTACAGATTATCAGAACTGTCAAAACATTCAAACCTATCTATATGTAAAGGCTTTGAAAATCATGATGCCATACAAGACATGTACCACTTGGGTGGCTATAAAGGATGTACTTATTAAAGCGTTCAGAATTAACATCTCTCTTTATAGCTGTAAAAAGACTTTAATGCAAATACGCCCAAGATTTGGGGAAAGCAGAATTTAATTTGTTGAGAGTTTTTATCATGAAGCTCAGGTCCTTGCATCCTGTGATCAAGTAAACTTAGATAACACCATATCAGCCATCCTCTCAACATATCAGCACAGTAACAATCTAAAGCTCTATTTCCAGAATGCCAAGAAGATGTGTAAGTCTAGTTCAATATGAAGTAATCTATAATAGAGTTTCTTGAGCCTTTAGTGCATCAGTCATCTATTAAAAGAAACTGAACTCATATTCATGCAGTCAGACGATTTAATGGTTTAAACCTTATCACTATCCTTGCTTTTGTTGTGGAATTTATTCCATCAAGAAGACTCCTGTTAAAAGAAAATGCTGATGAGGCAGGAAAAGTGTAGTCAGATTAGGATGCGAGGCATCCTCTTATGATGACGTCATGCCTCACCTTTAATCTATAGCTTCTCTGTGTGCTGAATGTTATGTTCTATACAAAACTGATGAATTGGGTGTACCAGGCTCATTAATCTTTAATAAAAATCTAAATTCTTCCTATACTGCTCCTTCCAGACCTCCCCCTCTAGAGAGTTCAATTTCTCAATCCCCATTTTGGTACCAAAGTCACTCAAAAAGAAGTAGTTATCTATAAAAAATGAAAATTTTGGCCATGGTCAATTCTTGATCTCCAGCTAATGAAATTTTCTCCTGACTAAAAAAAAAACTGAAAAAGTTAGTCCAGATTGGAACCACACTTTATATTAGGATACTGCGGGACCTCATTATACTCGCTCTCTGGGAGCCTACTCATCCCTGCTGAAAATTTTAGATCTCTGGTAATGACGTCCCAGAAAATGTGTAGATAATGATGGTTATGACATTTTCATAGTCACACAATTCTAGGTTATATTCAGTTCCCAAATACGTCATAAGGACTTATATTTTACTATATTAAGGTATCTTATCCCCCTATTCATTGAGTACACCCTTGAAAGAAAGAAAAGAAAAGGACTAGGAGTTGTTTACTGAACATCAAAACCACACTAATCTAAAATACCAAGTAGTTGGGCCATTGGCCAAACTTTTTTTCTAGTACTGAGGCCCAGGAAGGGATGCATATATATACAATTAATCGCTTTACTATACCTATGAAATCTCAGATTCTAGTGGACACTGGGCTCCAAATTACCATTCTATCAGACCATTTAATGGAAATTAAGTTCTTAATCATGCCATATGGGAACCCCTCACCTGCCCTGGGGTGCAGAATTTGACTTACTGGGGCCATTAACTATTCTGATGGCCAACTTCACTGAACATCTTATTCATATAACCCAAAAACTACCTGTTGCATATGTTAGCGCTCTAACCTCTGACCAAGTTGAGTCTATCTGTGGGTGTGGGACTTTGCATGACTCACAATAGATGAAAAAGCTACAATAGCTCATGTCAAAGTAGAGATAGGTGAAAAACTCTCCCTAAGCAACAACAACAAGTGTATGCTTAAATCAAAGTATGCTGCCATTTTTTCTTCAGGCCCAAACGATTTTGGAATGATGAATATGGTGCAGAACAATTTACTTGCAGGCGACGCCTCTCCAATCTGTGCTTGATTCTATTTGAAATTTAAGGTCAGGAGACCAGGTCATGAAGGAACTAAAGAAACTCCTGGATGCCAGATTTTAAACCATTGCAAAGTCCCTGGGCATCACCGTTGCTACTGTAGAAAAAATGACAAAGGGCATTGGGGTGGTAATGGATTAACACCAGTTAAATGTCATTACTCGAAAGGACAGTTGCCCTTTATCCCAATTTGATGTTCATTATGTCTCCTAGATAGATATTAATTTTTCTCAGAAATGGATCTTGCAGTGGGTATTTTCAGAGTGAGCTTGCACCAGATGATAGGGAGAAATGCGCCCTTGTAGCGATTGAAGGTTTATTTAAGCCAACTAGTATGCCTCAAGGGCTATGTAATGCCCCAACCACGTTTCAAAGGGTGATGGACTGCCTACTGGAGATTTAAAAATCCGTATGTGTTAATTTATTTAGATGACGTGACTGTATTCTCCTGCACTTTTGGTCAACATCTATCCCATCTGAAAGAAGTGCTTAAATATTTTTGCTCTACTTCTTTGAAGTTGAAAACCTATAAATTATATTTTTCATAAACTGAAATGGTGTTTCTCAGGCATAAGGTTACCCAAAAGGGAATCTCTCCACTACCTGACAAAGTGATCATTATCAATAAGATGACTTTTCCAGGCAGTTAACGTGAAATTCAGGTCTTTCTTAAGATGGTCATTCATTAAAGACATTACTTTACTCACTTTGACAAGCTTATAAACCGCTAACCTATCTACTTTATAAAGAAGTCCCGTTCTGATGAAAGAAACCCAATAGCAGGCCTTTCATGTTTAAGGAAGGGTCTTGTTACCACTATTTTATTGTCACACCCCAAGTTTGACAAAACGTTTATCCTCTTTACTGATGATATCAATGTGGCTATGTGGGCCTCTCATGCCCAACTTGATTTAAACTAAGTTGATCACCCTTATAGAATAATTCAGTAATACTTTAACTCAGGTGGAAATAAACTACAGCATAAATGAACGTGAATGTCTGGCTGTCTTGTTGGCCATTAAATATTTTTTCATTTCCTGTATGGGAACCACTTCACCTTAGTGACGAACCATGCTCCCTGTGGTGGCTATAACAGATGAAGATACAGACGGATCTTTGGCCGCTTGGCATCTAAACTTCAGAGTTACGATTTTTTAATTATTCAAAGAGCTGGAAGTGACCATTAATATTCTGAAAAATTATCTCATCTACTTAGACTGACGCTGTATGCTACTGAAGGGGAAAGAATTTATGAACTTATTGCAAAGACTGAGGAGTAGAGTTGAGAACCTCTGATGATTCAACAGCGATATAAAAGAATGGCTGGGCAGACTTAGATTGAAAATGGATTGTTGTATAAGCAAGTTGGGACGTTCTGGCTGCCATATGTCTGATCATCCACCTGAAAGAAGTCTTCTCTGGAGGCACATATGACCGTAGGCCATGGCGTGGTAAATATGACCTATTAGAGACTGAAGAAACGCTGTTATAGGGATTATATTATTGAGGATATTTAAGATTTCATTAATACCTGCTTCACTAGTGCTAACCAGAACCTCCCAATCTGATATATCAACGCCAGGTCGTGGGTCCTTCTGCTCCTTTTAACATGGTTAGTATTGATGTTATTGACCCCTTACATATGGCGATTTATGGCCATTTCTATATATTTTTAGCAGTTAATCGCTTTATAAAATGGGTTGAGGCTATCTCCATAGCCTCACCCACCTCTAAAGCAACTTAATCCTTTATATTAAAGTAGGTATTCACTAATCATGGTTGTCCCAAGGTCTTTCTCTCCAATAATGGTACACCTTCATTTCTCAAATGATCTCTGATCTCAATTTGATGATGGGCACCTATCACACTTTTATTCTACCATACTATCCCACTACCAATGTATCTGTAGAATGAGCGAATAATATGCTAGTCGCCATCCTTTAAAAAATAGCTCAATATGACCCTTCATGGTGGAATAGGTACATTTTATTGGATTTACTAGCATACATTGTTTTTGCCAGAAAATTATCCAGATGTTACATCTCTGAGCCCTTTATGCATGAGAGCCAATTCTGCCCTCAAGTATACAGCCCATATTCGAAAATTCTACACCAGACACCACTGACATTGCAATGCAAAGACTGTCTGATAAAATATTAGCCTACAAGTCTTAGCCGTTAAGTCCAAGGGGATCTTAAGTAAACAAGAAGCTGATAGAAGCAATACCCAGAAACTAGTTTTTCCCAAAAATCAGTTAGAAATCGTCCTATTTTACCATCACTGGTCTGGAGGTCAGATCCACAAACTTAACAAAATATGGTCAGACCCTTACCAAGTGATCTATCGCAAGGACCCAAATAAATTTCCTCTGTTAAATTGAGCTCCATTATGAATTAAGTTTATGTCAGATTCTCCAAAGTTATGTCCCTCCTTGGCAAGACCTTGAGGGGGGCACTGTCAGGAATAATGGAATTCGCGCTGATATGAGTGGGATTTTAACATGACCTAATTTGCCACATGACCAGTGGATCTAAACTGTTCCAAAAGAAATTGACATCAATAAGGATAATGGACTTCTAAAAGAGCAATCAGAACACTTTACCCTTTCTATCTTTCAATCTAACTGACAAAGATCTTGCCTTTTGGAGGTCATTGTGAACTGCCGCCACAATCAAGGAGGACCAAGTATGTTGAAAGCCTTTACATCTCGTCGCACCAATCAAGAAATCTCCATACCTGACTCAATCTCGCCTTACTTGAGAAGTTTATCTTAAGTAGTCCCTATCCTTGAGAAAATTTGTAAATATTTCTGACTTCTGATTAATAAATATACATTCGGTTTTGACTAGTTACAATTACTAGAGACTTTTACCTATTTTATATAAATCTCCTGCCTGTTCAAAGCAGAGTTTAATAATGTATTTCAGTTGAGAGATTGCCATAGGGAGAAGCGACCCTAAGAGATTTTGGCTAAAGCTACATTCAACTAATAATTATGTAGCCTTTAAACGTCCCCAACTTCAAAGAAAACAACAAAACCTTAAATCTGCTATAATTTATTTGAAGTTAAGGACACTAGTTAGATAATGCTTTAATATGTCAATAGTCATCGTGTTCCAGGCCCAATTAGGCTTAATTGATTAACACGTAGTCATGGGCTTATTGGGCTGCTGCGCTTGACATTCATGACACTTTATTAAAAAAGTCAAAATTCAAATCATAAAGACTCCCAGTAAACCCTTGATGAATTAATTTTAAGTTATTTACCAATCCTCTATGTCCTACGGTGCAATGAAATTGCATGATTATCAGCAGGTGAGCTGAAGGTTGAGGTAGAGATTACAAGCATTCCCCAAAATCTTTTACAGTCGTCCATCCAGAAAAATCTGTTCTCTTCATGAGCTATCCAGGGTCTGGAGAATCTCAGGTTTCTCATAATCATAATATGTTTCCTTTCATCTTCTTAATAGTTGATCCACAAATAAAGTGAGAGTGGCAATAATATGCAGTCACAAAAGCCCATCAACACTCTGATGGGTATTTTCAAAGTGATGATCAATCTCATAGTTGTAGACCCTTAATTTCAAGTCCCATTGTGCGTTCCAACCATCAGGTTTTTGAGATTACATAACTATTGCAAGAAAGCATTGTTGGTAACAATTTAAACCGATTCATGTGTATGTAGACTCATAACTATTCATAAATGTATATTACAGCTAGGCAATCTTGCTCAATTACCTTGTAATTATGTTTGTGCTTCTAGAGGATGGCTGCAAAAAGCAACCAGATGCTCCTCCCACATCATCCCCTATCTGGGAAAGTGATGATTATATATCCATGTAAGATGCATCAGACTGCACTATAAACGGCTGTTCAAAGTTATAGTATATTAAAAAAGGGGCTTAAGTCAAAGCTTTCTGCGGAAAGTTGGGAGTCCTTGTATTCTTAAGACTATTAGAAGGTACCTCCTCAAAGTAAATGGTTTGAGGACTAATAAAGTTGTGCAATGTTGGTTATGATGGGGCTGTAATATATGCCCACCTTAAGAAATACTTAGTTTTTCATTTACTTTCAGGCTCCCTCATATGACTGATGTCTTGAGCTTATGTGGTTGTGGATGGTCTCCTTGAGTGTCAACAATGTTTCCAGATATTCCAATTGGAATTTAGAAAAATGGCACTTACTAGGCTTAATCTTTAGTTAATCTTGGGCCAACTTTTAAAAGAATTCTTCCAGGTGCGTTAGGTGTTTGATAAACGTTTTTAAGAAAATATATATTGCAAGGCAACTAAAACGCAAATCATCTCTAAGTCTTTTATAATAGTGTCCATTGTCAGCTGCAAAGTGGCCATTTCATCGCATAATCCTTGGGTAATTTGAGTTAATGGACCCAATAAAAGGTAATAATCACATCATTTTCTTGGTCTTTGGTAGGCAGGTCAATTTTCTAGTATCCGCTGATAAGATCTAAAAGCAGTATAATACTTAGATCAATCTAACTGATCCAAAGTGGCAACTATTTGAGGTAAAGGATAATAATTTTTTGTTAAGCTGTTAAGGTTTTTAGATGATGATGACCATAATAGAGTTATCATTTTTCTTACTATGAGCACCATACTTGACCATGGGCTGTGTGAGGGCTTAATCATCCCTTGATGAAGGAGCTTCTCTAATTCCTTTTGCACTTCCATATCGGTGGCTTTACTTCTCTATATCAGTTGTGAATGAATGAGCTTTTCATCCCCAGTGTCAACGTGGTGTTAGATCCCCACAGCGCATCCAAGGTCGTAATCGTCCACTACAAATACTTGAGCATATCTTTATTAAAATGTCATCGCTTGGTCTTTCTGATCATCATTTAATCCATTAGGTTTCTCACAGGTAATGACTGAAATTTGGTAATACAATCCAAGTAAGACAAATTTAGTCAAGTTTATGCTTATGCAATTCTCAAATTTCCTCCAATAAAATTAGATCTAATAATGCGATTTTCTGTTCCCTCTTGAAGAATAGATTTTTAGCAGATAATTAACTGTAAATAAACAGTTCTCCAGATGGCTAGATGATATAATTCCAGGAGCCATGCAAGGTTCAGACCTCGACCAATGCCAAGGGAATAAATTTCTGCATACCAGCCCTATATATATCTCTATATTCATTCCAGTAGACTCCAAACGCTGTTCCCAAGGTATACAACATATTCCTTGGAAGTTCTAAGGGTGATGATTTTATTCATGAGATTGATGGCAGGAGGTGGAGAACTTTGGTGAGCCACTTATTGAAAACAGATGTGAAATACACCATCATTATGAACTATATTAATGAAATTTCAAATGGGCTTAAGAAGTCCAATTATCCCTCAGATAGTGAATGGGTAATGTTTAACCTAAGATTTTAAAAGTATTCTTGTCATAACTTTAGTCAATTTTATAATATTTAAGGAAGCTAATACCAACAAGAATTTGGTAGTTATCATTGGTAGGCACAATAGCAGGCACAACCTGAAGAGTGATGAACCTTGTTAGTAACGCATTATAGGCTCACTCACTAGTGGTACTTATAGGGCTGGAGGTTTCTATATCGTTGATGGTGATCTACATCAGGAGATAGTCTAAATAATTTTGTGAAATGACTAAATATTACATTCTCAGGAGCACCTTGTCAACAATGGCTCACAATTAAACTTTGTTTACATGAATACTAATATATGTACAATCTGAAAGATATCATGAATACCCAATATTTTAGAGTGGTAGAAGTATTTTTTTGAGTTTTAAAAGCCCCAAGGGGCTCCTAGTGTGGGCAACTATTACAGGATAGAGGCCTGGGGTACTGCCCCCCATTACACTAGGGCTGCGCGAATCTAAGCATCACTTAAAATGTGGGCCTGACCGTGATTGGGAGTAGCTCACGCTACCCCCTAAACTGACATATGTCCGCCCTGTTTAAGTACTGAGCAGCTCGTCTGCACAGCCAGGACTGGCTATATGCCTCTTGTCCCACTTGCGGGGGACAAGACCTGATGACCCCCAGGTTTAAGGCCCCTGAGGGGGGAGAAGCCAAAGCCTTCCCCATTGTCACCTGCACCCTTTTGACGGAGATGATGCTCTCTGGCCCCTTTTTGTCCAGGAAGCCTTGGAGTCCTTTCATATCAGCCTTAATTTTCTCACATGATCCATTTTGCTAACAGCTGGCTCATGCCAATCAAACTGGCAGCTAGTCAAGCTTCAGGCCAACTCGGCAAACCATGGCATTTATTGTAGGCAGGTGCACCAAAGCGCAGCCAACCAGGATTGCTCCTCCCTTGTCCTGGGGTCCACACCCATGCAAACTCAGCTCGTGGGAAGGCCGTTTGACAGGCGTCCTTCCCAACTCGTACCCCCCTTCCTGCCCATATTCTCCCCTCAGGGAGTGGTAGACACCCGCAAGAACAGATTAGCACAGTCATCACTACCATCCCTCACTTCTTTCAGGCCACTACAGGACCCGACCAACGTGACTCTCTGGGTTCTGGTGTTAGCTACTCACTCATGTTTCCACAAGCTTTCCCCAGTTACACTACGTGGAGGCCCCAGCTTACCCTAATTAGCCCACCATGGTAGAAGTATTGATCTTGTTAATCATGGTCTTGATTTGTTCTCCTACATCAGGGAAGTGAGTGTTCAGGGACTAAATTGGTATTGTAACTTTGATATCTTGTAAAGAAGTTAAAGGTTCTAGGATCTCTATAATCTATGAATTTATTATGCTCAATGGTTTAAGTAGCATACGGGTTTGAGACAACTTCTTATCTTTCTTGTTCCATGGCCACTCATTAGCTTCTAGTGATGGTGACACCATAGGGGTGCTCCAATCAAATTTTTGAAAATAATACACATTTTCTGGATTTTGGGACAAAACTTGAAGATAACCAGCTGTAGAGCTTTCCCCTTCTACTGCTGAGGCTCTCTTTCCCTGGCTGTTATCCTCTTGAACTGTTTCAAGGTTCACTACATGATGACGTTTACAAAGGTGATACCATAATGTTCGTTATATTCGTAGATCCAACAATTTACATCGGATAGATTGCAGCAGGTTCAAAAAGTTTCATGACGAGGAGGAAAAATCTCTAAGGTCCCTCTCCCTTCATTCACATAAGAGGAGGTCAACTGTTTTATGCTTCAACACTAAGTGGCCCAAATGTAACTTTGAATCACTTTGAATATTAAATTATAGAGGGCCTATCTAATTCTTTCATGAATTCTGAAAGCAGAGAGCGGTTATCCCATATACTTATTGGTTGCATTTTGAAGCGCGTTACTAACGTCAAAGTCTACCATGGCCTTGGCGCCCAAAACACTAGAGATTCATGGTGCCAGTCACCAAATGTAGTAATGGTTCCATTCCTCTTGAACTGAATAGTCATAAATTTCTCCTTTCAAGTATCCATGAGTTTGGGGCTTCAAAAATCTTGAAAAACCACTCTTTCCACTTCAGTGAAAGTCCAAAGCTCCTCAGGTAAATATAACATGGTTGGATCTTGACTCTGTCATCTAAACAATTAAACATAGTAGTAGGGACCATCTAGTACTAAAAAAAACCATAGTAGTAGCTTTAAAAAGATCATTGGCTTCATACGTGCTCATCTTGAACTTTTTCAAGAATGATTGCACATTCCCATGCTTGTCAACTTAGGAAGGTTAAATGGATTAAACATCTTTGATCCTGGATAAAAAGTCCCAGACTGGACGACATTGGTGCAGCACTAACCTAAGGTCCTAGTTACTGTAATGAGGGTTACTATGTTCAGGAGCTGGGGTTTATAAGGAAGGAGGCAATTGCGAAAAATTAGGGTGGTACAGCATGAGTGGTTTGATGCATTGGTTCTTAGGTAACCTTTTCCCCAATGGGTTCCTCCCCAAATAGCTTGAAACGAGCTGGACCCGGAGTTGGAGAAAGTCATTGACGTCTGCCATCCTGTAACTCCTCTCCAAGTAGTCATTCCCACGTGGTACAATTTCCTTGTTATCAAAGACATTGCATCTTGTAATGTTGTAAGTCCATAAGGTTCTGTCGCATATCACACACAATATTGTGATGTTCCTCCAACTCACGTTTATGATTATTTTTTAAGGTACAAAGTTCTTGGATGTTGCCAGAGGCTGTTGTTTGACTCAAGAAGGTTGCGCTATAATGTATAATACTGACTAAGCCTCTCATTCCTTTAATATCTGTTGCATAACTGCTTGTTGATTTTTGATCAGTTACAACTCAGACAGGAGGTTGTTGGTAGTCTCAACGTTGCTTCCTAAGTGTTGTGCACCCACCACCATTTTTCATTGGGTATATTGGTCAAGGCTTGATTGCCTCATTTTGATAAATTATAACTACCAGAGTAACATAGCTACTTTTATAATCCTCTTGGGGCGATTCATCCAGTGGACTCATTCATTGGTGACTCCACGGTTGTCCATGGCTTGATATCTGATATCCAACATGTTCCAATTTGATTAGTTAATAAAGTCATTCACAAGCTGCATGATTTGGACACTAAAGTATGGTTGTCACTAACACCCTGATGTACTGTTGTGAAGCTGGCCCCCATCTGTTTATTCAGGCCCTGTAGCGCTTCCACATTCTTGTTGGTTTTGTTAAAAAATTCTGCAATTAGGGCATGATGACAAAAAATGATCAATTGAGAATTTCAAACAGTGGAGTGGAGGTACTCAGCCAGGTACTTCTCCATTTGAGATGGGCTAATAGATTGTTTTAGTACTTAGTTAGGTTTCAAAGCCCAAAAGTTCATATTGTTGAAGCAGCTTGTCCTGATCCTGCTGACAATAGAATAAATCAGGTACTAGGTCAGATTGTTAATAGTTTAGAACCAGAATCCATAAAGTAACATATCTCCAATATCTCTCAGATGCTTTGCCATAAAGGTATAAGTCTCAAAGTGCTCAATTGAAGAGTAATAATAGCTGACTTCCTCCAATGCCAGTCAAACAAAAGTGGTCCAAAAGTAAAGGGTACAGATTGACGGTTTTTGCTATTCTTACCTTCTTTGTTTGAGAACATTGTTAGATAAAAGTTGGTTTTTCTTGCTACTACTGTTCCCTTGTAGTGAGCACCACAAGTGTAATAGAAGGCCCCTTTTCTCAATACTGCACAGGTTAAAAAGTCCAGTTCAACTTCTTCTTCTTCCAGATAGAACAATTATACAAAGAAATTCTCAATTCTTTAAGATAGATAGACTAAGCTAAAGACTTACATGAACAAATGGCATGATTTGATAAATGGGACGATCCTTTATTTATAATGGGAAAGAATATTTATAATTAAATCACTTTATTAAAGAATCAATAGTGCTCTCTTGATGAGAATAATCAACTTTTGTAAGGTGCCTTTGTATGAGGGGATTAATAGGTTGAAAAGGGGTTCAAATGGGTGACATGGGGCCAACGTCAAAGCAATTTATTTTAAGGAAACATTTAAAAATGGAGTTAAGATTTACATACGGTACCAATTCAAAATTTTGAATCAAGTCATCAATTATTTAACACCTTATATTGTCTTATTGCTTTTGCTACGTTCTCCTTCAGTGCTTTATGAAAGGCTCTCATCCTGTGAACTAGATCTTGTGCCACTGGCACTGGACTTTCTTTTCCAGAATTGGGCTTCATATGGGGTTGGTACCCATGATTTGCCATGAAAGGCTTTATCTTAGTTGAAATGTGATATGGATTATTATAGCTGAACTGGGGTAGTGTGAAAATTTGACCCAGTCATCTTGGAGGGAGTTGACATATGCCCTCAGGTATGCTCCAAAACCTGGTTGACTCTTTGTGTTTTCCCATCTGAATGGGGTAAAAGCCAGTTGACATTTTTAACTTGAACACCATAATTTCTGCAAATCTCCTATAATATTTGAATGTAAACTGTGTTTCATGTTATGAGGTATTATCTCTAGGACAACCATCGTAGGTATAGATGCCTTCAAAAGGAGATTGGGCATCTCTTCTGTTGAGGGCAATCCTGGACAAGGAATAAACTCCGCGGCCTTAGTTAAGCGGTCCACCACTACCCATCGTGCACTATCTTCACTCGGAGAAAAGTCTACAATAAAATTTTAATATGCTCTGCCATGGGCCTTCTGATATGGGAAAGGGTTTTAGTTTCATATAGAGGTTCTGTGTGGAGTTTTTATTACGTGATCATTGTTGACAAACTTTATTGTACTTCTTAATGCTTTTTACTATTCCAGGCCACCAGTATACTGTCTGATTCTCTTCAAGGTTTTTCTAAATCCCTTATAAAACCAACTGGTGGAAGGTCATGATAATGTTGGACTACTTGTTTCATGTCATGGTATTGTATCCATAAGGCATCATGAATGAACAAGGCTTGATCTTTTACCTCAAGTGCATGATAAAGGCTGGTATTAATTCTCATTGCACAATTAATTAGTATCAGAAGTCTTTCTTATTTTTTGCCTTTACTTTATTTTTTAAATATGATTCCACATATTTAGTTGCCAGGAAGGTTAAGAGAATTTGATTGTCTCAATAACTGGGCGTGTGTTGAGAGCTTGATACTCTAAAGATTTTTCACCATGGTCCTCACGTCAACTTAGTGCATTTGGGACGATGTTAGTCTTCCATGTTGTTGTCAATGTAAAAGTCACATTTGAATAGTTCCATATCCCAACATGATTGTCTTCGACTAATTACGGCTTTCTGAAAAGTAAAGGAGGCTCTTGTATTCTTTCTTTATAATTATGGTTGTAGGCTTCCCTCCAGGTATCTGCGTCAGTGTTCTAATGCTTTGATAATTGCCATAAGTTCTTTGTATAGACCATTCATTTTCGCTCAACGTCCAAAATCTTCTGGGAGTAGAAAGCCACAGGGTGGTTTATTTTATTTTTCCACTCTTAAAGAAGGACAACTTTATATGAAAAATCTGCGGCATCTGCTTCAAGCAGGAGTTGCTTGGTAAGATCAGGTTTTGTTAAAACAGGTGCAAATTTTAAAGGCCTTTATAAGTGCTTCAAAAGACTATTTCTTGTTATTCCAGACAAATGGAACAGAATCTGATGTAAGTTGGTAAGAGGCAATGTAATTGTGGAGAAATTCTGAATAAACTTCCTATAGATGTTGGCTAATGACAAAATTGCTCAGAGTTTGGTGCAGGATGTGGACTGAGGCCAATACAAAACAGCCGCAACCTTATAGGAGATATTGCAAGCCACCTTCATTGACAGCATATCCTAGGGATTCTATTTCTTATTAAAAAAACTTACATTTTTTAACTTAGCATATAGATTATAGTTGCGCAGATGGTTAATAGCCTTCACGTGTTGAATGTGTGACACCACTTCCTGTGAGAAAACTAGTATATCATCCAGATATACCACAAAAACTTTTATCCAACATAGGAAAGAGAGACTCCGTCATTAAATCCTGTAATGAAGCAGGTGCATTTCACAGGCCAAAAAGGGATTACAAGGTGTTCAAAGAGTCCAAATGGTTTCCATACTGCTACTTTCATTATTTAACATCTGCAATACATCTTGGTGGTAGGCACTTCTTGCTCCAGTTTAAAAAATAATGGTATCCATTAAACTGTCTATTAACTGTTCTGAAGAGTGCACTGTATACCAGTTCTTGACAATAATGGAGTCAAGGTTTGGATAGTCAATGCATGGTCATAGCCCGCGATCATTTTTTTGCCAAAGAATATTGGAAATGAACATGGGGATGTGGAGTGAATCATGAAATTATTTTTTACATTCTACTCAAGATATTTTTTATTATAAGCCCTTATTGGTAGGTTGTAGGGAAAAATTTCCCCACTGGTTATCTTTATAAGCTTAAATTCAATTTTAGGTCACATTCACATCATTTGGGAAGTGTCTGGCTGGACTCTTCACTGATTACGTCCTGATTTTCATTTAAAACCTCAGAGAGTTCCCCTTAGCTTTCCATTGTCACTACTAGACCCAGATCAATGGGTTGAATGTTTGGATGTCTACAAACCAGGTTATGGTGCAAAGCTTATATGATCCAATCTTCCCACCATAGTATAAGGTATCCATCTTAGTATCCCAATTAACATTGCATCTTGTTTGTTCTTATCATGGGAATCCTAAACACAGGAAAAGTCATTTTGTTCATAACGGAAAAATGTAGTTTAAATTACATACCCCTATTGTAACTTTGATTTAAAATCAACCATGCTGAATCCAAGATGGAACCATCAGCTAGTTTAGCTGTCCCATTTCCTGAAGCCACTTTTTTCTAGTTTTTTTTTAGTAGACTGAAGTTCATGAAATTTGCCATGACACCCGTGTCTAACAAGGACAAGTTAGTATCTACTGTCCTATGTTTATCATTTTTTGGAATCATGACATAAAGTTAGGAGTGTCCTTTACTATCCTCAATAGTTGCTAATATTTTGTGCACTGAAGTTCTGGATAAAAAGTTACTAGTTCCTTTTAAACAGGTTGCAATCCAGTTGCTCCTTCTATCCACAATACGAGTAAAACCCTCCTAAAAGTATCTCTTACTCTCTTCTTGAGAAAGTTGAAGTCTCTTACATCTTTAGAAATTGTTATAGGTGGTTACCCAGCTAGCTGTCGTGGGTCCTGTCTCATCTGACTAGAGGTCCCATTGTTGCACTTCACTTGCTGAGATAGTTGTTCAGATTTGTTTCCCAAATAGAAGGTCCCTTTTTAGATAATTAAGTTTATTTAGCATTTGATGGTGCCCTGAAAATCTTTTTGAACTTAGGAGCCAGCTTATCTTGAATAAGGAATTGTTCTTCAAGATCATCTAGCTCCAATTGATTTTTGAGCACCGTGAACTAATCGAATTATACTTAAATAGTCACTTCCCTTTGTAGATTATATATCTTGCAACTTAATTAATTCTTGTTGGGCGTAGGCAGAACTACTGTATGTAATTCATAGCAAAAAGAGTGGTAATCCTTGCGCAATTCAGTATTCCTTAGGTAGGCTTCAGCAAATCACTGGCAAGGTTTTTTGGTGGGTAATAACATGGATGACCCCTTTAACATCAGTAGTGAATTTTTTTTCATTTTGATTTAAACTTAGTTTCCACATAAGAAAGAATCATTAGGACATAATGGTGATCACTGCTGAATAGAGGCGCCGTGGAGACCTGATTTAACACCAAAGTTTGTACTTAATTAATTAAAGTTCATTCATTTTATTTAAACTGGTTGCCTGTTTGAGTGAAAATGCTTAACACCATGTACAAGGTAAAACCAGTCAATACATTCATCCCAATTATCACTAATAGAATGGTAATAGAATATCCTGGGGTAACCACAAAGCCCCCTGGACTATCTATTATCAACCATCCCAGTATGGGGCATAACAAATTGTCAGGCACAAGCCCAGTGGTCACCTTAAGGAATAGGTGAGTTAGAAGGGCCCTGAGGCTGAAACTGGTTAGGTTTGTGGTTACAGGAACCTCAACCATTAGAACTTGAACTATATTGGCCAGCAAGGAATTTGGCTCAGATGTTTTTGAAAATAAGATAGAATAGGTACAGAACTAGGTAATTAAATAAAAGATGAATGGTGCATATGTGTATATCACTGAGGGTGGGACTTCTTGAGAAGTCTGCCTTCTACACAGTAAAGATTACTTAATAGGTAGGTCAGCAGTGGTTTCTTATTAGGAGGTGGTAGTTGAGCTTAAACAGGTGGCGAGGCAATTCTAACTAGTACGCTTGACATAAAAAATTGAACTAATAATTGTAATTTCAGAAAATCATGTTGAAGGATAAACATAAGTAAAATTAAAATTAGATATAATTAAGACTCATGTTAGCTTGAGATTTCTCTCATCTAACCCTGTGTAAAAGTACTAAAAAGTTGTATAGTTTCAAAAAGAGGGTTTCATCTGGTTAAAGTGGGATTAAATTAATTTTATTAAGTTCAATTCAATTTTACATACAGAGCGGGCGTGAACGTTGCAATTCATATTTGACATTATGAAACTTCCAAAAACTATTAAACATGCAACAAACCATATAATCGTTGCATATCATTTTCAGAATTGTAAAAAAGACCAAATATGCCTAAAACTTCCCAATATGCAATTTTCAATCTTCAAGCATTATTAATATCTCTAAAACATTATTTTAATCTTTAATTTAATAAAAATTGTGTCAGATAATTGACTTAACTGAACTTTAGGTCTAAATTTACAGCTTTTGACTAAACTTAATTTATACCTCAGTACTCAATATTGATAGAGTAAAGAATTTACAAGGTTCCAATCCTGACATGGACATCACCAGTTCTTGACTCTATGGGTCCAACGAGTTCATTAACAGCCAAATTAGCCTTATTGCTTTCACCATACATGCTAATCTAAAATATCAACAAAAAGATTTTATGTTCCCCTTCTTGTCATATTTTGATAAGTAAATGGGTTAACCCTATAACCCCTTGACATGCTCAGTTGATTGGGAGAGGCCTTATGATGCAGTTTTGAGGTTTGTGCTTCAGACCCTTAAGCTGAATTTTAAACGAGTTTGGGTTGATTGACCATTGGTTTACATAGGGAAAGATGGTGTTTCATCGTGGTTGTCTGGGACAGTTAAAGCGGCATGGTTAGTGGCTTCTGAATAGCAGTTTTAGTCAGTAATTTGGGGTGGGTATTGAAGACAAAACCTCCAGAATATTTTGCCTCAGAGCGCCATGTTGCCTTCTGATACTAAGTCCATCAGACTAGAATTGTATGTATCAATGAAGATTGACTTCAATTTCTGGTTGTACAGCCCTTCTGGTATCTACAAAGTTTGCCTCTAATCTTTTCCTGAAAATGGTTTAGGTCAGAAAGGTATTGGCACTCATGCTTCAAGGATTTTTTAACCTTTGACAGCTTTATTTCAATGATTGTAAGCTGGGCTTTCAGGGTAACGTTTTCTTCTGTGAGGTGTGCATTTCTAAGACCTCAAGACCATGCTAGGTCATTAATGAGCTGAATACTTGGTATAAACCAAAGAAAAATTGGATGGCCCTGTTAGTCTTTCTTGGAGCCTGCAAAGTCTGTTCTGATTGACCTTAGCACTCTGCTTAAGATCTTGACTTAGGTATGGTGATCGTTACAGCGCACATGTGGCAACAAAGATGCAGGTCCAGCTCATCTGCCAACTGTATGATGGTGCGACCCATATGAGCGTGGGTCTCTTAATTGGCAGCCTACAAAATGGTGTGCCGCGCCACTTCTGATCTCAAATAGTCTTCAGCCTGGCCGCAGCGACGAGCTACGTTGGCCACCCATTGGGATGATGCCCCACGCTGGTACAATATCTCGCCAATTATATGAGCCAGATTGCCATTAAGCTAGTTGCCCAATTTGTTTATTGGGAGATTGGCTTTGCCTACCTGATGTTGGTTGTGTAAGATGACTGTGTGTGCAACGAGTGGAGATTGTATTTAATTTTCTAAAGTTCAGACTTAGTAAATTTATTAAAATAATAAAGCAATCCCATTTTATAGTTTGACTTAATTGTTAAAAGATGCAATTTGAAACATTTTTATTAAATTTATTGCGTTTCTGGTGGGCTTTAGTATATTTATGCTTCCATTACAAGACAGCGTCTACTCAATTCAGTCAATTGTTAGTTTTCACGCCTAAATTATTAATATTTCATGTAGCCCTTGATAAGCTACAGTTTATCCAGTGATGGTGTTTTCTCCTTTAACTCATCTGAAAGTTATCTCTATTATTTTTGGTTTTTCAAAATAAAGTCCATTTTTGCATATAAATTTTTATAAGTCTATTCATTTAAATTTATTATATGTGTCCATCAATAGAGGCATCAGTTCTAGATTAACACGTTAGTCTAGCACTTGTGCCTCACATCCTGGGGGTGCAAGAGGATGAATATAGTGGTCATCAAGAAAGAACCATAGTTTGGGGTACATGGATTTCCAGAGAAGGGTTAGCTATGCACTGGTGAGCGCAACCCTGAGAAGCCTTCTAGGTGACATAGGATAGCATCATATTTATGTCCGCCACTCCTTAGCCTGTTGGATCATATTGTGCATATGTTGCTTTATGTGTTACTTCCCAGAAATTCCCAAATTTGGTGAGTTTTGAACTATATTTTTGGCATGGTTTCGCCATCCATTTCAGTTTCCAACGCTGCCATTTTGCCATTTGATTGAGGTAACTGCAGAAATCTGGGGGCTATGGATGCAAATAAATTCAGTAATTAGTACCAAATGCTAACTTTCAGCTTTGTGGATCGCTTTAGCTCCCTAATCTACTGCACAGGTTTCTGATATGTTCAATTGATAGAAGTTTATATATAATCTGATAAAATATGTGGTAGTTGATACTAGTATTAAGATAGGATCCAGCTGAGATTTTCACACTCAAATATTTCTCATGCTATGGGTTCTCTTTAGAACAGATACTACCAACCCTTCTTCATCAGTGATGAAGGTACTAATAAAATCTCCAGACATAAAGGGAATTACTATCCCTTCAACTCCTCCTCTGAAGTTGGCTACATTTTGATTACAACAGAACTTAACCTAGTGATAGTAAGTTCAGAGGTTCTTAAGGGAACTTCTACTCTTGAGATTTGACCATTAATTTGGCTAAGAGGTCCTCTCCTAGGACTTATTAAGCAATTATGTTTCTGTGACCTTCTTGTTGAAACTTTTATCCCTTCATCTCTTGATGCAGGTACCGTGGAGAACTGGCAGCATTATCTAACCAATAAACATCTGATCTTCAGCTCTAAAGCTCAATAGTAATAAAATACAACAAATGTATATTATACTAAATACATATGAGACTAATTAGATTCTAAGATTCTTCTTTATTTAATAAAATGTGAGGGAATTTAGGGAAATTTAGCGCCCAATTTTTCTGTTGGCCTCCAATTGGAAACGGCATCTGTTGCTGATGAACTAACCCTCTAAAAATTGCTCAACAATGAATGACGCACTCACCCAATTATCCGCCTAGATGGTATTCACCGCCAACTAGATGCTAATCCGCTATGGATTATATTTAAAGGTAGAGTGTCCCAACACCCTCATCCAACCCCAGTGGAGTAACCCCACTAAGCTAGTAACCTACTTATTTTTGAGATTTTTTACCCATCATTGGTAGGCAGCGTTGCCAAAAATGTTAAACTGCCAGTTGCTGATACTAAAAGCGTTGTCAACGCCCAGAAACTAATCAATATACCCTTAGTTGACTGGTAACAACCCTGATCAACTTCTAAAAGTGTATTTAATTATTAATTAGTAAATACACCAAACTACTTGTTTATTGTTGAAGATCATCCAGATGAAACATTAGTAGCTCAGCGAGATCAAAACCTGGAAGATAAATTAATGTTTATTAAGGATAATTCATTGAATGAAAGTTATCATATGGAATGATAACTCCCACACCCATTAGCAGGACTTGTCCCTAGCGGATAAGTAGATATAATATAATCTGATTAGGGTGGATATATGATAATAATAAATCACCTACAGCAACTCTCTTTCAGCTTTAAGTTTGCATGTGTTAAGTTAGCGGGTAAGGCCTTAAGGATCTTGACTGTTATGTTAATTCCAGGTCACCCTTTTTCTTGGCAGGTTGTGCACCAGGCAGCCCATAAGACAGCCAAGTGGCAATGTCCCAAACATTGCCTTTTGAAACTTTAATCCTAATTACTGCTTAGTTGTCTTTTCAGCAAGGAGGATGGGAAACTTAGTGTGGTCAATTGAACTGCTGGTGGCTGAGGCCTCTTGCGCCTGCCAGAAGATTCCAGGAGATGTTGCCATTTTCTTGAAACCCTGGATTTCTAATCAATTCCCTTCAAGCTCTCCCTTCCCACATTGACAATTATTAAAAAATGGCTGATTGCAAACCGCCCTTCTTGTTTCTGGTTGGTGAGTAACAGAATTATTGTTTGAGGAGGTGATATAATGATTGAATGTACATAAATTTCCTAAGGTTGGTACTTAGTAAATTGGGGTGATGACAGTTGTGATCATATTTTTATAATTTGACTTATTTATTGAATTGATGCAATTTGGTATATTTTTTAATAAAGCTATTGTTCTCTGGCAGGATTTGGTAAATTTAGGCTCCCATTGCTAGCTGCTGGTTGATTAATGCCAACATTTGTTATGTTTCCAAGTCTAAATTATCAATAGTTGCATATCTATTGCTAGGCTATGATTTATCAGGTGAGGATGCGTTCACCTTTCACTCACCTGAAAATTCTCTCAATTCATTTGGTTCTTATCAAAATTAAGCCCATTTTTGCTTATATTGGCGTTTATAAGTTTATATATAAATTTATCTTATGGGTTCAGAAAGGGAGAGGAGCATCAGTTCCAGACTGCCACATTAGTTTAGCATTTGTGCCTTACAACCAGGGGTTTCAAGAAGATAAATAGAGGGTCACCAAGAAAGGAATCGTAGTTGTGGGTGCATAGATTTCCAGAGGAGGGTTAACTATTTGCCAATGAGTGCAACCCTGAGAAGCCTGTCAGGTGAAAGAGGCTAGGTGTAATGGACGAGTTCGTCTCATTCATTACATTCTGACTCAGATTTGAAAATTCAAATCTGAGTCAGATCGCTTTTAAAAACATTTTTGGTTTGGTCATTTCAGATATTGGGTTGTGCCTCGCCAGAGGTGTTAATTAGGCTTGTGCAAGCCTAATTGGTGGCTCAGGTGAGGTCCCCAATGTGCTCCCTTGTAAGGCGCATGTGCCCATTTCTGAAGCTCATTTTGAAAATTCTATGAGGACCCTAGCATTCCCTTCCTGGGAAGCATTAGCAATTGCTTCCCAGACGAGCTTAGGTCAGCGGGTGCCTTGGTTTTTATGTTCCAAAATTAAAAATATAAGGATGTTTTGGGGTTCACATACCTCGCATACCTGTGGTCTTTTTTAAGCGTTTCTGTTTTGAAGAGCTTTTGTGCGGTTGGGTAGGACCAACCACACAGAGGACTTACATAGCCCACCAATGAGAGGTGAATGTTTGGCTGCTTGTTGGTGCCCCAAACCTCTCCCTACTCGGTTAAACCGTTTTGGTTGCTTGTTGGTGCACTAAAACAATATGTAAAAAACTATATGATGGATGGAATTGGGGTGATTCCATTCGTTACATTATTTCTGAAGTCTACTTTTTCGCTTTGCTGCCAATCCCCAGTTTGAACCAACCTCAGTGGCCACTTGGTCCCAGTTGTTGAGGAACCAGCACCGGTGGGAGCTGGTGACTGATGGCCAACCCAGGACTTAAAGTGACCATCAGTTTAATTTCCTGGTGGGGCCTACCGCTCACCAGGGATTGGCCTTTGAGGGGGTCCTGTCCCAGCAGGGCTCCTCACCCCTCAGATGGACTGCCCGGAAAGGGGTTGGACATCCAGCTGCGCTGAACCACATGCCCCTCTTGCGCTTCCTTGGTGAAAGCGCCTTCACAGTTGGGATGGGAAGACCATCACCAATGGGATTCTGGAAGGGGGGCGCAACACAGCCATGTGCTGGGCGTACCTCCTTGTGCCAGGTGGGTTGATTCTGGCAGCCCAATGGCGATTTGATCCCACCATCTGTGTTTCTTTGAGGGGCTCAGAGTTTATCCGGGCTAATTTTCCTTGGGCTCGAGGTAACTCGCCCCAGGAAGCCCTCATTGAGGTGGTCTTCCACCGAGGGGCCCTCTTTGGGGAGGGGTTTTCCTCTAAGCGAGGGGTGATGTAACAGATGAGTTCGTCTCATTTGTTACATTCTGACTTGGATTAGGATTTTCTGAATCTGAGTCAGATCGCTTTTAAAAACATTCTTGGTTTGGTCATTTTGGATATTGGAGTTGTGCCTCTCCCAAGCCATAAATTAGGCTCGCACAAGCCTAATTAACACCTTAGTTGAGGTCCCCAGTGTGCTCCCTTATAAGGCGCGCATGCCCATTTCCAAAACTCACTTTGAAGATTCTACGAGGACTCTAGCATTCCCTTCCTGGAAATCATTGTCAGTTGCTTCCCAGACGAGCTCAGGTCAGCAGGCGCCTTGGTTTTTATGTTCCAAAATAAGAATAAAAGGATGTTTTGGGGTTCACATACCTGTGGTCTTTTTTGGGCATTTCTGTTTTGAAGAGCTATCACGTGGTTGGGTAGGACCAACCACACAGAGGACTTACATAGCCCACCAATGAGAGGTGAATGTTTGGCTGCTTGTTGGTGCCCCAAACCTCTCCCTACTCAGTTAGGCCGTTTTGGTTGCTTGTTGGTGCACTAAAACAATATGTAAAAAACTATACAACAGATGGAATAGGGGTGTTTCTGTTTGTTACATTAGGGTCACTTGAACGTCTGTTGCACCTCTACCTGTTGGGGCATATATCTGTGATACATAGCTTTTATATGTTATTACACTGGAACGCACAAATTTGGTACATTTAAAACTTAATTTTTTGATATATTTTGGTCTAGCTATTTTAGCTTCCAACATAACCTATTTGCTGTTTGATTGAGGAAAATCTCTTTTAGCATTAGGTTTGCATAAGTTGAGTTGGCAGGAAAGGTCTTAGGAATCTTGCCTGTTACAGAGTGACCTCCAAAAGGTGCCATCCATTGGTCTGCCAATAGCTGGTAGTCCCAGCATTGAGCCTCAACAAACCTGACCAGTACTCTAAGCTTGATGTGCTGCCAGGCGAGGATCAGCATGGTCTGGCAGAATTGATGGATATATTTATCAAGCAATCATTTGAACCATTTTTGTCTGAGTAGTGATCTTCTTAATTATGGCAAACATTGTCATTTCATAAAATAAATAGTAGTTAACATACAGATAGTCCTAGTTATTATATCTTATGAACATTTATAGTGAGCTTTGTTGATAGCTTCAGAGGTGAAATGGTAACCATGGAGGAGCTATTACATGACTTCTTCAACGTGTTTAGGGGGTATGTTAGTCAACCAATCTAGTGGTCGGGAGGCTTACAGCCCTATAAGGATGACCTTTATAAAATGAGAGCATCACTTTCCTCATTTTCGAAACTGCTGATGTGGAAATGGTCTTATTTGGGCTCCTCTAAGTCTATGGGTGAGAGAAATACTTGTCCCCAAATCCAATAGCAAAGCGACTGAATCTTGACCCATGGTAGTTAGTTCCTTGGGGTTTCTATGGTTTTGTTGAAGTGCCCCCTGTAGTGAGCACCAGAATTTTGCAATCTAGATTACAACTGGGCAAGATTATCATAGTTAATGTTGTAATCAAACAGATAAAGCTGTATGAAGACATTATACCTCAAAATGTTTGTGAAGCTGGGTAGAAAATAGGCCTTTTCAAGATCTATATTCCAAAATCTGCTGTAGTCTCGTTTGGTGCTTCCAGCATTGTAGATCTATCATAAACAAAACCCAGAGTTTTTTGATGACGGTAGATTTTAAAATCTGTGTTGCTGCATGCGTCCCTTTTCCAATACATGACCCTACTATTTTATACGCTGGGCTTCTAGAATATAGTTGATGAGTCAGCCTTCTTTGTAGCTTCAAAAGTCTTAGTGTTTCCAATTTATAGTCTGTTAATGGGCTGTCTACATTGCTGCGAGGCCTTGATAGTCATCTGTACAACATCAAGTAAATCTTTAGGGTATTGGTCTGCAAGGATGCCCCTGGGAGATTTGGTTGAATAACCATGGTAATCTACAATCATGAAAATAGAACTGTTTTGGGAAACTAGACTTTAGGTCAACAAATTGATAGGGATTGAACCACCAAAAGTCCGGATTGTATGGTGAATTTCCTATATATGCTTAAATTAGATTAATAAAATACTAACAGAATATCTGCCAGCTGATCAATGGGAATCAATCCGTTGAGGGACACAAACGGTGAAACAAGGCAATCAAGGATACGGTAAGGTCTATACGGAACTTAGGATATTATCGTTGTGGTCAATACCATATGGTTGGTCAAACCCAAATAACACATGTTCAGATGCATTTTCTGCCAGGGTGAAAAATGCTAAAGATTTATGCTGCTGACCCATACTGGAACAGCTGGTAGTGGCGCTATATTGATCCTTATCTCAGAAACTACAAATCTAAAAAAGTTGTATTGATATTGGCAAAAAATCTAATTTTGTACAAGATAAAGAACAGGATGAATTCAAGTTCTAAATTAGTTAATTTTTCAAGCTTTTCTTGGTTTATAATTTTCCAGATGATTTAGATTGATTGCTTTAGTTTTATATTTTTAAATGGCCACCAATAAGGTTAAAACTCATTAAATTTTGTTAAATAAACCAACCACCGATCATTTGCCAAAATATATAACCTATCAAATCAATTAAAAACTGGTAATTACTCGACCATTTCAAATTAATCTATAAAAGAACCAAAAACTACCAAGCGCTTACCAAGCCCTATGAACCTATCAAATGAAACAGATAATCTTAAAACACTCGTTTGAAATAATATACCAATTGTATTAAAACTTATATAATATTTAATTATTATTATGATTTGTTAAAAATAGCCTATGACTCTTTCCAAAATTTATAAAGTATTTGCACCAAGTTTGGCTATTTCTAATTTATTCGTAGATGAAATAAGGGTTCTCATACCCCCCACACGTTCATACTTGATTTTTATTTATATAGGACTAGCCGATTTACCCGTGCTTCACTACGGTGTCTATAAAATTTCATATCTTCAATTTAATTTAGATTTTATATTATAGATAAACAAAACCACTCAGCCAAATCTAATTGCTCAATCGAATCAACCAAAAACCACCAACCACTCAGGTAAACCTAACTGAACATATCAAAACAACCAATAACTAATCACCCCTCAAAACTAATTATGTCCTATCGATTCGAACAAAAGCCATCAACCACTCGGCCAAACAAAAAAACCTATCGAATCAATCAAATAGCACCAAACTGCTACCCAAAGCATCTCTTTATATTTAAAATCATTGAGTATGACATATCTTCCAAACTACTAAATTAACTTCCACTTAACTTGCCAAAAGTATTTTATTAATTAGTTGAACTAAATTTGGCAGGTTTTTAAAATATATAAACCTAACATCCAGATATCCGTGCTTCACTAAGGTATTTAGTTTATCAAATGATAAGCTCACATTGTAGCCTATAGGCTGTGCCAGCACTACTCTCGAGCCACTCGGACTAACAGCTCCGCTGTTGCCCTCGTGGCTGGTGAGCTGATTATTCTACTACTTAATCTACTTAAATTCTAATACTGATTTTTGTTGAGTTTCAGGTGAGCAATTAGTTATTTATTAGATAATATTCGCCAATTCTCACCCACTCACCCAAATAGATTGACCCTATCAGACTCAAAGGTTTCAGATGTAGTCAGTACATAGGTACGTCAGTCAGTGAAATTTTTAAGTAGATATAGATAATACGATTAAGATAGTTTATTATAGTATTACTTTATTGAATTAAGTTGTATAATATATATAACTAGGCTGAAGGAATCATTAATCAAATATAATAAGCTCTTGTTAATTATTACCTATAATGACTCCTAACCTTTGCCTTAAATAAAATAAGCACTTGTATCTTTTAACCTTTCATAGTTATCTATCAATTCTGATTTAAATTAGATTATATAGGGATAGTAGAATATGCTACTAAGGTCAAGGTCAATATAAATTTACATCGAGCAACTCACTTGAAGTTTCAAGCGTAGTTGAACTATAAGCGAAAGAGTATACAGAATGGTGGGTGTGGTAAAGACTTCGGCATTGGTTAATCTAAGTTCCGATTCGATTAGTATAATTTGACGTAAACTTTTGTTAGTTTCAAAGAACTTTATAAACCATTACGCGTAATTAATGTAGCTAAAAATCGAGCTAATGATATACTGACATCATTTATGAGTAATTAAGTCAAACTTTTGGCAATATTGGATTCATCATTATAGAAATTCATGAAATTGCATCTGCTAGATAGAAACATTTGATGGGCAGAAAATTTCAAAGTTTAATCAATGAGTATTTAATTAGCACTTTCTTTGAAGTGATCAATTTAAGCTAAGAGAATTAGTTTCACACAAACTAAAAAGATAAAGCCAAAACTAAAAAAGTCATGCTGAGATGGTTTAATAAGTTGAAGCAGATATCGTGTTGCCGCGCTGAACGGAAAGAAGAGGAGACCATGAACTACGGTAATAGCCCTTTGGCGTCTTATATAAAAGATCCTACTGATTATAACCAGGTTTCGTTGGAACAATTCCGGGAGCAAGCTCGCAGAGTGGAAGATTTCGATGAAATGCTAACTAATGGGTTTCCACCTAATGAAGTTGACGGCAAGAAACTCCAAACGATAAAGTGCACCGCCACGCCCGCTTTAGCTCAATAATCATGTAACCACATTGTACAAAGTAGAAATTATTATTAAGCGAGGTGATGCTTATATCAAATCAGTTTCAAACCGCCATAGCAAGCATATATTTATCCAACGTTTAGGTCGATCTTATACCCGAGGGTTGATCCTTCAATCAGTATGCTTAAATGGTAGATACTTCATACGCGTTAGCCAACAAGCCTTAGCATCTTTTCATATCCATGAGAATATTTATATCACAATACTTTCTTTATAGTAAAAGTATCTTTTTTTAGTACTAGATGGTATAGTAAAAGTATCTTAGTATTATAGCCTTATAAGTTACTGTTGATAAGATTAAATTAATACGCATTTACTCATCATTGATTAGGATGTATCTAAAGTGACGAAGAGTTAATAAAAATAGCTAATTAAAATTGTTTTTATTCTATATAATAATTTTTTTAATTTTACATTATACATTAAAAACCTGGGGGACGAATGACATTAAATTTGAATGTCCAACTACTAACTGTAAGATGCAAGTTTGATTCTCACTATTCATAACAAGACTGGTATTCCAGACCGTAGACTTCTGTTGATGGAAAGTAAGTTGGCTAAGATCCTTACCAATTCATAAATTACAAAAAAGTCACTATGACCGTAAGGCGGAGAAAATTCTATTGGTGGAGTTAGCCGCATTCAATTCTTAACATTAAAAACTTGATACTTTTTTTAGTACCCTACTTTAGGTCAGGCTGCCTCAAAATAAATTTTATAGCCCTAGAAATTTAATAAATCTCATAAAATCTTACTGAATTTTTTTAAAATGTAACAGTTAATGCTTTTCCTTGCTGTTGCATTGCAATTACATATAGATGTTAATGCCCGTTGGCTAACTTCACCAAACTTTTTAGTTTAAAGGAAAGTTAAGAGTATTTTTCAATATTTAGTGCCAATTATAAATCTGATCTTGATCTTAATTCTATATTTGATTAAAACAATGATAATTGCTTTTATTAGAAATATTTAAGAAGCAAAATTTTGGGAAAAATTCTAGTACAATGTACATTTGGAAGAAATGATTACTTTCCATCATACATCGATGAATCCCCCCTTGGGTTGGGACCATCTAGTACTAAAAAAAAAATTACTTCCCATCATTAATTCTTTAAATGGTATCGGGTTGTTTAAACATAGAAATAGCTTCTAGATAACACTCATGTGATTTTATTTATATTCTACAAGAAGTTAGGGTTTTCATAGTTCCTTCTTCTCTTTCATTTATTTGGCTAATAAATTTATCGATATCTAATCACTTTAGAAATTACTTTTGTGATTTCACCCTACTTTTACAAACAGATTTTGGAATTAAATGTGTCAGAAGATGTTAATCAAAAGTCACTTAATCTTAAAAAAACTAAAACATTTTGATTGTTTCCAGCGTAGAATTTTCAGCCTTATTAGTATGCTAATTGGGGGATTTTCAGCGTTATCTTCCAGTAGTGGCTTTAGCACTGATAACTTGGGGTGCAATTCGGGCTTTTTTGCCAAACTCCTTTTCCACTTTTGGTAAATTATTTTAATATCATGAGAATGCAATAAATTTTAAAATCTCATGGGAAGATATCAAGAGCATGTAAACAAACGCATAAAGCACAACAATCCCACCAATGTTTTTATTTTGGACGAACCTGTGGTACCCCTTTAGAAACTTTAATTTGTATCCTTGACATCTTTGGCAACCATCGCCTCAAGAAAGTTAGCTTATTATAATATTATGAACACTACACCTCAGAATCCAGATCATTTCTCAAAACGCATGTAAAAAAGCTTCTCATTTCTTTAATTTCAAAGATTTTACCCGCTTAAGTCTAGCTGGCACATTTAGCAGTCTAGGTTAAGAATCTTAATTTATACCTGTAACAAATTTTTCTTTATATAAATAAAAAGTTAACAAACATTCCATATTGAATTAGGATCAGTAATACAATCCCATGCCAGATTGGCTATATTTCTTTGACTGGATTTGTGTTTTGCTCAAAAACATTGTTAAAATTTTTACTTCTCCAATAGCTAGTTCTTTGCTAATTAAAATACATTGGGCTTTCAGCTGTCTAATATATGGTGGCAATAGACCAACAGATGGCGTTATTCAACATAAAATCTAATATCTATGAATAAAGGCTGCATTCTTTGTTCACTACTTATACTATGGCTATCCACCTTATGTCCTCCTTGATCAATATATTAAAGTTCTTAGACATTTTATAACAGAAAAGTATTAATTTGAAGAGTTTTATAAAAACAAAACTGTGCTAAACTACAAACTGTGAGAGAAACTCTCTTAAAACTCTTTGTAACTGCTCATTTTCTGCCAATACACTGTTATAAATAGGTTTACCTCTGGTGCAAACTTCATCTTTTCCCTTAACTCCTCTCCTTGACCTCCGCCTAACCAGTGGCTCATGGACAAAGTTTCTGAGGTTCATCTTCACAGCCTATTAATCCTTCTGTACACCCTGCTCCACCTCGGTAGTTTAATTCTTTTTGGCATAAGGAAATAATTATAAGACAGTACCTCTTCTGATGCAACTAGGAAAGGCCACGCCATCAATACTCTGAACTAGGAAGCGTTGCGCCATTACATTTGGACAACCAATTAAAAATATAGTTGTATTGTAAACCAATCAACGCTAAAATTTAATTTTACCCTACATTAAAATGACCCACCATAATGTGTCATTGAATCAAATACCACCAAGTAAAATACAAAGCCGCATCTCCACAGCTTTTTATGTGGTTTTACTTATTTATAAATTAAATAGATGACTATTTTATAGATTTGAATATAAATAACATAGGTGAAATCCTTAGTTTTCATATGATCAAAAGAAATAATAATTTTGCAAACAAGCCAGCGAATTATGCAACTACCCACCCTGCCTGAATTATAAGTGATAAATTGACTCTTCTTTTCTGATGCTTTCTGCCTGAATGCAAAATCTATCAGCTTCTTCATAGTCCCTTCCAATGGCTACTTCTACTAATATGCTAGCCATTCTTTAGTCAATCTGGACAGCGTTTCTGGAGTTTATTCTTTCTTAGGTTAGCCTATCTCTGAAAATTTCTTTATAGTTGGAACTTGTAAAAAATCTCAAACTTCTCCTTCTTGAGTACTTTATGAATATTCATTCGCTAGCTCAGCATTGAAAAACTTACCTTACCCTCCTGAAAAGAGATACTAGGCACACATTTAAAAAGCCCCAAGGCCTCAAACATTATAGAGTGTTAATAAAATTCTTTTTGATTTATAAATTACTAATTTAGGGCACATATTGTTTTTTGCATAGTTGCTTTTATAGTGTTATTATCTTCTTTTTGCTTAGTTTATGTCTTTTTATTTTATTGTGTATTTTTAGTCATTAGATAAATAAAGTTAAGTTAAATGAAGTAAGAATAGGCTTAAGAGTATTTTTAATTTTGGACATTCAATAAGAATTTTATTGATGAGCATTGCTATGATTACAACCTTCAGACCTAGAAGTATCAATATTCTGATTTGATCCTCTGCTAGCATAAATTCAATATTTTGTTATACATTTGGTTTATAGATTTTTTTTGTTTCCTCCAAGGTCATGAGCCTTTTTATGGGAGTAATTCACTTTTGGAAATCTTTGGATATTACATGATGTACTTGACAAGGGTCAGTTTCAAAAGTATCCATCTCAATTAAAAAGGCCACATTGCCAGCATTTTCATTTCAATATGGTGAAATTTTATCTCTGAAACAATATGACATCACGCTTTTATTGTAAATTCTCTTTTCCCTCCTTATGAGAATTAGTAGGAGGTACTACATTATCATTCTGTTGGTGACATTTTGAAGCAAGGTGTCCTTTCTGATTACAATTGTAGCAAGTATTTTCATAGATTAGATGAATCACCTTTGACTTTTTAAAATTTCTCATTTTCTTTATAATGCTGCTAAACTTATTTTGGTTGTGGCAATTGATTTTCCCAAAAGCCTATAACTTCAGAATTGGCACCAGTGATGAGTGATCAAAAAGTTTGAGCGCATTGATGTCATTAAATGCCCAATTTAGATTTTATGAGAATCTGAACAAAGCTGGCAATATGGCAATCATCAAATTTGTTTTTGGTTGTACTTCATGTTGCAACTAAAATTTGCATCAGAATCAGTCATGGTCTTCACATCAGGAAGAAACTGAGTTTTTTGACAAAATTGTTCAGCAAATACATCAAGTTTTTTATATTTCTTAATACTGAAATAAATGGAAACAACTTTCTGAGTTGTCATATGTTCTGGGCTTCTAAACTCTCAAAGATTGGTCTCTTTAGCTTAAGCAATAAGAGGGTTATTGTATAAATGTGGCGTTATCATTTCAATGCTCATTCCATCCAAAAAGTTGATTATGATAGCCACTTTTTCCAGTCACTAGCCCTATACATGGCTATCTAAAATCACTTGAAAAAAGTGGCCACATTACCATTCTTATCAAATTTAGTCGGATTCAAAGGCTTTAAATTGTCATTTCTCTTTCAGGTTGGCTATAACTATAACACTTCTGACTTGTAGAAAGTGTCAAAGAACACTGAGGTACCGCGCTCTAGTTAAAAGTAATTGTATAATCCAGGACATTCATATGATAGGCATTTGCCAACAATGCTCTAGATTGGCTTCTTCATCAACCTTTAAATCTTCATCCTTACAATATTCCAAGACATTACTATTATTAGATCTGTTCTGGTTACTTTGGCTTTGACCAACTCTCAGTTATCTAGTTTGGCAATCAGTACTTTGTTCTATGTCCGCGTGGTCTCAAATTTTTAATTTATCTGCAATTATTAGCTTTAACTGAAATTCTGACGTTGAAGTATATTAATTAATTTTTTATCAATAAATATTCCATCTATAGTATTATTTGACTCATTTATGGAAGTAGCGCTTTTATAAAATTTCATAACTTTGATGACCATACTTCTCTTCTGAGACTTAGCATTTCATAACTTCAATTTCTGAAAGATTAATATAGATTAAGATTACCCCCTGATTGATTAATCACCATTTGCAAAGCTAGCCATGAGCGCCAGTGTTAAAGATCTTCTTTCTTCAATTAGCTTTTGTTTTTTAATTAAAATAAATTATATTTGCAGTTATTTATTGTATGGAGACAATAACCAACAGATGGTTCTTTAAAATATAAATAGTTGAACATTATAGCTAAAGACTGTATTTTTCTGTTACCACTTGCACTATGGCATCCTTCCCTATGATCTCCCTGATCAATATAGTAAAGTTCTTAGTCATGATAAAATAAAATTTATTATATGTGAAGAGTATTTATTAAACAAAAATAGTGATAAACTACAATATGTGAGAGAAACTGGTGAAAACTGTCAAGAACTGTACTTTTTCTGCAAAAGTATGTTATAAATAGGGTTACTTCTAATGACAACTACATCTTCACCATTAACTTTTCTCCTTTCACCACCACCTAACCAGTGGGTCACAAGCAAGCTTCTGAAATTTTTCTCCTTTCTGAGGCTTCCTGCTTATACCCAGCACTACCTCTGTGGTTGAATCCCTTTTGTCAAAAGTAAGTAATTCTAATACAGCACCTCTTCTTATGTGTTTTGTAAGGCTACTCTACCAATCCTCTGAATCATGGAAGCATGGCACCCTTGAAATTTGAACCATTAATTAGAAATCAGTTTGCTCTTAACCCAATAAACAATAATTATAATTTTCACTATGCCCAAAATGCCCCAATAGTGTTCACTGAAACAAATATTAATAAAAAGAATTATAGAGCTGATATTCACCAAACTTTTAGATAATTTGGATAAATTTTTAAAATAGTTAGTTGTAACTATTTCATTAAATTTAAACCTTTAATTACTTAGATGCAAAGCCTTAGTTTTCAGTTCAAGATAAATGTCTAAAAATCTTACAATTAATACAGTCAATTATTCTCAGGAGTGCCTCCACAAACTATATTTTATGCTTAAAATGAGTTTTGTTAATTGAATGTGGGGATGCCCAGAAGGAACTCTTTAAAAATCTAAGCCCACAACATTTAAACCCAGATTTGTTTCTATTTTTCCATATGTTTCCTTAATTTCATTTTTTATAAGAAATTTTTTTATGGGAATCTTACTTGAAAACCATTTAGTTATATATATATATGTGGTTTTTGCATTTCTAAGGCTAAGATTGTTAGTTGCATTAGGATCTACCACTTACTTTGGATGTCCACGCTTGTGCTGGGAATCAATTGATGATGGCAATTGGCATCAGTTTTATTGCAATCAAAAAGGTATATTTCTGAACACTATAGGACCCATCCTCCAATCCTGTAAAATTATATGGTTGACATGCCTGAGGTTTACAATGAGAACACATAGTTCCTTTATTAATATGTTAATTTGGTCATATGCGCCGCCTCCCCAAAAACTTTGGATGCTGGGTGGTCAGCCTTCCTCACCCTCCATCAGGGATAAGCACCAACCACTTTTTTATGCCAAACAAATTTTTATATTATTTAACGATGTCAGGCTCCATCTTTAGAATTTCTTATAATGTTTCACCATATTTTAACCTCAAGCAATTCAAGTTTTGTTTCTAATGGCCACTTTATCAAGTTTTGATTATAAAAAGTGATTGGTTAATATCTTTCAAATACTTTATTGTTTAATATTGACTTCTTATAAAGTAAACTGTTTTAGTCATGGTCTGATCCCAATGTTAATGTCATCTAATGTTTTATGAGTGCAATTGCTCAATATGTTTGTAGGTGAATTCAGTTGTTAGCTGAAGTACAAATTTTCAAGTTTCTTGTGTGGATTAATTAACTAAGATGCTGATTAATTGGGCGTTTTTTATAGAAGTTTTATAACTCTTGTCTTAATGGCAGCTAATAGATTGGCCTGGGAAATGTGGCCTACCATTTATAAGTAAATTTGTTCCATTACCTAAGAATTACCTCAGTCTTAAAAAGGTAAATTACTAAGGTTGGGTAAAATCTCAGAACACGCTATTTTGGAAGTCAGACTTAAGGTCATCATCTAGTTGTTGTTGGATGCTGGTTAGGTGGATAGATACAAGAGTAGTTGTTAATCTTGTTATGATTCCTTAAGGGTTAAGTTTGTTTAGCAATAATGCTGTTTTTATTGAGGTGTAACCAAAGAGGAGATTACCAACTTTCCCTATATAAATCCCCTATTATTTTTTAGAAGGCATAATTGAGACAGTTACATAAATAATTTATTAATCAGGTTTTTTCTGTCAGATGTGTAACTTAGGTTTAATCATCTATTTCTTAAATACCCTTAGTGAGTGTTAATCCCTGGGTATAAAAGGTTATCTGTTTTGTTGTAACAAGTTATAAAAAGAATGAATGATTGGCTGTTGTCTTATACTAGCACTTTTTATTTCTTAAATCAAATTAACACTTGGTTCTAGAAAGATGCCTAATTGAGGAAAAATAGATTATAGAAGGATGATTGCTTACTGTTGTCACATTTTAAAACTTATTTATATATTTTAATTAGTTGAAAAATCTTTACCTTCAAATTCTATATTGACAATAATTTATTATATAAAATTTTTATATAATTAACTATATATTATATTTCTAATCCTTTTAAAGAGTTACATGAATTATTTTTTCTTGTCTACCTTTTCATTATAAAAAATAGAGGTAGATATCACTTTCTATAATAGGATACCTTAGGGGTTTATAACAAATTATAGAGAAGACTTTTATGGGTAGTCGTCTTATAGAACTTATTTCAGTTGTTCTTACAACACAATCACAGAACATGTCAGTAACCTTACCAAAGAATTCACATCAATAGACTGAAGCTCATAGTTTTTTAATCCTTTGATTAATTATAAAGCTCTTTTTTCAACATCATAAACAGAAGCTAAGTAATTTTTACTATAAAATGATCAAAGTAATTAAGCAAATACTTTTGTTCTATGTCATCAAACAAACAAGAAGATTTCACAGCCTCCTTCACACTAAAATTACATCTGATTTTAATTGTAGCTCATACTACTGATATGAGGTCATAGACTTTTAAGAAACCCTATAATCTACCTCATAAACCAGTAAATCTTCTTCATTATAAATAAAAATCCCATCACTCCTTCTTGTCTGTTAATTTATTTCACTTCTTTGTATCAAGTCAAAGAGGAGGTAATAAAACCTTGTTCAGCCTCAATTCAAGACTGGCGCTAAAGATAACATCTTATCTGATGGTAGCAAAGCAGGTGAGAACCTTCCTAAAAGAAACGGTAGAGTCACATTGGATGATACATGCTAGCATAAAAGTTGGAAGAAAAAACAACTTACTCTATGCCAGGGTGAACGCTAATTTGAGAAGCTCTTCTGATCCCTATACAATTTTTCTATTGATGTTATTCTTGAATGTTTTGATTAAGTATTTAACCTATTTTAGGATGAAAGATATAAGACAGTTTTCCAAAATACCTCATACCACATACTTTCTTTTATTTTGTCATCTTAAGTTAGACTGTTGGATTTTATAAAGGCGAGCAGATAGAGCATCCTATATAAAATTGAAATGATGAACAAATCATACTTTCTATGCCTGAGTTGATTCTTAATGAGTCAATTTTCACTACGCCTTTTGAATTAATAATGTACCCTTACTGAGAAAGTTTAAACTTTATAAAGTTAAATTTCTAAAGGGGAACCTATTGGCCTGACCCACCATTTGATTATTTAAACAAAAATGCATCCAAGTTCCAAGAATCATCTATATGTTCCAGGACAATGGAGTCATGACTATCTAGACGTTGATGGACAAAAAAGATGTTGCTTGACCTTTATATTGAATTAGAAAATAAAATACTGATTGAGAAAAAAGATGCTCCTTATGCCACAGGGATCCTACTCGCCCTATAAATATCTATAAATTTAAGTTCAATAAAATATTATAAATTCTATACCATCTTTTATTTAGCTTAATTTCTAATGTTCTATTGTATTTAATAACTTTAGAGCATACTGTGATATTGGCCACAGAAAATTACCTTTAAGACTCTACTAAAACAAGAAGTGCATAACTATTGCCTCTTAAAAGCCTTTTGATACAAAGAGCAATCCTGAAGGAAGCTATGTTTCAAACAAAATACATTTAAAAATCAAAAGATTGAACCTTTAGCTCCACTATATCAGTGAAGCTGAGAGTGGTGCTTATCATAGTGGCCATTGAGTTGTTACAGTAAAAATTTTGGCCATAACATGGAAGACAATCCTATATTTAAGATTATCTCCTCTAATGAGGTGTGGAATATTAACAGATATATTTAACACATCACAAAGAGATTTACCACCCTTGAATAATGAAAGTTTGAACTTAAAAGTTACTTTTAGTTTACTCATTTTGTACATAAATGGAACAAGTACTACCTTTAGTATGGGGTTATTAATTTTAATAATAAATGTTTATAGTTAGAATTTACTCAATTGAGGGTCAATACAGTAAATCCTGTGCCACAGCTGTGCCATCTTACATGAGAAGGCTTTATAACCTATCTACCCTGGCTGATAGTGGTTAACCAAGGGGGTAGAGCCCAACCTCCACCTTTTTGTGCATCCATCTTTATTTTCTTCTCCCGCTAGTATGGCTACATCTTCAAATAATAAAACATCAATCAGATTGTAATGCATAATATAATATCCAACATCGTTGAATTTTGAAAGGCTGCTTCTCATGTAGCCAAAAACAATCACATTGCAATAAAATATAGTTTCCACCTCATTTTAAATGCCCAAAATAAAATTGCCCTCATAGACTCAAGAATCACTGGATATCTGGAAACCCCATTAGCTTATTGTTTATAACGCGTTGTGACCAAAATACTTGAGCATATGCAACAGAATTTCTCCAGAACCACATAAAAAATCCAGATACTTTGATTGATTTTGTAAAACGTTTGCTTCAGATGTTAATTTCGATTGTATATGTACAACAATGCTGCTAAGAAATAATTGTGATGACAGGAGCCCAAGGGCCTGAAGTTCACAAAGGGTCACGTAGGCCTTAAGGGCCTTGTGGTCTAAATGGATTTAAAAGCCTAAAATAGCCTCAGGGCCACAAATTCATATGATTCCTGGAGGCTCTGATGAGATATAGGTCTAGGGTCTTAAAAAGCCACCTGGTTCACCTGGATCCATACTCTATGTGGCAACGATGTAAGAGACCCATGAATTAAAAAGTGTTGAGGATGGTCAAGGCATTAAATAGAAAATTGAAAGAACTAGCCCAAATGTGCGAGTCCATCTCAACGGGAGTCCTATTGGTCCCAGCTTCACCTTGGAAGCACTTGCTAAGAAGGGTAAATTAGATGCATTCATGAAAGTCACCAAAATTAACTGAATCAATTGAAATAGAACTGTTCACATTTTGGGGCACAAGCAGCATTATTTAAGCCCAAATGAACAGCAAGATAAGATTTAAGCCCTAAAAGCACAAATGTAACAGAAAGACAAATGTGATTGCCCTTAACTGATGCTGGAACAAGCTACAAGATGCAATAGATAGAGAGCTGACACGACATATAAGAGCACCCCATGATTACACAGAGACGGTATCCTCCTAATGAGCTACAGTACACCGCCAATCATTAATACCCTTTACGTCCCCTCAAGCTCTATAAAACCCAGTTTTAAATAGGAGGTTTATTTTTTGGCAGAAAGTATCACATTGTTTCTAAATGCATTACAAGTGCGATGGAAAAGGATACAAATGATCATAAAAACATTTCTCTTTCTGTCTATGTGGTAAATCCTGAAAAATATGAATTTACATCTATGAGACTGCCAAATCTGGGAACAGGCCAAGACTGTTTTGATTTAGGGGTTCAAGATTAGCAAAATGTAGTTAACCATTAATAAGCCTTGTTGGCAAAATACTGTATAATGGGAAAGCCACGCCAACTTATCTACCTAATTTTAAGCCTGAAAACAATCTTTAGATCCGCTAATCATATTACTTTAGTAATGCTATCACTGTTATTATCTCTGTCATTGAGTCATGGACTTTTGAATAAAATACAGGTGATAGGGCTCATGAGGATCTTTATGTGAATCCAAGATATTAAAGGAGTTCTGAATGAGATTTCCACATCCACTAAGAGCAACTTTCCTACTTTTCACAGAACCTCAGGTTGACTGTCATGGAGGCGACTGATAATAATTAGACTGGGCTCCCAGTCAGGGTGTGTGAGCACCCAGTGGAGAGCCCAGAATGCCAAGGGCACAGCGGTACGTGTGACTAAAAGAAGAGGAGATCTATTGGGGATGTGAGAAAAGTAAATGTTTATAAACGTACTGAAGGCCCCCCAAGGCAAACCAGATGGTTGCAATGGGGGAAACCGCGAGTCTTGTGGGGGCAACCCCCAAGGGCGGGAGAGGTGGGGAGGATGATGACTCCTCCAGGGTTTGCAGTTGCTGGCCTTTGGTTATGAGTAGGTGAGTCTGTGCACCAGAAAGGGGCAGCACAGGGCCCACCGCGCGGGCAGGGGTGCTGTCAGAGGGGAAAACAGACCTGCGACGAGCGTTAGGGCTGAGCCCCCCTTGAATGGGGTACTCCGGAGCCCTCAGGTGGGTGGGATTAGTGGCAGATGAGCCAGGTGTGGGGGCTGAGCTTGTGGGCATTGGGGTGGGGGCGCCCTGAGGCTGCTCCAATAGGAGAGCAGTCTCAGAAATCCCAACAGTGAAGTGAACGGACAGGTTCACATTAGAAGATATGCAAAAACAGATGGAGAATTGACTCCATCATCGAGAATGAGGCAGTTTACAGTGTATACGATCCACTGCCATGTGGTGGGGTCAAGCGACCTGATGACCCATTCAGCAATCATCGGGATGATTATTTGGGCAGCGGCGTGATTTGCCAGATCAATTGGCAGAATTTTGAAAAACAAACAGGTGGAGTCCATAGCAAGGCGTTCAGGGTATTCAGGCTTTATTTTAGTGCAAAGTGTGAGAAGAATAAAGAATGAACCAACAACTTTCCCTCAGCAGGGCAGTTGCCTTAAGTATTGGGAGAATCGCATAGTGGGGATGCTGAGGTATTGGGTGATTGGGTATCAGCAATGGGATTTGGTTGGCTGGTGGGTGGGGGGGTGGAGGGATGCCCAAAATCTTGGCAAAAATCAAAAAACTTTTGCAGATTTTTCTAAATTTTTGGGGACAGACCAGGTTGATGGTACTGATCCAGGCCTTGACCATTTGAGTCAGGCTGTTCGCACAGTTTGAATTTCCTGGATTTGCCCCGGGGCTGTGGCCTTGGTGCTTGGTCATCTGCAACCTGGTCTGAACTCTCAATCTGATTGTTTGCGCGATCCAAACTTCCTGGATCCATCCCAGGGGGTAGGGGCAACTGGTCTGAGTTGCTTGTAACCTGGTTTGGGACCCAAATCGAGTTATGATCTGATTTTTGGACCTGGCCTGTACGGACTGGGTCCATTAGCCCATAATTTGCAGACTGGGCTCCAATACTAGCACTGGCTGTTTCTTCAAAATTTTGGTATGTTTTCCCTGGTGAGTAAGGGGTCCCAGGGGCCCGCCCATGGCCCCTGGCCTACATAATCTCTTGAAAGGTCCCCTCTATTAATTTTACTAGGGTTGGGGAGGGGAGAAATCTGATTATCTCTAGGAGGAAGAACAGTCACCCAGCGCTCATCAACCACATGTGCCAGGTCACTCAACTGCGACAGGGGGTCCACTTGGGCCTTTGTCTTCCTTTTGGTCCAAAAGGGATGCTGCTCCCTATCCAGTTGTAGGGGCTGGTCCTCAGGACTTACACTACTCTTTCCTTTTTTGACAGGGAGGAGGCCCCCACCTGGGGCATGGACCAGGGCATAGTTCTTGTGCCTCTTTGGGAGCTTTTTGGCTAGGATGGCTGCGATCTTCTGGGTGGGACGGGGGGCTGCTGGGTGGGAGTTGTGGAATTCCTCTATCGGGTCCTTGCAATTTATGCAATCACGTGCGCTCACCCAGCTATTCTCATAAGAGGGGTAGCCTTTCCAGGCAACCAGGTATTGAATGGATCTGCGGGATCTCTGGGAAGCCAGGATAGCCTCCACCTCCACATCCTTGGATTCCCCAACAAGGATTGGCTCTGGTGATGTTGGCCTTTCCCCTTTGAAGGGGTCAGGAGGGAGGTGTGGAAGACGTTATGCTGCTTCCAGTGAGCGGGCAGCTTCAAACAATAGGCTCCATTGCCTTAGTCTTTCTCCACCTTAAAGGGGCCAGAGCTTTTGGCTGCTAGTTTCTGGGTGGGGGCTTTTAAGAGAAGATTGCGGGTGTCCAGCATAATGAGGGAGCTGACTTTGATCTCATGTCCAGGGAGGCGCTTCTGGTCAGCAAACTTTTTGTAATCCTCAATGGTCTTTGTCAAATGTTCACAAACCAGGATGTGTGTCTCTCAGAGTTCACACACATGGTCTTTGGCTGCAGGGACTGCTGAGGAGAGCTGGGGGCCAATTTGGAAGGAGGGGTTGTAACCCAGGGTGGCCTCAAAGGGGGAGAGGTTAGTTGAGGAGTGGAGTGAATTGTTATAAGCAAACTGTGCAAGGGGCAGGTCCTTAGACCAAGTGTCCTGCAAGGCTGTTGCATAACAGCGCAGGTACTTCACCAGTACCTGGTTCACCCGCTCAGTCTGCCCATCATACTGGTGGTGGTAGGCCGTAGATCTGCAGGGCTTGATGCTGAGGAGGGTTAGCAAATCTTCCCAGAACTGGGAGGTGAACTGGGGTCCCCTGTCACTCACTATCTCTTTGGGGAGACCAAAAATGGCAAAGACATGGTTGACAAATAAATTTGCAGTCTCCACCGCGGTAATAGAGGAGAGGCAGGGGATGAAGAGGGCAAACTTGGTAAAATGATCAATGAATACCATGATAGCATCTGAGCCATTAGAGGGGGGGAGCTCCACAATGAAATCTACTGAGGCTGAGGTCCACGGGCCTTCTGCCTGCTGCAGGGGTGTAGCAACCCCTTTTTCCAGAATGGTCTGATTTTGCCCAGGCACAGGTGACACAGCGGGAGATCCAGGAGGGAATGGCTTTTGAGGACCCTGGCCAATTATAAGTTCTCTTTACAAGATCAGTGCACTTCTTGATGCCGGGGTGCCCAACAGTCTGGGGGACATGGTGTTCCTCAATAACACAGTTGTGTAGAGATGGGGGGACCCAAACCCAATTGCGGAACCAGATGGTTCCCTCCCACAGGGTGTATGGGGCTCTCTCCCAACTCGAAGACTCTAGGTCGATATAAAGCTCTAACTCTTTGGGGCAACAGGTCTGGGCAGCAAGGATGCGGAGGAGGAGTGGGGCGTTGGGGGCAAGGTTGGAAAAAGCTATCGTCGGGGAGGGGACAAGGAGAGGATTTGAGAGGGGGCACTAAAGTAGTAAGCTCTAGCAGGTCCTCTCCACCATTGGGTGATAGAGATGGGTTCCAGCTGAGCATGTCTGGCAACACATTCAGGGGGCCTTTTATGAATTCATATTTAAAATGAAACCCACATAGTTCCTGGTATGTGCGAGTTTGCCAGTGCCCAAACTTCTGGGGTTTGCGGTAGTATAGTAATGCCTTATGGTCAGCCCAAACGGTGATTTCATGCTGGGCGCCTTGCAGGAGGTATCACTAGTGGGTGAGTGACCAAGCCACTGCTGCTTGCTCCTTGTCATATATTGGCCAAGCTTGTTCTGTGGAAGTGAATTTGCGGGAGTAGTAGGCCACTGGGTGCTTGACCCCCTCATGCTCCTGTAACAGCATGGCGCCCACTGCCACCAATGAGGCGTCACAGGCTACAATGAAGGGGTGGGAGGTGCCAGTATGCTGCAGGACTGGGGTGGTGAGGAAAACCTCCTTAATAGACTTGAAGGCCTGCTGACATTCTGGGGACCACTTGAAGGGGGCGTTCTTCCCAGTGAGGGGGTGAAGGGGTGCCTCCAGTTGGACGAGGGCTGAGGAGAATTTTTAAGAAGGTGATGGTGCCAAAGAAGCTTCAAAGTTGTTTCTGTGTAGTAGGGGTAGGCCAAGAATGGATCGCTTAAGCTTAGAGGGGGGAACAGCATATCCATCCTTCAGGATAAGGTTACCTAAGAAGGTCACTTCATCCTGGAAAAATTCGCACTTTGAGGGTTTCACAAAGAGCCCTGCTTTGTGAAGGACTGCCACCACTGCTTCTAGATCCTTGGCTTGTTGCTCTGGGGTAGGGGAGTGGATCAGAATATCATCAATGTAGGCTACAGCGCATGAGAAGTGCAAGTCCCCAAGCACATCATTGATGAGGCATTGGAAGGTGGCTGTAGTGTTCTTCAGTCCGAAGGGCATCACTCTGAATTGTAAAAGACCCTGGCGGGTGCAGATAGCTGTGAGCCACTCTTGTCCTCTCGCCACCCTCACCTGGTTAAAGGCGTTCACCAGATCCAACTTCAAGAAGACCCAGGATTTGGCAATGGCTTGGGCGATGGTTTGCTCTAAGGGCAACGGGTAGGGGTCAGGGATGGTGATGTTGTTGAGGTGGCCATAGTTGACGCAAGGGCGCAGGGTGCCATCAGCTTTCTGAGCGAAAACTATGGGGGAGGCGACAGGTGAATATTTCTTAATAAGCCACCCCTTCTCTAACATCTCGTCTAGCCAAGCCCCCAAAGCCTTGTCCTCTTCCTCAGTGTAGGGGTAGAGGGGGCAGTTGATCTTGACTAGGTCAACCGTCAGCTGAAATGTTAGGTCATATCTGGAGATGTAGGGGGAGCTTGGAATCCAGCGACATGTTAAAGATGGACTTATAGCGGGTTAGGAAGGGGGGAAGTCTAAAGGGAGGTCAATAGGTGTGGGATCTAGAGGGGGGAAATAGAGCAAGGGATGTGTCAAGGGGGAGGGTTTTCAACAAGGGAAACTCTCCACTCAACTTGAGGTTTGAGAACAGCAAGGAGTTAATTGCAATATTAATGCGGACCTGCTGTCACCGCCACCAGCCCCCCCAAGATCACGGGGTAGAGCAAGTCCTGTACGGCTGAGAAGTGCTCACTAAACCCAAAGTCGTGAACAGAGAAGTGCAATGGGCGTCAGACGTGGTAAGATTTCATGAGTTCTGATGAGGCGCCCAGGACCAACGAGGCTTCTTCCATCGCCAGGTCCAAGAAATGCGCCACACTGAGGTCAATAAAGTTTCCTACCTCTCCGGTGTCAAGGAGGGCTTGCACAGTAAATTTACCTGACTCTGAGGGGAAAGAGATAGGGAACAAGAAGTAGGCTTGATCCTCTTTATTGGGGTGGGTGAGAGAGAGGGCAGCCGAGGAGGGAGCATGACCCATCATCAGAAGAGATTGACCAAGAGGCGCCGGGCTGGTCTGTAACTAGGGAGGGGTTTCTGCTTCCTCCTTGTCCCAAATGGGCAGCGAGGGTTGATGAATATGCCCGCTCCACTCTCTTCAAGGGGGGCCTCTGGGTTAACTGGGGGGTGATAGCACCAGGATGGGCAGGCTCTGAACTCTGGGGGATCAAGGACCCACTCTCCTGATCTGGGGTGAGAGCAGGGGGTGCAGTAGGCAGGGGCTCTTCCAAGGGGAGGGTACCAAAGGTGGGTACAGAGGGGGCGCAGAGGGCGGCGAGGCCTGGGGGACGCTTCCCTTGGCCGCAACCAATGGCAGGGGGAGAGTGGGTGGCACGCGGCACCTCAAGAGCTGCGACAGTGCATGCGGGGGTATAGAAAGGCCTGGCCCCAATTGCGCAAGCCATGGAGAATGCGAATTCTAAGGACCTGGGGAGGGGGTCCCAAGATGAATGGGCAGCCGCAGTGGGGTCCAAGGCAGCTTGGAAGGCGGAGATGGCAATTTCAGGGGGATGGGCACCATGGGGGCCAGGACCGCAAAGGCTTCAATCAGGGAGGGTAGGTCCATGGCTTTCTGTCCTAGTGTGAAGAGATGGAGGAGGCACGCCGGTCTAGACTCAGGGGCCTGAAGCGCCAAAGTGACCAGCGCCAGTAGGGGGTGAGGTTCCCAGACTTAGCAGCAGAGCAGAGACTCCCCTGACCCAGCGGCGGGCAGCCCCATCTAGGGCATCGAGGAGAGCTACGCTCTGCTGGGCATCAGAGGGCAGGGGAGATTTCCCCCATCAGCGGTGAAGCTCAACTGAAGTTCCACCAGGACACCCAGGATTTGGTCGGCCACCTCATCAGAAGGGATAGGGGGACTCCCAACCCTATCATGTTGACTGATGGGGTGACACTTGTCGCCAGGGCTCAGCGGGGTAGGGACCAGGTTAACACAAACTGGCAGCACGCTTGGATGAACCAGGCAGCTGACCAGCAGGAGAAGGCCAGGTTGCAAAGAGAGAGTACATTTAGGGTAAGGGTGTAGGCCAACGGTTCGCCAGCGCCAGTAAGGAGGGTGGAGAAGGCTGAGGTTATTGGTTGGTTCATTATGTCATGGAAGCAGCTGATAAGAATTAGACTGGGCTCCCATTCAGGGTGTGTGAGCACCCAGTGGAGAGCCCAGAATGCCAAGGGCACAGCAGTCCGTGCGACTAAAAGAAGGGGAGATCTATTGGAAATGTGAGGAAAGTAAATGTTTATAAACGTACTGAAGGCCCCCCAAGGCAAACCAGATGGTTGCAATGGGGGAAACCGCGAGTCTTGTGGGGGCAACCCCCAAGGGCGGGAGAGGTGGAGAGGATGATGACTCCTCCAGGGTTCGCAGTTGCTGGCCTTTAGTTATAAGTAGGTGAGTCTGTGCACCAGAGAGGGGCAGCACAGGGCCTACCGCGTGGGCAGGGGTGCTGTTGGAGGGGAAAACAGACCCGTGACGAGCATTAGGGCTGAGCCCCCTTGTGCGGTGTACTTCAGAGCCCTCAGGTGGGTGTTATTAGTGGCAGATGAGCCAGGTGTGGGGGCTGAGCTCGTGGGCATCGGGGTGGGGCGCCCTGAGGCTGCTCCAATAGGGGAGAAGTCTCAGAAATCCCAACGGTGAAGCGAACGGATGGGTTCACATTATATGAGTACATGAAAATGGATGGAGAATTGACTCCATCATCGAGAATGAGGCAGTTTACAGCAGATATGATCCACTGCCGTGTGGTGGAGTTGAGCAAATGGATGACCCATTTGGCGATCATTGGGATGTTTATTTGGGTGGTGGCGCGCTTTGCTGGATCAATTGGCAGAATTTTTTACAAACAAACAGGTGGAGTCCGCGGCAAGGCATTCAGGGTATTTGGGCTTTATTTTAGTGCAAAGTGAGGGATGAATAGAGAATGAACCAACAACTGCCCCTCAGCAGGGCAGTTGCCTTAAGTATTGGGAGAATCGCATAGTGGGGATGCTGAGGTATTGGGTGATTGGGTATCAGCAATGGGCTTGGTTGGCTGGTGGGTGGGGGGGTGGAGGGATGCCCAAAATCTTGGCAAAAATCAAAAAACTTTTGCAGATTTTTCTAAATTTTTGGGGACAGACCAGGTCGATGGTACTGATCCAGGCCTTGACTATTTGAGTCAGGCTGTTTGCACGGTTTGGATTTCCTGGATTTGTCCTGGGGGGCTGTGGCCTTGGTGCTTAGTCATCTGCAACCTGGTCTGAACTCTCATTCTAATTGTTTGCATGATCCAAACTTCCCAGATCTGTCCCAGGGGGTAGGGGCAACTGGTCTGAGTTGCTTGTAACCTGGTTTGGGACCCAAATAGAGTTACAATCTAATTTTTGGACCTGGCCAGTCCAGATTGGCTCTGTTAGCCCAGAATTTGCAGACTGGGCTCCAATACTAGCACTGGCTGTTTCTTCAAAATTTTGGTATGTTTTCCCTGGTGAGTAAGGGGTCCCAGGGGCCCGCCCATGGCCCCTGGACTACATAATCTCCTGGCAGGTCCCCTCTATAAACTTACCAGGGTTGGGGAGGGGGAGGGGAGAGATTTTACTATCTCTAGGAGGAAGGGCAGTCACCCAGCGCTCATCAACCACGTGCGCCAGGTCACTCAACTGCAACAGGGGGTCCATTTGGGCCTTTGGCCCCTTTTGGTCCGAAAGGGATGCTGCTCCTTATCCAGTTGTAGGGGCTGGCCCCCTAGGACTTAAATTGACCTCAAGAGCATGCAATTAAATAATAAACTATATATCAAATTAAATTTTATTTATTGAAAAGGACGACGTTACACCATTGACAACAGCTGACAATGACGCGCCAAAAGAGGACAAAAAAGAGTTGTCAGAGTGAAGAAAGAGACTCTTTGTGCTGAATATCTGAGAATGCCTCTACTTAATCTTACCTCTGCAATTAATGTTCCTGAAAGCTCTGCCTCCAAGGATGACCTGAAGAATGAAGTATCTACAACTGGCAATAAGTATCTTTATCTTGCTTATTCTTCTTAAGCTAAGTCACATATTTTCTTCACTTTACCTCTGTAGTTTAGGAACCTGGTAATCTGGTTGCTGTCAAGGTTCACAAAAATTCTGTTTTTAGATTTCAGTATGCCCATATTAATAAGCTGATTAACTTATAACATATCTTATTTTCCACTAGGGGATGAGATCCTCTAGTGGATGTGGGAGCTATTGACTTAGATGGTAACTATTGTTTAAGGAAAACTATTGACAGATTAGATAATCCACTAGGATTTTATCCCTCTGAATTAATTGAGTTTCGTCTTTTAATTCTTGACAATTCATTTAATACATGGTTCAATTGATGATGTAGTAATTGGCAGTTTACCAGTATTAGTTGATCTTAGTTTATCGCCAATTGACTCATGGATTTATGTTTAGTTACAAAAAGCATTGTCAATGCTTCTGTTAGCAACTCACGGATTATCCTTTTAGGAATGCGACCTAGTGTTGATAGGCAAAGTCCTATTGCCTAAGTAGGTGCTAGCATAACTAGAGTAATCGGTTAAAGTAGAATAAAATCGTGGGAGCACTTTTGGAGATTCAATCAGAGAAGGTTGCATTTATAGTTGGTGGTGAAATATGACCAAGTGAATGATGAAGATCCTCATGGGTGCAACTTCAGAGGGAAAATATATCAGCAATGTCTGCCGTTTTCAAGTGAGACACCAACATAAAAGGTGTGAAATAGATCCCCCTTAATTTCCTTGATTTTAATAAATAAAGGTGTAACTTTTTAACAAAAACATTAAACAGTTCTAAAACACTATTGTATACTCTTAGGCTAGAGTGAAAGAGAATAATTCTCTTATCTATATGTCAGTTGCAAATCTTGAGGGAAGAGTTAAAGTAAATTTTTTATTGTCCAAGTGATTATTTTTTACTCCTCCAGCTTTTGCATTAAGAGAGAAAGAGCGTTGACACCAGTCTAGCGTTGAGACAATGTTCAAGTTGGTCTTGAGAAGCTCAGCTAGGGCGATAGTCTTTATACTATTGCCAACATAACTACTATATTAATAATTTATATTAACGCAAATATTAGAACCTGTGCAGTAGACTTAGGCTAAGGCGAGCAACCCTGCTAAAAGTTTACATTTAGTGCTAATTACCCAGGTTAATTGAGTACATAGCTCTCAAAATCTACATCTTGTTGCTCACTACAGGAGTATCTGAGTTTTTAAGCCAAAAACTTAATAGGAGAATGTATCAGCATAATGTCATACAAAAGAGAACTTAGAAAAACTCTAGATAGAATTGGATACCATAAACAAAAAGCTCTTAAATCGGTGAAACAAGTCAATCTCACTAATTTGGAAGAGTAAGTAATGAAAACCAAGGATGAAATTAAACAAGTCAGAAAAGTCAATAACAATTTCTATTGAAGGTCACCTCATTGAAGTGAAAAGAAATTGAATTAATAAAGGAAATGTTATTTCAGAAAACAGAATGTGAAGCATGTAGAAACACTTCCATTAGATGCATGAAGACATGAAAGAATGTTATTACATTGAAGAACTCAAAAAGAACAAATGTGATTGTGCCTAGATGAAGGCGATTGAAACTGATAACGTGATGCATGGAAATCCAGTTGAGAAAGGACAAACCCTAAGAAATATGACTGTGTTTTTTTGCTGTAATCTCAGAGATGACTCCAAAAAATTAACTTATTATTAGTCAAGCATATTGGCAAAAATTCCCTGCTAGCAGAGCAACAAAAGAATTTTTTGAAGTAAGCCAAAATTACCTACATCTTATTGGGATACCGCTACAGAGTTTTTACGCTTATTCAAAATGACAATGTTTGGGTATGAGGACCAACAAAAAACAGTAATCATGGTTAACTGCTTAGATACCAACTTTCAAAATCTGGTTTTGTCCTATCTTAACGGGGGAAATTTTACATAAAAAGGCGCCAAAGAAGCTATTATGACTGAGTCAAGTAGGCCTGCTTGGATAACCAACCGTAAACAGGAGTTCATGGGAATACAGTTTAGAAAGGATGAAACATTGGCAGCTTTTGTTGATTAATTTTACCAGGAATCACATATCCTGGCTAATGCAAAAGTAATATCATATCTTGATGCACGCATTGCAATGAAAGCAACTCTTTGGCCTTACAGAGAGTTGCATTGCACTATGGCGTCAGCGTTTGTAAACAAGACTTCTACATTGCAGATGGCGTGACCATCTCAAGATCCTAGGAGCAACATCTGAAACACCTAATTAAACCTTTAAAACCACACCTGCCAGATCTCAGGATAGCATATTATTTTCTAAGCCCAATAATTCAACAGAATCAAGTTATAACAAGTTCTAAATTGAAGGACATAGATGAGTTGATAGAAAACAATTCTGTGTACCAATGTGGAAAACTTAGGCACTAGTCGCTCAATGTCAGGAAGGAAGTCTAGAAAACACCTTAAATTTTTTAGGCTACAGAAAAAGAAACTGATCAAGATTTGGGAAAAGTATCAGCATACAAGTAAAGAACAATCTAGCACTGCAATCAACCCTATTCCACCCAATATACCAATGATGACCTTGATATTTCTGATTTATTTGTAGATTAAGTCATTCCTGATGCGTTCTACCAAGTGGTTAATATGGATTTGAATATAATTACATAAGCAAAGACTTAGGAGATCAATGACAAAATCGTGAAAGAAGTTGATCAGCCATACGCTTGTCAGTTGGTGGAAAAGATGAGATCCATTGAAAGCACAAAGAACTACTTAAGACAAAATGAATTAATTAAACGTTTCTCCCTCTATTAGCGTGATCAAAAAATCTTTCTTGATTTATCCATGCAATTTATTCATACTATAGATTCAGTAAATAATGCCACAATACATATAGTAAAATACCTTATTTCAATACTATGATTGTACATATGTCAATAATATAGTCAATCAAGTAAGAGTAAAGGCGGTAATACACAGTGGTGCTTTTATTAACATCACTTCGACCAGATTGGTAAATTGAATGAAGATTTCGTTAGATTTAGAGGGCTGGAAAGAATATGGAACTACTGATATAAATACCGCAATATATTGTGGAGCATACAAAACACTACCGCTTTGTTTGGATCACTGATGATATCAGCCCCCACCATAGTGTTGGAAAATCAAAGTTATGACATACCCATTGGGATGTTAGTTCAGATAAAGTATGGTGTTAAGTGTGATTTTTATGGTAATGCTTTGATAAATTGGGTCAAACCCTGCCCTTGGTATATCAGAGGAAAGGGGAAACTCCACTGACAAAGAAGGGTAAATTTGTAAATTTGATTTACAATGATGTCATAGTTCACATCCAATACATTTTAGTTGGATGAAAAGGAGGACTTACCAAAGGAGATTCTTGAAAGCCATGGGATATTGTTGAGGATTACATTGATGAATACCATTACATTGGGGACACAAATCATAGTTAATTTAGGACTAACGTTAGAAATCCAGAACGATATATATGGTGAAGTCATTGCCCCAGGAAATAAATAAAGAATGGAACCTTAAGTAACACTGGGGATTATAATGCCAAGCCACGGTGAAATATGAGTGCTACTGGCCAATCTAGGCGAAAAAAATGATAAAAGTAGAAGAAATCAAGTCATAACGTTTGTGCATTTAGCTTGATGGCAGAACACAGCGAATTTCATAAATTTGGAACGTTAACTGAGATAAGTTTACTAACATTTGTTGCAGAAAGCCTTAACGTATTGGTCAATTGTGAGCAATTGATTGACTATCAGAATGACAGCAGGAGGAAGTGCTATAATTATTTGAGAGTATTGGGTGATATTTGTTCAGGATGATCATGACCTCAGATGTGCTAAAAATATGTGATTCATAAGGTTGATACTGTGAAAAATCTGTCAATATGAATGTGATACATCTGCCATTCTAAGGCTTCAAAAGCAGTAGTCGGTGAAAAAATTGGAAAATCTTTCTGAGATGGGCTTCTCATTCAATTATCAAGTTCATGGGCAATACAATCATTAATGTAAAAAAGGACCAAATCATGTGGTGATTCATTACAATTATTGAATAAAACCACTAAAAAATTAATATCTGCTGTTAAGGCTTATTGACATGCTCAATCACCTAAAGGGAAGCCAAGTATTTTTGGCAATTAATTTGATTATGGAATATTAACAGATAGATTTGCCAAATGAAGATCAAGAGAAATATGCGATGATTATCACACAAGGATTTTACCAGCTGACGAGTTTGCTCCAGGGATTGTGCAACGTCCTGGAAACTTTCCAGAGGGCAATAATCTATATCTTGAGTGATTTAAAGTTGTCTTGATTTTTGGTATACTTGGATAATATCAACATAACCATAAAGACGTTCACCAATCACCTGAAGCACTTGGAAGTGTTTAAATGTCTAGCAATGGCAAATTTGAAATTAAGCTGAAAAAAATTCCATTTCCTAAAAAGGAACTTGGGTATTTGAGGTTTGTGATAAGCTCTGGCAGATTACAACTACAACTACAACTACAGAAGATAGAAGCTATCTAGTGGGTGCCAATCCTGAAGAGCATTTATGGACATATAAGCCTTCTTTGGAATGGTTGGCTAAAATCGCCAACTCATTGAAGATTTTGCTAGGATTGCTAAACCATTATTTTACCTGCTAAAGGATCAAAAAAGAAATTGCGTGTAATGAGGATGCCCAAAATTGTTTGATGAGCTACAAAATACCTAATGACTAGTCTTGTGCTGAAAAATGTTAAATTTCAATTGAGAATCCATTATACAGACTGATTCTTCATTAACAATGATTGGCGCCGTTTTAAGTCAAGTAGATGATGATAATGGGGAAAAGCATTTGTTGGTTATGTGAGAAGAGAATTGTCACCAGTGGAAAGAAACTATACCATAACAGAGCGTGAGTGCCTCGTGGTGATTTATGCTTACAAACACTTTCAGTTGTAAATACATGGGACACAATTCAAGGTTGTGACCAGCATTTCATCTTACGCTGGTTACATAACCTTAAGGAACCAGGGGGCGAATGGCTTGATGGGTGCTGAAACTACAAGCCTAAAATTTTGAAATTATACAATTATCAGGAGCAGCACATCAGAATGCCAATAGACTATCAAGATTACCTGACGTTCAAGTTTTGTATCATCCAGAAGATGAAATATTCCAACAGATGGTTGAAGAGAGTATTGAGGATGAGCCCCACGAGATTAAAAGTAAGCTTAAAAAAGTTATAAAAAATACTGAAGTGAAGAATGGACAGCTATACAAGCCAATTGACATTAAAGTGTTATTTAATTCCTAAATTATTGGAACAAGAAGAATCATTTAAGCTGTACACAAAGTCATCAGGCATGGTGGCCTAAGAAAAAACATGGACCATATACACCTTTATTATTACTGGGAATCAATCAACTATGGTTTCCCGGATTATCTGGCCTGTTGCATGGAATGTCAACTCCATAAGCCGCATAAGACTGTAATGGGATATTGGCTAGTACGCCCTGGTTTTGCATGGCACATGGTGTCAATAGACATTATAGGACCCTTGAGTGTTAGTGCTATAGGAATAAAGTACTTTTATAGCCATGATAGCCCATTGTTAAGATGCTCCCTATGCAAGCTGGAAGCCTTGTCCTGTAGAGAATATCAGAAGACATCAATATTTTGACTTAATTTTTGAGATGCTCAAATGGCCCCATAAGTCCCAAATTAAGGTCCAATTCCATATCAGCAATTTAGAATTTGAATTCAGAGTATTACTTAAATTAATTAAATCTAATTGACAATCATTATATTTTAATTTCATTAGTTTTACCTAATCAAAACCCTTTCTAAATTTTTTTATCTATCCTAAAAAGACTTTGCTATATGGAGATCTCCAGAATCTGACACTTCAATCAAAGAAAACTATGATGAAAGCCTTCCGCCCGCTGCACCTTTTAAGGAATCTCCTTACCCAACTTGACCCAGTTCTCTACTAAAGTCTACCCAAATGTTCCCAATCCCTTAATCAGCTGTTGCTATGAAAGTATTGCCAAGAGGTCAAAAATTTCATCTGATTTTACAGGTGGATGTGATGGTTAAATCACTTTTGAACTAAGAATCACTTTTTACAAATTTCCAATAATTGTAAAACCTCTTTTGCTTTCAACAGTATATAAATAGCACTGCTTTGTTTAAAAATAATTACTTTTTCAGCGGAATTTATTCGTTACTTAGGTTTATTTAAGTTTAAATTAATTCCAATGAACAAAGTCTCATCCTATGCCATGCACTTCAAAGCCCTGCCTTCAGATTCTTACGCTGCTAGTGATCTCCCCAATGACACCCAACAGAATGGTGCTCCCTTCCAGATTGCTTTTGAGTCGCACCCCAATGACATAGACTTAATCATGTATGGTGAGGAACGATTTATTATCAGCACTCCAGAGCAGCATCTTTTGTACTACTTACTTTGGAATGGCCAAGATACATTATTTTTTAAAAGTAACTTCACCATGAAGCGCTTCAACTGTGGTTAGAAGACAACAACTTTGTGCAGCTCAAAATGCCTGATCATCTAAAGCCTATACTTGATTATTTAAATATAACTGTTGTGATTTTCCCTTTATTGAGGGAAGCCCTGACAAAGGATCGTGACCTACCTACATGCGGATGCCAGATTGGGCTCCCCATTAACTTGAGATGAGCCCAATCTGGAATATTGGGGATCAGCCCTGATAAATCTTTATTTAAATTAGATTTAACACTAACAACTAAATTCTGAGGATGTCAAAACATCAATTGGGCTGCGGGATATTATCATCCAATGCAAACAAATCAACTCACCATTTTGGGATTACCAGCAACTAATGCAGAGGATGCTTCCATTCCCCATTGTATTATTTATTTATATTGATTTCTTCATTGGCAATCAATGCTAACATTTCCCCACTCCTGATTCATTCTTTTTCTGATTCATCAAAGTCCTATAAATATCTCAAGGATCATTTTTAATAAATCTCTCGTTTCTCTCCCATATCTTTTCCATTTTTAGCTTTACTTAAATCCTTAATGTCATATAAAATTTGCTAGGGGCTTTGAGGCCCTGATTACTAGGGGCTGTGTTAGAGTTGCTCCCAAATTCCCAACAGTGGTGCTCACTACAGGGGCCCCCAAGTTCTCAGTTAGAGCAAAATCAGAATGAGGAGGGGCAGTCCCCGGCCTCTGACCCAAGAGGCCAAGCCAGGATGAGGGGGCTGATGCCTCCCAAAACTATCCTGGGCAGCCAAGCCCAGGTTACCAGGGTGTCATCACCAATGCTGTCTTTAATGCCAATGCCATCCCCAGCGATGATGCTGGGATCTCCTCCTAATTGCAGCTCCAGTGCTGATGCTGGCTCCAGCGCCAATGCCATGTGTCAAAACCAATGCTGGGACCTCTTCCAGGTGCCAGCTCCAGTGCCAATGATGGGACCTCCTCCCAATGCCAGCTCCTATGCCGATGCTGACCCCAGTGCCAATACTGGGTACCAATCCTGATGCTGGCTCTATGCCAATGGTCCCACCTCAGCTCTGACCCCTAATCAAACCTTGGAAGGGGCTCTGTAAGGATTCTCCCTTTATTGGGGGAAGCCCTGCCTAGGGTTCACGACCTGCCTATGGGAGGATGCCAGATTGGGCTCACCATTAACTTGGGTTGATCCCAATCTGAAGTATTAGGGATTGGCCCCAATAATATTTATATCATATTTAATTTGACGCTGGTGACTAATGCTGAGGATGTTAAAACTCAATCAGGTCGTGACGAAATCCCTTTTGGCGCGAGCACTCCAATCAAGTTACCCTTTTGGGACCACTGGCGAATTATGCCAAGGATGGTCCCACTCCCCTTGTATTATTTATTTATCTCAGCTGGAAATTGACTCTAAGATTTCCCTTTCCCATTATAATTCTATCCTCAAGGTCCTATAAATACCTTGAGGCTTATTTCAATAAAATTAACATTTCTTGCATATATCTTTTATAATTTTAGCTTTACTAAAGGCTTAATAGTCTATCAACTCTCTGGGGGCTTTGAGGCCCTAATTAATAGCGGCCAGGTGGATTTGCCCCTAAAGTCCCAACAGTGGTACTCACACAGGAGCCCCTGAGTTTGCAGCAAAAGTAAAATTAGAAGGAGGAGAAGAGGTCCCTGGCTTTTACCTAAGTGGGCAAGCCAGGATGGGGGCTAATGCCTCCCAAAAATAGCATGGGCGGCCAAGCCCAGGTTACTGGGGTGTCATCCCTAATGCCAGCTTTTATGCTAATGCCAGCACCAGTGCCAATGCCTGGTGTCACCCTGATGCCAGATCCAGCGCCAATGCCAGGTATCAACCCCAATGCTGGGACCTCCTCCTGATGCTGGCCCCTGTGCTGATGCCAGGTGCCATTCTGATGCCAGCTCTACGCCAATGGCCTTTCCTTGGCTCTGACCCCTAGTTAAGGCTTGGAAGGGCTCTGTTGGGATTCTCCCTATATTGGATGTTATAATTTTGGGCGGTATCGCTAGGATCTGCCAGGCTATTCACACAGGTTGAGCCCTCTGAACAACAGACAGACGATGTGAAGATCGTCAGTCCTTCAGACGCACTTGAAAATATATTAAAAATAGGAACAATTGCCCTGACTCAGTTCTTTTATTTATTTTATAAATACAGCTACATTTTGCTGTCCCGCTCATCTTGCACTAAAAACCCTTTTCTCTTAATTGCTCATTTCGCCTATAGACATCACCTTCAGGCGATACTATTTCTCTTTGCTTGGGTTATTCTATTCCACCAATTTCCTCAAATTTGGCTCATTATTCTTAATCCGCTGTCACCCTATTTGTAGGCAATTTACTTTATATTCATCGAATATCAACATCGCCTTATTGCCTTATATAGAGGCGATCCTTTAAACTGATTATATCCAATAAGACTCGTTATTATCCCAATATCGCCTCATCTCAAGGCACTTGAATATTTGTAACTGATACTATGTTGGCGGATTCCACCTGGCTGTCCTAAGATTATTTTCCAGTCATATCAAAATCGTGACATTACCCCCTCCTTGACTGGACAATAAGTTCCTATTTTTTGTAAGGTCTGAGAACTTTACATGTACTCAGTTAATTATCTGACCACTTTTAGGATCCTTAATAGTATACACGTTGACTCCAGTCTTCTCTATTATTTCAAATGAGCAAATCCAGATATTAGCTAGCTTATGCTTCCACCCAAATCCATGCTGATTGTGAAAGAGAACCATATTGCCTTCCTTAAATGGCACCGACCCACTACAGCATACCTGATCAGCGGCCTGATTCCTAATCTTCATAGCCAAGCTGAAGGAATATGCTTCAGTTTGTAGCTTGATCAGAATGTTCGCAAGATTAGTCAAATAGCAGTGGGGTTCTAGTCCGCCAGTGTCTTCTACACATGCATAAAGCAGCGCTGGAAGAGCTGGGTGTCAGCCATATAGTAATTGGAAGGGGCTCTTCCCCATGGCGGAATGATAACTAATGTTATAAATAAACACGGCGGTGGAAAGAAGAGAGCTCCAATCAGAAGGGCGATCCACTACCAATTTTTGGAGTACGTTCACCAGTCCCATTCACTCATTTGACCATTCCGTTGGACTCAGGATGGTATGGGGTCATCAGAACTCCGCGGATTCCCATGAGCTCGTTCAGCTTGGTAAGGATGTGCGAGGTGAAGTTGGTGCCATTATCAGTGAGAATAAACTGAGGGCAACCATGCTGCTGAATAATGCATTCTAATATGAATTTAGCCACCATCACTGCCCCCAGATCTCGTATCGCCCTTGCTTCAACCCACTGGGTCAATTGGTCAATAGCCACTAGAATGTACTTATAACAGTTGGCTCCTGTTGGCAAGGGACCAACAACATTGAGGGAGACCGTATGCCAAGTGAAATGTGGTTTCACTAACCGATATGATGTCATACGGCAGAACAGTTTCTCCACTTGGCACTGATAACAACAGGAAATAGTTTTAAGCACATCAAAACTCATACTTTCCCAATAGTATCGTGGGCATAGCAACTCCATAGTCTTACACACGCCACCATGCCCGACTGCCCTGTGAGCGCTCATAATGATTTCTGGCCATGTGGAGGGCCGAGGAAATTCACCATAGTATCGCTGATTCTCTTGTACAGTTCCCCATTCCATTGGAAGGTATTAATGCACAATTTGTTTAACACTTTGATTACTTGGGGCGATTCATTGTCATATTTTCCGCTGAGCATCTTATCATACATCATGTCACTAAGGTCCACTGTCACCGCAATAGTCAGTAGCTTGAATAAACAGTAAGCATTCTGGTGCTTCACTCCCGGCTGATGGAGAATCTCAAAATCATAAGCCTGTAACTTAAGAGCCCATTGGGCCAACCGTCCTTCTGGTTCTTTGAGATTTTGCAACCAGTGTAATGATGCGTGATCAGTTAAGACTTTAGACTTTACCCCATGCAGATAGACTCTGAATTGTTTATATGTGTAGATCACTGCTAAGCACTCTCACTTGGTCACAGTATAGTTACACTCATGACAGTTCAGACTATGACTACAGAATGTGACAGGATGTTCTTCTCCCTCATCATCTTTCTGTGAAAGTACTGCCCAACTATGGAAAGGGACGCATCTGTCTGAATGATAAATTCCCGGATGAAGTTTAATATAGCAACATCAGTGCGCTGCTCAACGCCATATGGAGTGCATCAAAAGCGGATTGACAACGTTCCATCCACTCAAACACAGCGTCTTTTTTTAACAACATGAATAGCGGGCCTCCAATATAGCTAAAATTAGGGATAAAGCATCAGTAGTAACTGACCATCCCCAGAAATACCTGTATGTTGCACTTACTATAAGGCGTAGACATTTTGCTAATGGCCTCCACCTTAGCCAGTTGGGGCTGCAGCCCGGTTGTGTCTACCACAAAACCCAGGTATTCTAGCTGATCTTTAAAAAAATTACACTTTCAAGGTTTAGTTTTAATGTTCACCTCAGCCAGCCAGCGGAATACTGCTTCAAGGTGTTCTAGGTGCTCCAAAAAGGTCCAAGAGAAAACGTTGATATCATCAAGGTATACTAGGATGCATGACAGTTTCAGGTCGCCAAGAATAGTGTCCATGGCATGCTGAAAAGTAGCAGGAGCGTTACACAGTCCTTGAGGCATCCGTGTTGGTTGAAAAAGGCCTTTAGAGGTGATCACAGCGCATTTTTCCTGTTCTACCCAAAGGTAACTCGATTTTCCAGTAGCCTAATATTAAGTCCATCACAGAAAAGTAGTGGGCACCTTTTAATCAGTCCAAGGCATCATTGTCCTTGGCATGGGGTATGAATCCTTTTTTGTAATACTGTCGAGTTTCTGATAGTCCATTGCTACCCAGTTGGTGCCGTCCTTCTTTTTTACTATCAGAACAGGCGAAGCCCACGGGCTCTAGGATGGCTCAAGCATCCCTTGTTGTAATAACTTGTCAATTTCTTCAGTAACCACATCTTCTGCTGCCTGAGAGCGGTGGATCAGCTGAGACCTTATCAGAGGATGATCACCAGTGTCCAATTGATGGACCACCCCCCAAGCACACCCTAAATCGTGATTGTCAACAGCAAAAATCCCCTTATATTTCTGAAATAAAGCCATTGCTTGATCTTTTTGTTCATGTATTAGCCCATTAAATTACTCCATGGTACCACCATTAGTACATTGACTGATGGTTCAAGCGGTAGTCCAAATTCATCCAAGGATCTGAAATCATGAACCTAGCGCACCTCTTCTATGGGAATCAGATGTAAATACGCTATAGTTTGGTGGCGGCGGATTTGCATTGGTTTGCTCTGTAGGTTTTCTAACAAAACCTTTATCTCCTCATGGCCCGGGAGTATAATTCCTGGAGCCACATGTAGCTCAAACCATGTTTGATGATAGAGCCCAATAACTTCCCCGTATAACCCACTCGGCACTTCTACCTCTAACTCAGTATTCACTAAGATTTGATGACTGGAAGGGATGGATATGGGACCTGCCGCTCGAAGAGGTATCCCTTGATATTCATAGTTCTGCTGAGGAAGGGCCTGAGTTTTGTGCTTCAGACAATGGTAGTGAACAGGCCATACCCCATCACTATAGGCGAGGTTGATATGACTGGTATGCACCAGATCTTTTGGTACTATCCTAGTCGTAAAGTAAATTGGGATCTGCTGACCCAGGATGTCAAGGGTCTCCTCCATCATATCAATGATAGCCCCAAAATGATGTAGAAAAGCAGTCCCGATTAATATGTTGTAGTGTTCATTTGGTAACACAATCACTGGGGCCACAACGACAATGGACCCAAAGTGCAGAGGCAGTGCACTATAGGCTCCCTCAGAGACAGTACTTACAGCTCCAGCAGTTCCATAAACCATACAATGGTCTACATCAGGTTTCAACGTCAACTTTTCCATCAATTTAGTGAAAACTATGTTGACTGGAGCACCATTATCTATTATAGCGCAAAAAAATTGCTACAAAAATATCACAGTATGTACACTCAGAATAAGAAGAATATTGACTGTTTAATATGTGAACATTTATGGGCTCTCTTTTCCCAAGAAAATTCATAATCCCCTCTCTGACTTGGGGGTATTTTCTAACAATGGTATCTACTGGAAGGGCGATGTTTACTCCTTTCAGAGTTGGCGCATCCGCGGCAAGATCAAGTTGGTCTGAGGACGCTTGATCAAGCATTTGACAGTCATAGGGCTTTGGCTGATTGAGGGGCTCTTCTTTTGCTGCCGCCTTAGCTTGTGCTTGGGTTACTATGTTTACTCCTCCAACCACTGCTGGTATATAATTCCATCATCGTACTGAGGAACTTTTTCAGGGTATACTACAAATGATTTGGGGACGTGTTGAGTGGGTATTACAGAGGTAGAGGGTCCCATCTCTACTCCGCTCCATCTTTTCCCTGGTAGTATCGGTCTTGTTGTATGTAATTCACTCGGTGATTGTGGCAGAATTTTGCCAAATGACCAGGGTGACTGCATTCGTAGCAGTTGACCCCATAAGAACCACGTCCTGGGTTATCATAAACAGGTCCAGACCGGAAGGGTTGGGTCGCTCAGTATACCCAGTTACAGGTCAGTAAGCCAATTGTTGACAGTTGGTGTAATTGGGTCCAGGTTGATAACTAGGTTGCTGGCAGTTGTCAGGCCAGCCCATTGACACTGATCGAACTGTTGATTATAATTCAGTTGAGGATGAGGTGCAGAGTTATAGTAAGGCCAAGGATTACTATATGAAGCTGGAGGCAGACGATAGTATTCTCCAGAATAAGAGGGTGCCATGGCAGCGGTAGTCTTGTGATCCAAATTTAGTGGAAAAAATTTAGGAGATACCTGACATAAAAACTGTACAATCTTAAGAAGAGGTACATCATCATCCAGAAGCGGCGAAATAACTTTAGAAATTTCACAATATGGCTTCACCACGGAGGACATGGCAATGCACACATCATCTTCCGCTAAGTGCCCAGCGCCAATCAGCACATGGGCTTCTGTTGTGAATCGATCAGCAAAATCAATGAGAGTCTCATTTTGATGGAATCCAATGGTTAGGAATTCCACTTTCTGCTGCAAAATTTTTGAGTTTCCTCCAAACAAGTGGAGTACGGTGTCCTTTACATCCTTGTAGGAGACAGAACTACTGGGGAGGTAACAGGTGACCTGATCAGCGCTTCTCACTCCAGAGCGGATACTAGTAACTTAGCCTTCTATTTATCAGAGGCTCCTTCCATGGTGAACTTGAACTGTTTAAAGAACCCATGGATGTTCCCATTATGGTCAAATGGGGGTATCTTTTTGACATTAATTTCCTCCTTTCATTCACGATTATTAGGCCCACACTGAGGAATGGAACGAGACCTGAAAGCAGATTCTTGATGAGGAGTGTTATTAGCAGAAGCTGGGATGTTTGTCACTTCTGGGGTAACATGGCCATCGGTGGTAGGTGGTACAGCCATTACTGGAGGTAAGTGATGTTCTGACTCATATGAATATCTGGTGCTATTAATGGGAGTGTCAAAGCCTTGACCAGCGCTGTCTTCTCCTATGTAGGATGCATCTTCTTGATAGTCATCTTCCTCCCAGCGAGATGACCAAGAAGGAGTAGTGAATCTTTGTTCTGCATATTGCAGCCACTGGGTGAAATCATTCAGTCATTCATCAAGTTCTTTGTTTTGTTGTCCCAAGATTCGCATTTGACTGAACGTACAATCAAGCTGTTACATGACCGCGTTTTGTTCTTGAAGGAGTTCATCTTGGTTTTTGAGTACTGCGTCCAAGGTAACTTTGAGTTCCTCATATTCAGCTGTTATAGGGTTTCGGGAAGACTCCCCAATGACATGGCCTGAATAAGGCATGGTTGATGACTGGGGTTCCAGAGTGTTGGGTGGTTGGCCAATGGGCCCCCTGTAGTGAGCACCACTGTTATAATTTTGGGTGGTATTGCTAGGATCCGCCGGGCTATTCACACAGGTTGAGCCCTCTGAACAACAGACAGACGATGTGAAGATCGTCAGTCCTTCAGACGCACTTGAAATTATATTAAAAATAGGAGCAATTGCTCTGACCCAGTTCTTTTATTTAATTTATAATAACAGCTACATTTTGCTGTTCCGCTCATCTTGCACTAAAAACCCTTTTCTCTTAATTGCTCATTTCGCCTATATACATCAGCTTCAGGCGATACTATTTCTCTTTGCTTGGGTTATTCTATTCCACCAATTTCCTCAAATTTGGCTCATTATTCTTAATCCGCTGTCACCCTATTTGTAGGAAATTTACTTTATATTCATCGAATATTGACATCGCCTTATTGCCTTATATAGAGGCGATCCTATAAACTGATTATATCCAATAAGACTCGTTATTATCCCAATATCGCCTCATCTCAAGGCACTTGAATATTTGTAACTGATACTATGTTGGCGGATTCCGCCTTGCTGTCCCAATATTATCATCCAGTCATATAAAAATCATGACTTTGGGAGAAGCCCCAACTAGGGGTCATGACCCACCTATGGGCTGATGCCAGATTAAGCTCCCATTAACTTGGGTTAAGCACAATCTGTTTATTAGGGATCAGTCCTGATAAATCTTTAATTAAATTATAGTCAACACTGGTGACTAAATGCTGAGGATGTCAAAGCATTAATTGGGCTGTGGGGAATTACCATCTGATGCTGACCTAATAAAACCACCCTTTTGGGATCACCGGTGACTAATGCCAAGGATGATACCATTCCCCTTTGTATTATTAATTTATATTGAGTTACATTGAGTTCATCATTGGCAATTAATTCTGACATTTTCCCATTCTTAATTCCTTCCTTTCCCAATCCATTGAGGTCCTATAAATACCTCAAGGATTATTCAAAAATTTACTGTTTCTCGCCTATCTCTTTTCCATTTTTAGCTTTACTTAAAGCCTTAATGGCCTATCAACTTGCTAGGGGCTTTGGGGCTCTGAATAATAGGGGCCAGGTTGGAGTTGCTCCCCCAAAGTCCCAATAATGCCTAAAGAATTTGAAATTTTTTTGACTGAGCTAAAAGGCCAAGATCACAATAGAAAGAAACTTGAAGAGAATAAAAATTATTATGAAAATATAGCGCAAAGTAGCAGGAAACCTTGAGACTAAGACTGAAAAAAGTTATGGAAAAAGATCACACATATGAATGACTTCTGGATTTTAAGAGTTGCTTCTCATTATAAGCAAACTCTTTATAGAAGTTTCTCCAAACTAGTGCAATATAAAAAGAAGTTATTTAAGTTTAGTCCTGACCTCAAGTCCAAAGGCAAAAGATCAACTAAGTTGGACTTCTCAAAACTTATTGAAATATAAAGACTTTAGTATTAAATTATAATATTTATATATAGATAATTAAAACCAAATTCCATATCTTGATGTCAATTCTTACTCTTATGCTTCAGAGAAGAAAACGGAAACAAAGCTCTTTGGCTGTTTGGACCCAAAAAGTGCCAAATGACAAATCAAAGTTAGCCAACAACCATTGACTGAACTATCAAACCAATAAGATGGTGACAAGTTGAGAAGAAATTTCCAAACTTGACAATGGCATCCACCATCAAGCCATTCATGGATGCATAGAGAATAATCTGCACATTGCAATACCCAAAGCACTGGAAAATTTACCTAGAACTTACCTTTGCTTAAGTAGTGACAAGCCCAAATTTCTCGCTGGCAATTCGATTACTTGTTCATTCCAACTACTCCCCTCTGAAGTTTAGGCCAAATATTGGTAGAAAAGAAGTACTATTCTTACCAGGTTCATCTCTCAGCTTTGGACTTCACCAGTTCTAACAAATTAGGGCTTGTACTAAATTTGATTGACCTAACTGAAACTGTAAATGACGCCAGTCCTACAAAAACGTTCCCTGCAAATCATTCCAAGGTCAACTATGACACTATTAACACTTTTCTTCTACCTTACAAGTTTAACCCTAAGGTTCAACCATCTCATATTTCCAATATGGAACCTCATGAAGAAGCCCCCTCTTCTTTCCACAATGCAAGCAAGAGCATTAAGGAACGTAATATGATTGACCAGTCCATTAATAACAAAGATATTATAATTACTTCAACAATTAATTGGGCCAATTATTCCTGCAGGGACCAAGACTTATCCCTTTGGACAAGGCTTGTGAGGGCTCAGTTGGGATTCTCCTTATGCAAGGTGGAAGCCTTGTACTGAGGAATATTAACTGACATCAATATTAGGACTTGATTTTTGAGATGCCTAGATGGTCTGATAAGTCCACAAATTCAGTTTCAATTTCTCATCCTCATCTTAGATTTCAAATCTAGGTATTAATTGAATTAATCTGAATTTGGTTAACAAACATTATGGTTTTTTATTAATTTACCTATTCTCTAATCCCTTCTGAATCCACCAATTCAACTAATAAAGATCTTGCCATTTGGAGTTCTCCTGAACGCCGCCTCAATTAAGAATAACCATGTACGCTACATACCTATCCTTACCGCCATACCTTTCAATGAATCTACTTTATCAACATGATCATTATTTCTTACAAAATATTTTCACATAATCCCATTACCTTATTCAGTTGTTGCTATGAGAATAAAACCAGAAGATCAAGAATCTCAGACGGCCTTATAATAGGGGCTTAATAATAGTTAAGTCACTTAAAAATCACAAGTCAAATTTCACAAATTTCCAGTAATCCTAAGATCCCTTTTATTTTTAACAGTGCTAAATATAGTATTGATTTATTTTTAAATAAAGTATTTTTTCCAATAGAATTTATTAAGTTATTTATTTATATTTATGTACTTACTCTATTATTATAGAGAAAGGCTCATCCAATGCCGCAAACTTTAAAGCCCTGCCTTCTATTCTTGCGCTGCCAGTGATCTCCCCCTGGCCACCCAACATTTATTAGATTGATCCTATAGATCTGCTGTCAGATACTTTGATAGTATGCTCCAACTTGTTTCTAATCATTTATTAATTGATTTTACAATCCTGACTTTTGGCAGATCAATCCTTATCCTCTCATTGACTTAATTTCCAATTCCTTAACTCAGTTCCATTCCCATCAATTGTAGGATACCAGAATTACTCAGTCAAATCTGTCTCAAGCATCACTCAATGACCATTAGCCTAAAATGCTACAATGTTGAAAAGATAACTACTAATACATTTCTGAAATTGGATAGATAATAAATCTCATAAGCAACGCAAAACAGCCCATTAGCGGACCATAAAGGAGACATGCTAGGATATTTGGGAGCTACAGGAAAGGCTGACATATAAGAGGCTAGGGTATAAATTGTAAAGGCCTGATATTGGAAGGGGACATATTTGGTAATGCATACTCTGGTATTTACCTTAGTCAGCGGATTTTTGAATTAATCTAACAAAGGATCTTTAGCGCAAGAAAGTACCCAATATTATTATGGAGGACTTGAGAATATATACTTATTAAATGCCTTATTTTCCAATTAAATTTTTTATCTTGAGGTATATTTTATTCAAAGTTTGGCCTATTTGAAGTGCATATACATGTGCCTATATTGCCCAAATGCAGTCTTAATTGCAACATTTTGTGCTCACTACATAAGCACTCTAGACCTCTAGAATAAACTAAATTACCAATTAATATGGGTTAAGTTTCACCCGCTTTGGTATTACTTTGGGGACAGGTATCCCCTAAACCCATGGACATAAAGGAACCCCCACAACCACTTCCACATCAGCAGTTCTGCCAATAAGGATGCTGACGCTACTGATATGGAGCTTATCACCATAAGACTGTCCTCCTAGTTGTTAGATTGTATGGCAAATTTACCCCCTGAATATGTCAAGGAGGTCATGTAATGGCTCCTCTGCAAATACCAACTTCACGCTGAAGCTATTAACAAAGACCACTTGAGGATGTTCAAAAGTTATAAAAATCAGGACAATTTGTAAGTAAACTATCATTATTTAGAAATGACAATGTCCACCATATTAAAGAAATTCGCTGCCCATGCGCAGGTAGTAGAAATAATCGCCTAATACAAACAGCTTTTGATCCGCCAAACTATGCAGATCCTCACCTAGAAAATATCATGATGTGCAGAATGGTTGAGTTTGCAGATGATTAACGCTGGGACAACCAGCTACTGGTGGATTGATTGTATGGCACCTTTCAAGAGGTTCACGCGTCATTTTACACAACTAGTGTTAAGCAGGCAAAGCCCATTGCTAGTAGACAAACTTGAGAACCATTTAAATTACATCTGGCCCGCATCATTGTCAAGGTGCTAGACCAGCGTGTGGCATCATTTCAATGGGTAGCTGACTTGCTGTAAAAATTTATGCGTCTGGTTTATTATTGGCTCATGACCCCTATAAACTTATTACTTGCACAAGTTTGGTTCTTGAGCAATTTGTCCATGATGTATTGTTGATATATTTGGTTGATAAGAGTATGAAGACTATTATCTGTAGTTGAATAAAATTCTTAGATCTCAGCCCAACACTCAGCCAGTTTTTACTTAAAAGACTTGAGATGTCTCAAAATAAGAATTGTTCCCTTGTACTGTAAAACCCAATCTTCTCTTAGATTCCCATTGACAGTTTCTCCAGTTTGACACACAGTTGGCAGCAATCCCCAATTTGTTTCCACTTCTTCTCTGGATCTCCACTCAGATCCTTACTCTTTTCTTTAAAGAGTCTCCCAATTATCACACACTGCAATAATATCCCTGAGAAAGAATATAATATCTGAAAGCAGATAAAGTTTACTACTTAAAACTATATACTGGATAAAATATTTATTTATTGGTGAATTCTAGGGAATTTATAGTGGGGGATTTGGCACATAACCCTCAGTTGACACCTCTTCGATGAAACAGCAGCTGTTGCCATTGAATCACCCATTCTCATCTCTGAAGCGATGGTCTTCACCATCATGTATAGGATTCCGTCATTGGACATCCTTGAGACCTAAAATGGAAAGTCCTAGAAAACGTATCCCTAACTTTTCCTCTCAATCCGAGTGAAACAACCATATTTGGCTAGTGACCTGCTTAGGTAATGGACTTGTTACCCATCAATACAGGTCATGAACCAACTGATCGATTTGCTAGTTGCAGGTGGCATCAATCACCTCGCAACTTATTACTTACATTCCTAATCAGTAGGTGAGGAAACCTGATTGATCCTAATCAGTACACCTGATAGTTAATCACTATCAGATGCCCCTATTTTGTTGGCAACTCTGTCTGACAAGATCTTAAGCATTCATCCAGATTGATCCCCAACAGATCTGACCAGGCGAATATCCTAAAATCCCCCAAACATAGATACCCCAAAATCAGGGTCAACTGTTTTTAATTCAACTCACATTAAGGAATTATCCCCTAGCGATTCCTGGTAATCTAGCTATCTGGGAATATGGTCAAAAATCCCAAAACATCCCCCTTTTGCCTAGATTTCCAGCAAGAAAAGGACTTGGGTAGAAGAACACCACTTTGGACACTCAGTCAAATACTTAATTTGCTTAAGTGGATTATGATCACAATACTCAATGCTGCTTGGGACAACCTTTAGCATGCATCTCTCTTCCTCTTCCTCCTCGCTACCACCTACTCAGAGCGCGGTCTCCATGAGCTACTGTCATGTCAAGCTGAATGATTTACTCGTGATGATATTAATCCTGGGATCCAGTTTACCCCTGTCAGGACATATGACCCACTGTCATATTCAGGATTCTTGGTCTGGCATCCTCGATTTCCTGATTTTCTCCTCATCCTCAACAGGAGATTCTTGCCATCAATGTTTGTTTCATGGCCCAATTATGAATGCTTATTTATGTTCGCCTTTGGTATTTTCTTTTAATAACCTCTTGTCACATATCATTCTTAATTCTTCTCTCGAGAGCTTATCCCATTAATTTTGAAATTAATTTCTCCAAAATTGGAGCTTAATTGATTGTAGAGTGCATAATGTCGACTATCATATAAGTCCAACATCCCCCTCTCATCCAGCTCATATGTCAAATTCTGAGTCATGGTACCAACAGCTACTCAACAGTTTGTCTGATCAAGATCTTTGGTTCTTCCAGAAGATGAGTCTGGATGCATGACAAAACCTCTTCTATGGTCCTTCTAGAACTCATACGCCTAGTATGGCACCAGTGGCTAGTCCTTACATCAAATTACTGGAAACGGTAACCAACTCTTCTAAATCCAGGCTAGCAATTGTTTTGTGTGACTCGCAGCTGATTCTTCCTCTGTAATCAATTCCAGAGTTAGATCTTGAGACTCTTTTGGATTCAGCTCCTTTCACAGATACTCCTAACATCATTGTCAAACCTCCTGAAGTAATGCCCTTTGCTCTAGATCGTTCATTCCTTGCTGGATTGGACTTTATTCCACAGTTCCTCTTCTGACTTGGTCAATATCACAACCCAGCTGTCTTGGCCACCAAACTCACCATTGGCATCAACATTCATTTCAAACTCCCCTATGAAGAATTGAGAACCCAAGTCACCGAGGCTTTATCCAAAGTTCTGAATCCTTCTGATCTTGAGAACATCCTAGATCGGGATATCACCACTTATGCTCTTTACTTTGCTGGCCAAGCTCTTTAAAGTTGGCTCACAAAGCTTCCAGCCCTCCCCAGGTTCCATCACTCCTTCTTCTTCAGCTTCTGAGAAGCTTGTAGTCATTAGTTTCAGGATGCCATTTTCTCCTTGCATGAATATTTCTTTTCTGGCACTTCCCATTGGTATCTTCCACTGATGGCTTTAATAGGGGCATGATTCAGCAACCCCTTGTCATGAAAACGGCAGAAGAAATTTAGACTGGCCTGTCTTTCAGGATGCATGAGCACCCAAAAAGAAAGCCAGGATGCCAGAGGCATTGACGTGCGTATGATGTTGTATGGAGCCATGAATTGGGTAAAGATAAATCGTTGGTGTAGGGCAATTGTGAATAGCAACCTGAAAATGAACCAAATGGAGACAGGTCCAGACACTGGGGGTCTTTCTGCAGGGGATCGTACCACTGGGATAGTTTCTACAGGATTACTAGTGGGTGGGTTCAATACAACTGAGGAGACAAGGAGTGGATCCTTGCTTGGAAATGGTGGATGTAAGGACACAAGATCCCAGCATATTGATGGTGTATAGTCGAAATAAGGGGGTTGAATTTCCAAAGTATCTAGCTCACTGAATCCAGTTGAAGATGGTGGAATTCATGGTAATCATCAACACTGGTAAAGACCATCCGGTATAGAGACCAACAGGCCTAGAGTAATGTCATCGGGAATATGGCCAGAAGGGTATCAATAAAGTATAAAATTGATAGTTTTTAGTGCATAATTTTATTTAAGGAAAAAGTGAATAAAATTGACCAACAAAATTTCTCAGTGCAATACAACTGATTAAATAGTGGTCAATTGATGCAGGAACAAGATGGGATCAGGTCCCTCAGGTTTGACCTAACTGGCAAGTTTTTTGGTGAATGGGGCAGATATGCTCAATGGGAACATCAAAGGATTTAGTGGTAGGCTGAGTCACTGTCAGTTCAACCATAAACGCCTGAACTGAGGCTTGATTGCATTTCCAGTGGTTGGCATGATGGCGTCTGGCTCAACGAGCAATGAGAATTCCCCAGGGCCACCCCACGTAGGGGCGGCTCCAATTGGTTGGAAATGGGTTTGGGATGCCCAACCCGCCTGTGCCTGGTTGCTGGGCCATTCATTCAGTCAAAAGTGCTGCATTGGCCGCAACTCCCGATTTGCTGGATGGAAGCTTCAGACTATCATCAATGATTTCTGATGATGCTACCTGCACATTGGGGATCATCCCTGACAATTTTGGAGGGGGTTGATTTTGACGATCACACTGCTGGCCAAAGAGACTGTTGGCAATTCTTCCCAATAATTCAATCTTAGTCCCTTTTTGATTATAAGGTTTCTGATCGTTGGGCTTGGTTTCTATCAATTTTAGATCAATCGACTTTAATTCAGTGATCTCAGTGCAGATTTCCCTGATCCAGTGGACAAGTTCAGCTGAAGTAAACGTGGGCACTGGGGGAGGAATCTGAAGAGGGAGAGCTGTTACCCAGCGCTCATCTACCACATGGTCGAGGTCACCCTGGGTAATGAGGGGTACAGCTACCCTCTTTGGACCCTTTTTACTCAGAAACGTGAATATTGACCAATCCATGCACAGGGGATGTTCTCCAGGAGCTTACACCCCCATCCAGGATCCCTTGTTTGCTGCCAGCCCATAGTCTAAAGTTTTTGACAAATCCTGTTGGCAAGCACTCAAGACTAATCTTCCAGCTCTGGTTTCATATCAGGATTACTCAGGGTTATTTGCCAACTGCCTCTTAATGTACTGTTGCTTCCCTCCCTGCTCCAGGGTTTCATGATTGGCTTCTTCTGGCATCTTAATTTCCATTCCCCTAGTCACTTTCTCGCAGGGATCTGCATCTACTCAATATTCTTGGTTTTGTGTAGGTTAACTCTTGCTAGCGTCGAATCTCACATATATTTCAACAGGTTATTCATTCCTACTGCAATCCATCCTTCCTCCCCCAAGAGGTAACATAGGCAGAATCATACCCGTATTGAGGATAATCAATAAAATAAAAAGTATAACATATATGTTTTTCCAATATTTTTATCAATCTTTTATTTTATTTTTTTCTTCTTTTTTCCATAGGAATTGACCTTGTTTTGGTTCAGCGGTCCATCTTTTTTATTTTTCTTCCAAACTGGATCCTAGGTATTCTTAGACCTACCAGTTTTCTATGGTTCAGAGATTTTTTTTCAGACTTGACATAATCATCAGGACATAATCAACTTAAGGTTCATTGGTCCTTCTAGAACTCTTTTTTTGATCCATCACTTCAAATACTTATCATGGACTTGATTTATAACTCTTCCATCCAAGAGATTCTTGATAGAATATGCATCAGTCATCATCTTGACGATAATCTCGAACAGACCTGACTACAACGCCTCCATCTTGTTTCTTCTCCCAAAACCATGTGTATCGCAATAGGCAACTCTTTTGCCTATTCAATATTCTGATAAGGCTGGTCAGTTCTTATTGTCCATCAATTTTGCTCATATCCTTTTCTTCATCATAGTATCAGATGCTTGCAATTGCATTTTGATCAGGATATTTGTCAATCAGTTCAAATACTGTTTGGCACTCATCCCCAAGGTTGTTTCAACCACCAAATATAAAATTGGTGGCAACGCGGCTACCCTCTCATATAGCAATTCAAATGGCGTTTCTTTCTGTCACCGTATAATGACTGATATTGTAGGCAAACGTCACCAAACTCAGGTACATTCCTCACGCAGAAGTTCTTCTTGCGACTAGCTTCCTCAGCATTGCAGCCAGCATTCCATTCACTCGTTCTACCAGTCTGTTTGTCTCTGGCTGGTAGGGTACAGAATCAACTCCTCAGATCCCCATTATCTCATTCAAACTCAGGATCACATGAGACGTGAAGTTTGTCCCATTATTACTAATCAGGATCTGCGGGCATCCATGTCAGTATACTATTTAATCCAGAATGAACTTTGCAGTACTGGTAGCATCTACTTTTGCCAGGGTCTTCATCTCAACTCATCTTGTCAGATGGTCGATAGTAACTATTATGCACTTAACTCCCCCCATGATCACCATCAGCGGTCCCATCACGTCAATGGACACCATATGCCAGGAAAATCCAGGGCGGACCAGTCAGTATCCAGTATTATTCTTATGTGGCTTATGCAACTGGCACTCCACACAACAAGCTAGATAGTTGGCAACATTTTAGTTGATTGACTCCCAGTAGTACTGGAGAATATGGTCAGTCATTTTTCTCAGGACTCCATGCCCAACAACTTTATGAGTGGCTTTAACAATAGCTGCTCTTTCTGATGCTTTTGGGAATATTAACCGCTTTCCATTAATCATCTTAAACACTTGTCCATCCATGGTCTCAGTGTTTTCCATCACTTTTTGAAGCGCACTAAGGATTTCTTGGGGCTCATTCCTGATTTCTCTATCAACCATTCTCTGGAATAACTCATCCGCCTGCTGGTATATCATCTGGACCATTGGTAACCACAATAAGACATCCACATTCTGGTGAGAAGCCCCCACTTGGTGGACAATCTCATAATTGTAAGCCTGTAGCTTAAGTGCCCATAAGGCCAGACGTCCTTCTGGTTATCTCAAATTATGGAGTCAACGCAACGAAGAATGGTCCATCACCACTTTAAAGTGCGTTTTGTGGATGTACACCTGAAACTGCTTACAGGAATAAATGTCCGCAAGGCATTCCCTCTCAATTAAGGTATAATTTCTCTCAGCGTCTGAGAGTGTCCAGCTCACATACACCACTAGATGTTCATCCCCAAGTTCATCTACTTGGCTTAATATGGCGCCAATCGCCATCAACAAAGCATCAGATTGTATAATAAATTTTTGATCAAAATTTGTATTTTAAAAATCAGAAAATCTATAAAATATTGGCGTAACTTATCAAAGGATTCCTGTGTTTTTCATTCCATACAAATCTCTTCTTTGGATCCTTCAACAGATGGAATAAGGGTTTGGCAATTCTGGCAAAATCCCAAATAAATCTTCTATAGTATCCAACCATTCCAAGAAACACTTGGATGTCTTGGACACTCTTCAGCGCTGCCATTAGTTCTATGGCTTCAGTTTTCTGGGCTTGCAGATGCAATCCACTAAGGTTGATCAAAAATCCCAGATATTCCAACTCTTTCTTGAAGAAGTAACACTTCCTTGGCTTAATCTTCAGGTTGGCTGTGGAGAGTCTCTTGAATACTTCTTCCAAGTGGTGTAAATGGTCTGTAAACGTCCTACTGAACACATTGATAGCGTCCAAGTACACTAGGACTCATGACAACTTCAAGTCAATCAGTATAGCACCATGGACCTCTATAACGTTGCAGGCGCATTGCATAGATTCTGGGGCATCCTCGTTGGTTGATATAGCCCCTGCGCGGTAATAATTGCGCATTTCTCTTGGTCTTCCATCGGCAAATCAATTTGCCAATATCCTGATATTAGATTTATTGCACAGAAATACTTCTCTTCTCCCAATTGATCTAGCACATCATCGATTCTTGGTAGAAGATAAAATTGTTTTCATTATCTTATTCAGCTTTTGGTAGTTGATCACTACCTGATTAGAGCTATCCTTTTTCTTCACGATAAGAATCAGACTCGCCCAGGGACTTGATGACAGAACTAGAAGCCCATGCTTCACTAACTTGCTGACTTCTTCTTCCACTATCCGCTTTAGCCGCTAAAACTATTAAATCAGTCTTATCCTGATTGTCAAATTTTCCCCGGTATCAACCTTATGGATCACATCTCTCATGCATCCCAAATTATGGTCATCCTGGACAAATACTTCACAATACTTTTTATACAATTTGAGCTCCTCCTCTTTCTATCCTTCCATCAGACCAGCGAGTTGCTCTTAATAAACCAATAGGTTGATACTCTCAGTTACTTAGCCGTAATACCATTTCATCAAAGGTCCCTAAATCGTGGAATTTCCTCGATTCAGCCATTGTGATTAAATAAACAAATGCGATGATCTGACTCTTCCTGCTCTTCATCAGTTTTTCACTTAAATTCGCCAGGAGAACTCGAATTTCTCTATGGCCCAGCATTATTATTTCAGGAGCCACCCAAGGCTCTACTATGAGCTTCTTCCAGGGGCTTCTGACCTCCTCATACAGCAGCTCAGGTATCTCCAATATCAACCCCATGTCAACTATCATCTGTGATCCTGGCGATATAATTCACTTATTCTTAATCCTCAGTGAAGTCCACAATTTTCTAGGATTTCCGTTGGCAGTTCTCATTACTTCTGACCAACTGATTGGTATCAAATTGGGACAGTGCCATCATTATATATCAAGTTGATGAAGTTGTTTCTCCTATTCAGTGAAGCTTCTCCATTCTTCTGACAGACCAATTGTAACGTCTGACCCAATATGGTCAACGTATTATCATCAAAGTTACATTTAACTCCATACTTTCATAGAAATTTTGACCTGAATAGAATGTAATAGTATTGTTGGCCAAAACTACTGCTGGTGCAGATACCACCAAAGATCTGAATCAAAGTGGCAATTGCTATATGCTCCACATGAGATGGTGGTAATTGTCTCAGCTGTCCCATACTTCTTCTTGTGTTCCAAGTTAGGAGAGATCTTCATCCTCTTCATCAACTTGGTCAAGACAATGATGATGGGTACTCCACAATCAACAATCGCCCTCACTCGTACTCAATTCAATTGTATATCTATATATGTACACTTGGAGTATTGTAAATTAGTGTTTACTGAGTGTATAGCGGCGTTATTAGCTAACTCTAGGGTGTGAATGATTTGTGCTGATAAATCAGGAAAAATTCCTTTATTGCGCTGAGGGGGATCAACAGGTTTGCCTCATCTAATTGGACTTTGTACAATTTATTGGGATTTTTGGTGGCTCAAATCTTGTCCACCAATTGTTAGTGGTTGGACAGTCAACTTCCTTTATTATCTTGGGGTCAAATCCCTTTGCACCGGATCTTGTCACCGCGTTAAAGTCCAAATTGACCACTTGATACAGAGGATTCTGTACGTCTATATTCACGAACAGATCACTGATGTCAATTTCCTCATGCATTATATCAGGAGGAACAGGCTTCTCCGCAGCTCTAGACTGTTCCCTATCTAGACTGCTGGCCCTTTTCCTGACTCCTTTGTGGCAGCATACTCTTTTGCTTAGACCACGTTGATTTGATCCTTCAGCTTCTTGAAATGTACAACAAAATTTCCCTTCCCTCCACATTGGTAACAGACTTTCTCTTTCTTATTCATCCGTCTGAACTCTTTGGGCTTATTCCCCAGCACATTTTGGTTGTTTGTCTCTTTAGCACCTTCGTTCCCCTTTGTGGGTTTTGAATTGCATACTCGGTTGGATTTGAAATTTTTGTTTGGGGCATTGAATGTTGCTCCCAAGATTTTCAAATTATCTACCATCTGAGAGGTAGTAATTTCTGTCACAAACATGGATGACATCATTTGGTGCAAATCGCAATAGGGCCAAAGAGCTGCTTGTAATGCAATTCTGGCATTAAAGTCGTCCAGTACATTTGCTCCAACCAGGATTTGCATTTCCTGGTAGAACCAATCTGCGAAGCTTGCTAAAGATTTGTCTATATGGAACTGGATGCCCATAAACTCCTGTTTGCACTTTGACATGCACACCGGGCTCTTAAATTCCTTCATGATGGCCAAATTGGCCTCTGCATACAACCAGCTGTCCCCCTCCAAGTGGGGCAACTATGAGTTCTGAGAGTTGGTGTCTAGGCAATTGATGACTGTCAATGCCTTTTGAAAATCGCCATAGCCATACACAGTCATATTAAACAGTCAGAAAAATTCTGGAGCATTATCCCAATGGAGCTTCAGCAATTTCAGCATTGCCTTAAATTCCTAAAAGGTTTCTCTAGCCGATTCTCTAGGTTGGCCACTCAGCTCACTTGGGGAGTGATTTTGGGCATCATATACAAAATAGCGGCAAAAGTGGGTGGCATGTTTCTTAGGGTACTCGCCTCCTACTTATCATATGAGGAATTCTTTCTTTAGCATCAGTTTCCGCATATGGCTCACAATTGCATTTATGAGTTTTTAGCTCCTTGACCTGTTTAATAAGTTGCTTGATGTCAGCGCTGAAATTTCTCAAATATATGTGTTCTGCTTCATGCTCCATTTTCAGATACAAGACCTCTCAAATTAAGTCTCCTTCTTTCTTCTTTAATGAAGTTACTGTTAAGTTTTCAGCCAATGGTGCAAGCTAAAATAACTTAACAGTGAAATTGAGGATATAAACTCACTTTTCAAATAGAACTCCTGCTTGTAATTAAGATGTAGATTCTCCAATAATCCTCAATAATAGCCAAGTAACTCCAGTATACTCACTGTTCTTAAGTCTACTGGCATTAACAAATACAAGACCTTCTGTCTTTGTACAAAATCAGTAAATTATTCCTCTATAATCAGGACTACTTCTCTGGCAGGCAACTATGTACTTCTCTTAGGGAAGAATAAACACACACAACTATCTAATATAGATATAATGGTGACAGATACGAATATCCAACAGATGACAGATGGATAATAATTGATAAACTAAGTGACAGTAGTTATTAATGATCAATAAACTAGTAAAATGATGATTAATTGATTTAATTGATGTTTTATAAATTGGCCAGGTGCTGGTATTATATACCTCTCAGGCATCTCTTGGCCAAACTCATCTATTAGATGAGTTCATTCATATTATGCCAATCCTCTTCTGGTCATGGCAATAATTATAAAAAATCCCCAAGTCTATTCAGCCCATGAATTGACTAAAAACAACAATCATTTCAGCCGATTGGAGGCAATTTTACTCTCATAATTGGGATGACTTTGGGTTTTGAACTCAACATCAAAATCTTCCCAATTAGAGCTACATCATAACTCGACGTCTAACAATAAATGGGAAATAAAAAATATATGATCATAAAAGATGATGCACCCCAATTCAGGATGTTGGCAGGCCTCTCAATAGCACTAATTACACCCATAATTGGGACAACTTTGGGTTTGAACTCAACATCAAAATCTTCCCAATTAGAGCTACATCATAGCTTGACATCTAACAATAAATGGGGAATAAAAAATATATGATCATAAAAGATGACACACCCTAATTTAAGACGTCAGCAGGCCTCTCAATAGCACTAAGTACGCCCATAATTGGGACATCTATGTTTAAGTGCTTAATTATTGATTTCATTAAATTGAACCCAACTTCCACATTAGTGCATTAAGATTAATATACTAATTTAGGAGGTGCAATTTAATTAATGCCATGGGACCACTTTGCACCCAAGTGTACCCATAATCAGCCATAATATAATATCATAGCTATTATTAGCTACAATAAATGGCACCTCAAATGCAATTAGAGTGGTTATGAGGTGAATCTAATTTATCAAATTATGCAGATGAATTGGGAGAATCAAAGGATCCATCAATGGAAGTAAGCTATCAGCATTGATGTTTTCTCAAAGGGTTTATTTTTGAGTCACCATCAAAATCTAACAAGTACTTTTCTAAGTAACTCATTTCTGAAACTTGTGACATTATTGATCCCTTCCTCCATCTTGGTGACTCTTTCTTCAAGGCTACAAATTCTTGATGGTCCACTGAGTTTAGGGCGTTCTGATTAATGGTGGCTAACTCCATCCATATTTTTCTTAATTCATCTTTATATGACATCCTTCCAAGTTCTTCTACCCAACTACACCCTGTAGTGAGCACCACTCTATAAAAATTAGTGGGTCTGGTTTATCATTGCCAATGACCCCGATAAACTTATTACTTGCACAGGTTTGGTTCTTATGCAATTTGTCCATGTTGTACTGTTGTTGATATAATTGATTGATAATAGTATGACGACTGTTATCCATAGTTGAATGGAATTTTTAGATCTTGGCCCAACGCTTGGCCAATATTTCTGCTCAAAATACTTGAGATGTCTCAAAATAAGAATTGTTCCCTTGTACTGTACAACCCCATCTTCTCTAAAATTCCATTAACATTTTCTCCAGTTTGACATGCAATTAGCAGCAATCCCTGATTTGTTTCCGCTTCTTCTCTGGAAATCTATATGAATCCTTACTATTTTCTTTAAGGAGTCTCCCAATTATCACACACAGCAATAATATTCCTGAGAAAGGATAGAACAAGTTAAAGCTGATAAAGTTTACTACTTAAGACTATATACTGGATAAAAACTTTTTATTTATTAATGAATTCTAGGGAATTTATAGTGGGGGATTCAGCGCCCAACCCTCAGTTGACACCTCTTTAATGAAACTGCAGCCATTGCCATTGAATCACCCATCCTCATCTCAGCAGAGATGGTCTTCCTCATCCCGGCTAGGATTCTGTCATTGGACATCCTTGAGACCTAAAATGGAAAGAGTCAGAAAATGTGTCCCTAACATCTTCCTCTAGATCCAAGAAAACCAACCATATTTGGCTAGTTACCTGCTTAGGTAATGGACTTGTTACCCATTAAGGCAGATAACAAACCAACTGATTGATTCTCTAGGTGCAGGTGGCATCACTTGCTAAAACTTAAACTTAAATTCCCAATCAGTTAGTGATGAAACCTGACTGATCCCAATCATTACATCTGATATTTAATCACTATTAGATGCCCATATATTGTCAGCAACTCTGCCCAACGAGATCTTAAGCATTTGTCCAGATTGATCCCCAATGGATTTGACCAGGCAAATATTCTAAAATTCTCTGAACATAGTTAATACAAAATCAGGGTCAACCAATTTCCAATTCACCTTGAATTAAGAATTATCCCCTAGCAATTCCTTGTAATCTAACCAGCTGAAAATATGTGCAAAAATCCCAACACTTGCCCTGTCACTTCATCCAGGTCAAGGAATATTTGAAGGCAGAGATGGCTCAGTACACAGCTATGGTGGTCGCCAATCAAGAAACCACAACTCAGATGGGTATCAACATCCAGCAGTTGGTGAAGAGCTGGACTGGAAGCTTGTCCTCATCTTGAAGTGGTGATTGATCATTGCAATGAGATTTAAGACCTCAAGTGGAGCAACAATGCTGGTCAGAACAGAATCTGCAGCCTTAAAAAGCGTCTGAATGACGTCATTCAATCTTCTAACCACCTGTATGGAGAACTCGGACTGTTGTACAGTTTAACCCAGGATCAGGGCCTGAGAATCACACATCTCACTGAGGAAAATGTGGCTCTGAAAGCCCGACTTGCAATATCAGACTAAGACTGTCAGAGGTCGAGCAATCCTTACAGAACAAGCGCCAATATACTTCAAAAAAACTAGACCATCTATGGGACAAACTAGAGGTAAACTATTTAGTTTCTAAGGAGCCCTCCGTTAAAATTTCTGAAAGATATCACCCTTAGCAATCAAAAGTATAGGCATATGGACTAAAAATCTAATAGAGTTGGGGCGCTCTAAGGGTAAAGTATTATGTTATTCCTGACTTTGATTCCCACTCCTAATAGGTTTACACAAACTGCTATCTCAGAAGTTCTTACCTGCACCACTTCAACTGCTCCAGACAACTGCAACAAAACACATTTCCGCCCTAAACCCATTGCTGCTCCATCCATCTTGACCCACCTAAATTTGGCTTAGACCCAGCAGTGCTGACTTACCACCCATACCATAAAGCCTTAGCTGAGCATCTGATGACGCCAGCGGTATCAATTTAGCCCCATCAACTTTCCAAAGTTTGACAAGAAAGGGAACATACACATCTTCTTGTCATTATTCAAGTTAGCAAGGACAGCACAACTGAAAAGGACAAATTGGAGACTTTAATGAACTCTTAGGACCCTGAGAGTCAGGAGGTGGTAATGCCCAAGATCAGCAGACTGGGCTATCTTACTGAAATGTGAAGAGCATCACTATAAAGGTATTTGCCGGAGCGAAGATGATGACCAGGACAACTTCCTTACTTGATATTTTCTTTAAGAAGATAAAACAAATCTTAAAGCTCGCCAATAATTTTAGAAGAAATTCAGGTGCTATAAGGCGCAAAAGTCATGAACAATTACAACTCATAGATTGCTTTATAGAATACTTGTAAACTTTACAAGGAACTTTACTATTTCATGCTACCCATGTTAAAAGCAACTATATCATATTGCAGATGGTGAACTATTTCTGCCGACTGCACTGTGACCTTTGGCGCACCCAATAAGGGGTTTCACAATAATCAAGAGAATCAAAGAGAGCACTTCCAGAAAGACACCAAAGAGAACTGCATGACTGTCACTTAACCCAGAAGAACTGAAATTCGCCACATCTTGTGCCAACAATTTGGCTTTAAGGGGCACTACGCCAGTAAGTACAACGCCAAAGGGCCCAAACCAGAGTTGCATCACATGGGAGAGGCTGATATTAAAGAGTAGGGAAAAGAGTGGGTGGAGTAGAAACAGGATATTTTACTTCTTCCAGATACTAACATTCCCTAGTTTGAATCATGGCGCCTGGACGCTTTTGCCTCCTCAATCCATCATCATTGATGATGTACTAATGGTCGCCACCCGCTCCTACTGGGAGGACACTATAGTACAGGCAGATAATTTAGTATTGAAGCCTTACATACAGCAGCTGGAGCATTTTGAACTACCAGTGGTTTTGGGCAATATGCAAAAGCTAGAAGAGGTATATGTGGATTTTCACCTTTGAGAATTAAAGATAACTAGCTCCCTACTCCGCAGTGAAATTAAATTCTACTGGGATAGGCTAAAAAGCTTGTCTTAAAATTAATAGATACTACTGAATCTATTATTATAAGTTTACGTACATTGGCATTAGCATGAATAAGGTCCAGGTCCAGGTCAGGGCTATAATAGTTAGCGGGGCCCTTATTAAATTTGTATAAACTATTTAATCAAGTAACTGGTATTATTTCCAGAAATTGACCATTACAAAGTTTGTAACAGTAGGACCCAACACAAATACCTCACTAAGAGCCTACAGCGCGCTGCCACTAAGGATCAGTTCTACCATTATGATGGCTCCCGCAATTGTACTACCAAACGCCTATTACAGTATCCTCATTAGAACCTCCTTCATGGGGTATGCGGTGTCAAACCTGACTTTTAGTAAAACATTCTGGCATCCTTCATTCATAATATTCTAATGTACTACAGGAGTGGAGAGCATCGGATGAAGAAATAAGCTCCGCTGTTCATAATCTAGCCTTTAAAGATGGAAATATACACATAAGCTATCTAAAAAGGGCGTGTCTATACTCAATACTTACTTCATCAAATCTTCAAATTAGAGCATTCTTCTGAGGTCTGGCCGCCAACTGACTATTCCACCTGGCCATCAGGTCATATTGAACATGGATATTAATCTGAGGATACCATCAGGTCTAAATAACAAAGTCTTTGCGCCCTTCAATTTCTCACACCAAGAACTGATTGTAGTAACAGAGTTCATCTTCCCTAATCATGGAGAAATTAGCTTTTTATTAGATAACCTCTACCCCTATATGATCATGGTGAAACGGCACCAAGACATCGCCTTCCTCTACTTCATACTAATGGAACTAATGCAAGGCATACATGAGTTTGGAACTCTGGAGGAGTTTATATGAGGAAAAAATTATTGGACCTTTCCACTCAGTCAAACCTCATAAATCCCTGGTTGGCATTACAGAAGCTGAGAAAAATCAGGCAATGGCTTTATTCAAAAAATACAAAATGATTTTCACATTGAGACTTTAATTTGAGATGTTCAAGGATATTACATCATATTGACACTGGGAACTATCCACTAGTACACCTCCACCCCATCCGCCAATCCAAGACAGCGATTGAGGTTGTTAACAAAGAGATCAAACAGCTGAGTCAGAAGGGAATGTTGGTAATGCCAAAAAACCAGTGAGCGTCTTCAGTTTCTATTGTAAAAAGAAGCACAGACCCTCCCCAGGTGGTAATTGATTATTAGCAACTTAACAACATAACAAAGAAGGACTTTCTTCTTCATCAAAATATTTAATGTTCTTGACCAACTAGGCAGAGCAAAATATATCTCCGCTATGGATCTGATTTCTGGCTACTGGCAGATAGAGATGCCTCCTGAAACACAAAAAAATGTTCTATTATAACAACCCAAGGGCTGTTCAAACCCACATGGATGCCGTTAATGTTGTTTAATACCACGCCACGTTCCAACAGTCCATGAACACCATAGTGAAGATATGAAGATATTTTGCATTTCGTTTTACTTGAATTTTAAAAGTTTTCATGAGGACGTTCAAAAACACTTGTAGCATCTGTAGGAAACTTTCCACTAGCTTGGCGCTGCCAATCTGAAAGTTAAGTCCAAGAAATGTAAACTCACTTGAGAACAACTCAGGTACATGAGGTTCATTATTGACAAGGAGGGTCTAAGGCCCCAACCAGCCAAAATAGAGGCCATCAAGAAGATGAGGACTCCAGCCATCAAGTGAGACATCCAGGTTTTTCTTAAAATAGTTATCTACTACTGACAGTTTATAGAAAACTTTAGTAAATTAGGGGAGCCGCTATTTCACCCATTAAAGAATGAAACCTAATTTGAAGGAATACCAAACTGTCAGCTGTCTTTTGAGCAACTTTAAAACTGTCTCACTTTGGCGCTGGTGCTCATGAACTCAAATTTTTATAGACAGTTTGCAATCCAGATGAATGCCTCACTTCTCTATCATAGGAGCCATTTTGTCTCAACTCAAAAATGAAGGAGTAGAACATATTGTAGTGTAATTAAGCCAGATTTTAGATGTACATGAGAGGAATTGCACTGCTACTAAAAAGGAATGTTTAGCCGTAATTAACATGTAAGCAGTTTAGGATCTACACTTATAAAGTGCACATCAAGAGATAATTGACCACTCATTGCTTAGATGGCTATAAAACCAAAAGGAGCTTGAGGAACGCCTAGCTCTCTGGGCGCTGAAGTTTCAGGTGTATGCCTTTGAAATAACCACTGCCTAGCGTGAAACTCCAAAATGCCGATGGAATGTCTATGCTTTCTACTTTTGCATTAACAGCTAAAATGGTGGATGCCTTATGAAAAATGTTTAGCAGGGAATACAATGACAAACCATAAGAAGTACAATGTGCTTTGGACCAAATGATGAAGAACAACGCCTTCAATGACATAAAACTCTTTTAACTAATAGAAGACTGAAAATACATCATACCACAACCAACTAAGTGTACAGATCTGATCAATGAGGCCTACAAAGCCATGGACCATGGATTTAAGGAGACGTATGAACAGCTGAAACAGCACTAATACTAGTAATTGATGCACTCTAGTATCCATGTAGCCCTTTGCTGCAGGGAATATGTTGAGAATTTTTATTCTCAATAATAGGTGACTTTATTAGTATGCCAGGCCAGCAGTATGAAGACTGCTGGCCCTTTTTCTTTCACAATCATCGGTGACCTTTCCCTACAAATCTGCAGGGCAACCCACTAGCCCAGAAGACTAACAACTTCTCCTTATGAGGTTTGACCATCAAACTATCTCAGAGGTCCTGTTTGGGACTTGTCCAAAAATTTATGGTTCAGAGGCCTCTATTGACTCCTTTAGGGTTTCTCACCTTAAATCCTTATAATCATCATTGCTGCTGCTAGTTGCCCAAGCTCCTGCGGGGTTTCAATCCAGTTTAAGGTTAGTGGTTGGTTGCGCTGACCACTTCTGGTGTTTTATCTCAGCACCTAACCTCTGAGGATCTCCTGTTCCACCTTTATCAGTAAGTAAAACTCTGTTCGCTGAAAACTTAATACAGGTAGGCAAACAAAAGATAAAAATGATTATTAAGAGGGAGATTGTCAGAAAATTAACCAGATGGATTCCTTCAATGATTAATCGATATTTGGGTCGAAATAATTCAATTCTGGCGGAACGATTTTTTGACTTAATTTTGTGGCTATTAGGTAATTACTAGGTAGTTTCTATCCAAATTGGGTCAGGCCAAATTCAACTATTCAACCAAGTTTGGAAGTTAAGATTGAGCGGAGCCAATTGCTGGACCAAATTGGTATAAAGATCATCAGCAACTAATAACTGAGGATTATCCATTTGGTTCATTTAAGTGAATGTTAGCAAAATCTGACTGTTTTGGGTTTATGGTGGCAGAGGCTGTTTCCAGTGCCTCATCTATGATAATTAATTATCGCCCAAGAAAGGCAATCCAAATGATTGACTAAAACAAGTTGAAGCATGTGTCATCGTGAAGCTGAGATGTCCTGAGTTACCCAAGTGACTGAAGCTGTTTATGACCATTATTACTAAGTCAAATTCATATATGATATTTATTTATATAGTAACATATATGGCTCACTGGCGACTCAAGACTGATGATGAGCAAAACCTAATAAATTGCACATCAGGAAGGATGAGGCAGAGGGTCGATTCCAGGGAAGTGAGTATCATAGCAGAAGGCTGAGAAGAATGGTTTTCTGGAAGGTCCAGCGGGAAGCTGATAGGTCAGCGGTGGGCGCAGTAGCCCTTTTGTATATAGTATAGTTACCTAGCGCTTCCCTTTCAATAAACATCTTCTTTTGCCCATTCTATTTTATGATTTAAGTATATAATTTATTTTGTTGGTTAGGGATGAGGCTGGAGGATCACCAAATGGCGCAGGTGATATGCCAAGGGGTCAGCAGGCACTGCTGGCCCTGTGCCTAAGGCAAAATGGCAAGGGCTGACCAGTCTGCATACTGGTTGGCCTGCCAACTAGCAGAACCCACTGTCGTCAGAAAAGTAATTTTCCAACAGAGATCAAACTATATATAGGCATTTCTTGCCTGCACACATCATTGACATTTCTTGTGAGCATTAAAAGCACTCAATGGCAATTCTCCCTGCTTAGCAATATTTAACACTCTCTCTGGGAATGCTCTTCATCCTTGAAAGACCAGAATATGTTGATCCTTAATTCGTTGTAATCTGAATTGATTAAATTATATCAACATCCTTGGCATAAGTTGCTGTTGTCAATTTTAACCAAAATGCTGTTGATGATTATTACAAATACTCTCATGAAGTTGAAATGTGATTTGACTTTATTTAATTAAAATTAAATGGGTTGACATCCTTGGTATAAACGCCAGTGTCATAATTGACTTTAAACTCTATCAGGATCCGTTACTAATACTTTTGACATTGAATTTAAGCAATTAGTCATCTTATTTGATAGCCTTAATTATCTCGACATCCTTGGCCTCAATCACTGGTGTTAAGACCCACCATTTTCTATTGGGGACAGTCACCAATAATTACTTGATGCTTTGTATCAAAACAGCTCCTCCAACCAAATGGGGAGGACAAATTGGGGTATTATCATTAAATAATGAATCAAAATTAGCAAACTAATTGGCAAACATCCTCAATTAATTGTCAACTAATTTCGGTAATATGTTAGGAACATCACCTGATTAAAATCTAACAGGTTTCCTAGTGAAGGCGCTGTATTAGAAGAGCTCTTTTTACCAACTGGTTAAGCTAAACTTTACTTTTCAAATCATATTGATTGACGTTGTGGTGCTGATAACTGCCAGAGGAGGCCAATTTGAATATATTGTGGTTGTCATCAATCACTCTATAAACTTGAGTCAAAGACAAACAAAATAGAGGTCTATAGGACACAACATCCATAAAATTTATTTTTGGGAATACTTTTATAATCGCAGATGCCCAATTTAATATGATGAACAATAGTACCAACTTAAACTTCCCAGGTGATTGCTAAGCTTAACGATGTGATGGGGGTGTTCAGGGTCCTGTCAACGCCATATCACCCCAAACCAATGGTACAGAAGAACGTGTTAACTGCACTTTATTCAGCATCCTTCAAAAATTAGCTTCAAGAAAACTGTCCAGTTAGAACCTCCTTCTTCATTTTGGTGTTTATAGATACATTATTGTAATAAACTTGTCCACATGAAGGCCACCGTTTCAACTCTTGTATGGGTGACAACCTGCCTTCTGACAATACTTTACTCCTGCGTTCATGGAAAAAAATGACTCTCAGCTGATGCTTGAAATAATTTTCTCAGATAATAAAGCTTCAAATTGAGGTTTACTCTAATACGCTAGTCCAGAAAATGAGATATAGAGAGTGAAAAAACAAGAATAGCCTTAATTTGCCCTGTTTTAGCGTAGGGGAAAAAGTGCTCAGCTACAATAATTATGGGTTTGGTAGGACAAGTAAGCTCAAATAAATAAAGAAGAGGACATTTGAGATTATAGAGAAGACTTCAACCAAAAATTATATGCTCAAAAGAACCTGTAAAAGGAATTACATTAACATAGTACACGCCAAGTTCTTAAAAGTGTTTCCAACAGGGTGCATAAGCTTCAGCCCCCTCTAATCAATAATTTTAAATGGCCACATGCAATTCTTAAATCCTCTATGTTTGGTCAAGTAGGGAAATGTTGAGATTTGGTCTCAACTAACCATACAATATTGACACCAGTCATAATACTCTAATGCCTATAGACCTCGCCACTGTTTTTGTCCCACTATCTGTCCTTTTAGCAGATTAATTAATATCATTCCACCGTCAAATATTTTCAAGCATACCCGTCTCAAATCTAAGCATTTAATACTTATATCTACAATACTTACTTTTTGCAGATTGATCTTATCCGTTTGTTGACTTAACGTTCAGTTCCTCAAACCAATTATGTTCCCATCATTTGCAGATTACAAGAATAACTCAGCCAAAATTTAACAAGCATACCTAATAAAATGATACCCTAAAGTTGCCCCCAATATTGAACAGATGACCACCAAAGCATGCCTTATATATTATACAGACAACTCAGCCTCATCAGCTTTTTGAAACATCCATATTTTTGGACATAAAGGGAAACATGCTAGAATATTTTTGGATTATAGGGAAGGCTGACATACTAGAGGAAAGGGTAGAAAATTGGAAGGCACTTATATTAGAAGGGCAAACATGAGGTAATGCATATTCTGGTATATACCTTAATCAGCGGATTTTTGTCTACACTCACGATGGATCTCTAGCGTCATAATCACCCAACTATAATGCATGAAAATTGAAAAACTTATATATAATTAAAGATTAATTTCTATTGATCTTTTTGTTTAATTTAGGTATAATGACTTCACACAGTTTTACCTATTTAATGGAAAGTATAACCGTGCCTTTCTTTCCCATTTGCAGTCCTGATTGCAACACATCAATAACTCTAACCTCCCTTGAGGTTGCTTATTATAAAGTGAACTAAATAGGGATAAGACAGATGTTCATTCATAATATGTCACATCTTTATAATGTGGGCGGTATATAATCCTAACATTATGCATCCTACCATTTATATCTCACACAGATGATTTGAATTTATCCAAGTTCCATGAAAGTAAGATAACCTTAACTAAGGCTCCCCTCATGAGACCCCAGAACTATATCTTGTTGAAGGAGCACCTAAATGGAAAGTGGAGCTATTGTGGCCTCCCATAGAGTAAAGAGAGATATAAAACACCTAATATTTTGAAAGGCTATGATGCTGCAGAAACAAGTTGGGTTTCAGCCTGAAACTGTGTCTATACTCAGAAACTAAGTGATGATTTAGATAAGCACTTTTTAATGTCGTTTGTCTCAAGACAATCTTTGTAGTCAATTCTATGAAATTATCTTCTGCTCATAAAAACTTATCACTTGCTGATGCCCTTGAGGTGGAGTGGTACCTCATAAGCTTTATGTAATGTCATGTTTAATGACATAATTGTGGATATGGGTCATAAAAACAACAGAGGAGGTTAGTAAAGCCAAAAACAAATTAATTTGTCTGCCCTCCCTGATATTAAACATACAGTGAACCAAGTTGAGTAGTTCAGTATGCCAAGGTTGGTACCAAGGACCGCGTGATGGGGTTATCAGTGTTACATTATCAGCTCTAAGAATTACAAAATGTTTCTTCAGTAAAATGGGTCACTAAGTTTTATATCAAATTGAATTTAAATCCCATAGATATATAAAATTTACCAAATATGGTAATTTTCGTCTCTTATTCAAAGCTCAAGTTTGAGCATACTTAAGTTATTCTACTACCAACATTAATAGTTTGATCTTATTGGCTATATTGGGCTTAATCCATATGACAAATTATCATGTCTCATCCTCCATTCTACCATATATAATAAGCTTTACCAGACCAAATTTCTTGTTGATTATCTCCTGTCTATCCACTCTATAAAATGTGTATTTTATGAGACCTTGGTTTGGCTTGTTTGTGGACCTCATCAAGAAGGCGTCCCACAGCCTAGGCCTTTATATACTTTTAAAACTGTATGCTAAGTTTGTTCATCGTTACTAGATTCTAGATCACTTTCTTGAAGCTCCAAAGGGTTTATAACTCAAATTGTGTTAAGTCATAAACTCCCCCTGGGGAGTTCATTATCATGTTTTCCATCTATTGAGGGAAGCCCCAACTAGGGGTCGCGACCTTCCTATGGGCGGATGCCAGATTGGGCTCCCTATTAACTTAGGTTGATCTCAATCTGAAGTATTGGAGATTGACCCCAATATATCTTTAATTAATTTATATTTAACACCGGTGACTAGTTGATTAGGATTTAAATATCAATCAGGCCGTGGGGAATTACCGTCTGATACTGAACCAATTAATTCGCCCTTTTAAGATCACTGGCGAGTAATGCTGAGAATGATCCCATTCCCCTTTGTATTAAATTATTTATTTATATTTTTATCATAGTTGGCAATTGATGCTGATATTTTTCCACTCCCAATTCCTTCATTTTCTGATCCATCGAGGTCCTATAAATACCTTAAGGATCATTTTAATAAAACCGCCGTCTCTAACCTATCTCTTTTCCTTTTTTAGCTTTACTAAAGGCCTTAATGGCCTATTAATTTGCTGGGGCTTTGGGCACTGACAATAACAGGCAAGGTTAGATTTGCTCCCCTGAAGTCCTGAAAGTGGTGCTCACTACAGGACCCCTAAGTTCTCAGCAAGAGCTAAAAATTGGAAGGAGGAGGGGTGATCGTTGCCAAGGGCCTTTGGCCCAAGGCTTACCTTGGCCCCTGCCCCAAAGAGGGCGAGACAAAATGAGGGGGTACTAAGGGTGTTGAGATTTTTGCTCATATTACCAGATGGCTAGATTACCAGGAATCGCTAGGGGATAATTTCCTAATGCGAGGTAAATTGGAAATCAGTTGACCCTGATTTTGGGGTAACTATGTTTGAAGATTTTAGGATATTCACCTGGTGAGATCCATCAGGGATCGATCCAGACAAATGATTTAGATATCATCAAGCAAAGTTGCCAACAAAGTAGGGGCTTCTGATAGTTGATTAACTATCAGGTGTACTGATTGGGATCAGTCAGGTTTTATCACTGACTAATTGGGAAGGTAAGGAGTAAGTTGTGAGGCGAGTGATGCCTCCTGCAACTAGCAAATCAATCAGTTGGTTTGTGACCTGCCTTAATAGGTAACAAGTCACATTACCTAAGCAGGTCACTTGCCAAATATGGTTGGTTCATTTGGATTGAGAGGAAAACGTTAGAAACACGTTTTATGACTCTTTCCATTTTAGGTCTCAAGGATGTCCAATGATGGAATCCTAGTCAGGATGGGTAAGACCATCGCTGCTAAGACAAGGATGGGTGATTTAACAGCAACAGCTGCCATTTCATCAAAGAAGTATCAACCAAGGGTTGAGCACCAAATTCCCCACTATAAATTTCCTAGAATTCACCAATAAAGAGATAGTTAAAAAAGTATACAGTAGATATACCTATAATTTTATACGAGGTGGGTGACCTTGGGACAAATATACCACACCAATAGAGAGGATAGGGAGTAGGGAGCGACAATATAGGAGTGAAGGACAAAACCCAAGTACTGGGGGTAAAATATTTCTGCGCGTGTTCTGATAGGCTGGGATTATATGAATCTAACTTCACTGATTTGCTTGGTCAGATTGAGGCATGGTGCGCGAATCCACATGTATTAATATCCTCTTGGCACAGAAATGAAATTAATGCAATTTCTGCCATGACAGTATTTGAGCCCATGACGTGAGGGGTTGATAGCGGGATGCCCTCCCAACTATGCCACAACCCCTTTACAGTAGATATATTAAGACAACTAAAAGATTATATAGTAGATATACTAGGATAGTAAAAAGGGTATACAGTAGATATACTAGCTTAGTACACTTTATCAGCTTTCATTTGTTCTATTTTTTCTCAGGGATATTATTGCTGTGTGCAATAATTGGTAGAATTCTTAAAGAAAAGTATAATGATCTGAGTGGAGATCCAGAGAAGGAGTGGAAACAAATTGGGGATTGTTGCCAACTGTGTGTCAAACTGGAGAAACTGTCAACAGGAATCTAAGAGAAGATTGGGTTGGATGGTATGAGGGAACAAATCCCTATTTTAAGATATCTTAAGTATATCAAGTGGAAATACTGGCTGAGCGTTGGGCCGAGATCTAGGACTTCCATTCCACTATGGATAGTAGTTGTCATAATATTATCAACTGATTATATCAACAACAGTACAACATGGACGAATTGCATAAGAGCCAAACCTGTGCAAGTAATAAGTTTATAGGGGTCATTGGCCAAAAATAATCAGATCTCATAAATTTTTACAAAGTTGTGCTCACTACAGGGATGTAGTTTTGTAAAAAGAACTAAGAAGGATGAAGATCTCGCCTGACTTGGAACACAAGAAGGAGTACGGGACAGCTTTGTTTACCACCATCTCATGTGGAGCGTATAGTGCTCTGCCGCTGCAATTTTGATCCTTGGTAATATCTGCGCCAGCAATAGTTTTGGCCAACAAAACTATGGCATTCTTATCAGGATTGAATTTCTAAAGAAGTATGGAGTTAAGTGTAACTTTGAGGATAATACATTGACCATATTGGGTCAAACGTTACCATTGTTCTATCATAAGGATGGGGAAGCTCCACTAAATTAGGAGAAACAACTTCATCAACTTGATATACAATGATGCCATTGTCCTGAGTCAATATCAATTAGTTGGTCAGAAGCAATGAGAAATGCTGATGGAAATCCTAGAAAACTGGGGAATTTAATTGAGGAACAATAATGGGAAAACCATACCGCTGGGATCACAGATGATAGTTGACATGAAGTTGACATAAGAGATACTGGAGCTGCTGTATGGGGAGGTCAGAAGCCCATAGTAGAGCCTTGAGTGGCTCTTGGAATAATAATGCTAGGTCATGGAGAAATTCGAGTTCTCCTGGTGATTTAAGTGAAAAACTGATGAAGATCAAGAATCAGATAATGGCGTTTATTCATCTAATTCTGAAGGCCAAACTGAGGAGATTCCACGATTTAGGGACCTTTAATGAAATGGTATAACGGCTAGGGTAACTGAGAGTTTCAACCTATTGAGTTATTAAGAGCAACTCGCTGGTCTGATGGAAGGACAGAAAGAGGAGGTGCTCAAATTGTTCAAAAAGTATTGTGAAGTATTTGCCTAGGATGACCATAATTTGGGATGCATGAGAGATGTGATCTACAAGGTCAATACTGGGGAAAATTTGCTGATCAGGATGACACCAGTTTAACAGTCAAAAGGCAGCTGAAGCGGTAGTAGAAGAAGAAATCAACATAGTAGTTAACATGGGCTTCTAGCTCCATTGTTGAGTCCCTGGGTGAGTCAGATACTTTTTGTGAAGAAAAAGGATGGCTCTAATTGGGTGGTAATTGACTACCAAATGCTGAATAAGATTTCAAAGAAGAATTCATATCCTCTACCAAGAATTGAAAATGCACTAGATCAATTGATAGAAGCGAAGTATTTCTCCATGATGGATCTAATATCAGGATATTAACAAATTGATTTTCTAAGAGAAGACCAAGAAAATGTGTGATTATTACCGCGTAGGGGCTATACCAAACAATGAGGATCCCCTAGGGTCTATGCAATGCGCCTACAACGTTCCAGAGGGCCATGGACACTATACTGAGTGACTTGGTGTTGTCGTGCATCCTGGTGTATTTGGACAATATCAATGTGTCCAGAAGGACATTTACTGACCATTTAAACCACTTGGAAGAAGTATTCAAGAGACTGTCTGCAGCTAACCTGAAGATTAAGCCAAGGAAGTTTCACTTCTTTAAGAAAGAGTTGGAATACCTGATATTCATGATCAACTCTAGTAGATTGCAGCTGCAAGCCCATAAAAGTGAAGCCATAGAACGAATGGCAGTGCTGAAGAGTGTCCGAGACATCCAAGTTTTTCTTGGAATGGTTTAATACTATAGAAGATTTATTTGGGATTTTGCCAGAATTTCTGAGCCCTTATTCCATCTGTTGTAGGATCCAAAGAAGAGATTTTATGGAATGAAAAAGCACAGGAATCCTTTGTGAGTTACGCCAATTTCTAATAGATTCTCCAAATTTTGAAATATCCAAATTTTGATCAAGGATTTATTATAAAAACTGATGCTTCATTGACAGCAATCGGCGCTGTATCAAGCCAAGTAGATGAACTTGGGGATGAACATAAGGTAGCATATGTGAGCTGGACACTCTCAGCCGCTGAGAGGAACTACACCATAACTGAGCGTGAATGACTTGTGGTCATTTACGCCTATAAGAAGTTTTGGGTGTACATCCATGGAATGCACTTCAAAGTGGTGACAGACCACTCCTCGTTGCATTGGCTCCACAATTTTAGAGAACCAGAAGGATGAATGGTCCAATAGGCACTAAAGCTACAGGCTTATGGTTATGAGATTGTCCACTGAGTGGGGCTTCTCACCAGAATGCAGATGGCTTATCACGGTCACCAATGGTCTGATGGTATACCAGCAGGCAGATGAGTTATTCCAGAGAATGGTAACGGAGAAATTGTAAACAAGCCCTGAGAAATCCTAGGTGCGCTTTTAAAAGCAATGGAAAACACCAAGACCATGGTTGGACAAGTGTTTAAAATGATTAATGGGAAGCAGTTACTATTCCTAAAACCGTCAGAAAGAGCAGCTATTGTTCTAGCCACTCATAAGGTTGTCAGGCATGAAGGCCTGAGAAAAATGACTGACCATATTTTCCAATACTACTACTTGGAGTCAATCAACTATGATGTCACCGACTTAGCTTGTTGTGTGGAGTGCCAGTTGCACAAGCCACATAAGAATACAACTGGATACTGACTGGTCCGCCATGGATTTGCCTGGCATATGGTGTCCATTGACGTGATGGGACCGCTGACAATGAGCACAGGGGGAGTCAAGTACATAATAGTTGCAATAAATCATCTGATGAGATGGGTTGAAACAAAGGCCCTGGCAAAAGTAGACGCTACCAACACTGCGAAGTTCACTCTGGATCAAGTAGTATACTGACATGGATGCCCACAAATCCTGCTGAGTGATAATGGTACAAACTTCATGTCTCATGTGATCCCACAGTTAAATGATATAATGGGGATCTAAGGAGTTGTGTCTGTACTACCAGCCAGAGACAAATGGACTGGGGGAATGAGTTAATGGAACGGTGGCCATGATGCTGAGGAAGTTGGTCGCAGGAAGAACTTCCATGTGGGGAATGTACCTGAGTTTGGTGAAGTTCACCTACAATATCAGTCATCATACAGTGACAGAAAAAACGCCATTTGAATTGTTATATGGGAGGAAGGTCACAATGCCACCAATTTTGTATTTGGTGGTTGAGACAACATTAGGGATGAGTGCTGAACAATACCTGAACTGATTGCCAATATCCTTTTCAAAATGCAATTGCAAGCATTTGATACTACGTTGAAGAAAAGGAAATGAGCGAAATTTACAGATAATAAGAACTTACCAGCCTAGGACCACCTAGCGTAAAAAAAAGAACTGATCAGCCTTATCAGAATATTGAATAGGCGAAAGTGTTGCCTATTATGATACGCATGGTTATGGGAGAAGAAACAAACTTGATGTGTTGTGGTTGGGTCCATCTGAAACTATTGCCAAGACAGTGCCAGACGACTACTCCATCATGAACCTCTTGGATGGAATATTAGTAAATCGAGTCCGTGCTAAGTATTTGAAGCAATGAATCAAAGAAAAAAACAAAGAAAGAGTTCCTGAAGGACCGCTGAACCATTAAATTGGTTATGCCTAATGATTAAGTCAAGTTTGAAAAAAGGACCTTAAACCATGGAAAACTGGTAGGTCTAAGAATACCTAGGATTCAGTTTGGGGGAAAAAAATAAAAAGGATGGACCGCCGAACCAAAACAAGGTCAAGTCCCATGGAAAAAAAAAAATTAAATTTTGATAAAAATATGGAAAAAAATATCAAACCGCATAGAAAAAACAATAATTTGTTACAATTTTAATTTAATTAATTTTCCTTGATTCAAGAATGATTCCATCTATTTCGCCTCTAGGAAGAGGGAGGATGGATTGCAGTAGGAATGAATAACCTGTCAAAATCTATGTAAGATTGGATGCAAGCAAGGGCTAACCTACATGAAACCAAGTTCATTGAGCGGATGCAGATCCCTGCAAGAAAGCGACTAGGGGAAGGGAAATTGAGATTTTGGAAGAAGCCAAATGTGAAACCACAGAGCAGGGAGAGAAGCAACAGTACAGGAAGAGGCAGTTGTCGAATAACCCTGAGTATTCCTGATATGGTACCAGAGCTGGAAGATTAGTCTTAAGTGCTTGCTGACAGGCTTCATCAAGAACACCAGACATATGGGCCAGCAGTGAACAAGGGATACTAGATGGGGATTGCCAAATCATGCCCCATATTAAAGCCATCAGCGGAAGATATCAATGGGACGCACCAGAAACAAGATAGTCATGCAAGGAGCAAATTGCATCCTGAAAGCGATGACTATGAGCTTCTTGGAAGCTGAAGCAGAAGGAATAATGGAAGCCAGGAGAGGCTGGAAGCTTCACGGCCCAACTCTAAAGAACTTGGCTGGCAAAGCGAAGATCATAAGTGGTGATATCCTAATTTTAGGATGTTCTCAAGATTGGAAGGATTCAACGCTATGGATAAAGCCTTGGTGACTTGGGCCCTCAATTCTGCATAAGGAAGTTTGAATTGAGTGCTGTTGCTGATGGTGAGTTTGATGGCCAAGACAGCTGGTTTGTAGTTTTGACTGAGTTGGAAGAGGAACTCAGGATGCTAGTCCGACCCAGTAAGGAAGGAACAATCAAGAGCGAAGAGCATTATTTCAGAAGCATCCAAGATGATGTTTGGAGCATCTGTGAAAGGAGCCAAATCCAGGAGAGTTTCAAAATCTAACTCTGGAATCTAAACAGAGGAAGAATCGGTTGGAGTCATTTGAGATGATCGCTAGCCTGGTTTCAGAAGGGTTGGTTACTGTTTCTGGTAATCCCACGGAAGGACTAGCCACTGGTGCCAGACTAGGTGTATGAGTCCTTGAAGGACTGTAGAAGAGGTTCCGTCATGCAGCCCAACTCATCCGCTGGAAGATCCAAATACCTTAGTCAGACAAAATGTTGAGCAGCTGTTGGTACCACAACTCAGAATTTGACATATGAGCTGGATGAGAGGGGGATGTCAGACTTATATGATAGTAGACATTATGCTCTCTACAACTAATTAAGCTCCAATTCCGGAGAAATTAAACTCAAAATTAATGGGATAAGCTCTAGAGTAAAATTTAGAATGATATGAGCCAATAGGTTATGAGAAGAAAGGTAACAAGGGCATACATAAATGAGCATTCTTAATTGGGCTTCAAATTGAACATCGATGACAAGAGCCTCATTTCAAGGATGAGACGAAAATAAGAAAATGAGGATGCCAGACCAAGAATCCTGGATATGACAGCAGGTTATATGCCCTGACAGGGGAAGAACCAGATACCAGGATTGATAGTATCACGAGTAAATTGACCATACTGGCACAACAGTAAATTGTGGGGACCACGCTCTGAGCAGGCAGTAGCAAGGAGGAAGAGAAAGAGCTGAATGCCTAAGGTTGTCCCAAGCAGCATTGAGTATTGTGATCATACTCCACTTGATCATATGAAATTCTCAACTGAGTGCTAAAAGTGTTGTTCTCCTGCCCCAGTCCTTTTCTCACTGAAAATCTAGGCAAGAGGAGGGATGTGTTGGGATTTTTTGCCCAAATTCCCAGCCAGCTAGATTACTAGGAATCGCTAGAGGATAATTTCCTAGTGCAAGGTAAATTGGAAATCAGTTGACCCTGATTTTGGGGTAACTATGTTTGAAGATTTTAGGATGTTCACCTGGTTAGATCCGTTGGGGATCAATCCAGATGAATGCTTAATATCTCATCAGGTAGAATTTCCAACGAAATAGGGGCATCTGATAGTGATTAACTATCAGGTGTACCGAGTAAGATCGGTCAGGTTTCATCACTGACTGATTGGGAAGGTAAGGAGTAAGTTGCAAGGTGAGTAATGCCGCCTGCAACTAGCAAATCAATTAGTTGGTTCGTAACCTGCCTTAATGGGTATCAAGTCCCATTACCTAAGCAGGTCGCTTGCCAAATATGGTTGGTTCACTTGGATTGAGAGGAAAAGCTAGAAACACGTTTTATGACTGTTTCCATTTTAGGTCTCGAGGATGTTCAACGATGGAATCCTAGTCAGGATGGGTAAGACCATCGCTGCTAAGACAAGGATGGGTGATTTAACAGCAACAGCTGCCATTTCATTGAAGAAATATCAACCAAGGGTTGGGCACTGAATCCTCCACTATAAATTCCCTAGAATTCACCAATAAAGTGATAGTTAAAAGAGTATACAGTAGATATACTAAGATAGTTAAAAGAGTATACAGTAGATATACTAGGATAGTAAAAAATTTATACAGCAGATATACTAGCTTAGTACACTTTATCAGCTTTCATTTGTTCTGTTCTTTCTCAGGGATATTATTGCTGTGTGCAATAATTGGGAGACTCTTTAAAGAAAAATATATGATTTGAGTGAAGATCCAGAGAATAAGTGGAAACAAATTGGGGATTACTGCCAACTATGTATCAAACAGGAGAAACTGTCAACAGTAATCTAAGAGAATATTGGGTTAGATGGTATGAGGGAACAAATACCTATTTTAAAACATCTAAATTATTTTAAGTGGAAATACTGGCTGAGCGTTGGGCCTTGATAGGACTTCCATTCAACTACTGATAATAGTTGTCATACTATTACCAACTGTTTATATCAACTATCTTACAATGCAGATAATTAGTACAAGAACCTGACCTGTGCAAGTAATAAGTTAATAGGGGTTAATGGCTAAAAATAAATACATCCCATAAATTTTTACAAAGGGCCACCTGAAATTAGCCTGGGAGGCCAAGCCCAGGTTACCAGGGTGTCATCCCTGATGCCAGCTCTTATGCCAATGACAGCCCCGCACCAATGCTGGGACCTCCTCCCAATGCTGGCTCCAGCACCAATGCCAGGTGTCGTCCCAATTCTGGGACCTCCTCCTGTTGCTGGTCCCAGCGCTGATGCTGGGTGTCAATCCTGATGCCAGCTCTATGCTGATGGCCCTGCCTTGGCTCTTGCCCCTAGTCAAGGCTTGGAGGGGGCTCTGTTGGAATTCTCCCTTTATTGGGGGAAGCCCCAACTAGGGGTCATGACCCAATTGCAGGCCGATGTTGGATTGAGTCCCTATTAACTTATGTTGAGCCCAATCTGAAGAATTGGGGATATACCCCAATATATCTTTATTTAAATTATATTCAACGTTAGCGACTAAATGCTGAGGATGTCAAAAGATTAATCAGTCTGTGAGGAATTACTATTAGATGCCAGCACAATCGATTCATCATTTTGTGATCAGCAGCGACTACTGCCAAGGATGATCCCACTCCCCATTGTATTAAATTATTTGATTATTTATTTGTTGTTGGCAAGTGATGCTAACTTTTTCCACTCCCAATTTATTTCTTTTCTGATCCATCAAGGTCCTATAAATACTTCAAGGATCATTCCAATAAATCCACCGTTTCTTACTTATCTCTTTTCCTTTTTTAGCTTTACTAAAGGCCTTAATGAGCTATTAACTCGCTGGGGGCTTTGGGGCCCTGACAATAACGGGCTGGTTAAAGTTGCTTACTTAAAGTCTTGACATTTATCATGCCATCTTCTTACTAGTTATTTTGCGTTTTTAATCATTATGTGAAAATTTAATGGGTCATCCTATTGTCTACATCATTCTTGGTGTTTTATTATCATTTGTTTTAATGTCATGTTCTTAGTTTACTGGCTTTAGGTTTCCCATAATCTCCTTGGGACCAAGAAAAGTTACAGACACTCTCTTCACACTACCACTTTTTATTTGTCACTTTTCAGCAAAAGCATCATGTGGCCACTTATCTAATCCATCCCTTCCATATACTAACATTCCACATATTTCAGTTGTTTATCACTTCAGTGGGCCACGTTTCACATCTTCTAAAAATATCTTTATTGTCATATATAAATCTATTAGCCAAATTTTTGTTATAATATTGAGAAAACTATTTTGTTGTTACATCATCTTTCAGCCAGCATCTTTAGCAAGCATGTCTTTTACTAGCCAACTGAAAGTTTACTACTTCTCTATTACCTACTCCAGCTGCATTTTTTGAATCTGATTGCTAAATTGTATGTTACATAATGGCCTTTTAATGAACTAATTTTTGGTTAGCAGCAAAATTTCTGTTTCTTCACTTCTAAAGTCAAGAAACTTTATGCGGTCAATATAGGACCATGATTGTGTCATTTACATATTTACGTCTTTTTAATATAAACAAAATTTAGGTTCATATCTTTCTGAATTTCATATTTTTGTTTAAGGAAACAATAGGTTTTGTTGTATGCAATCATCTCTCATTATATATTTTTAAGCCTCTTTTAACTGCATTTACAAGTTTACAAAACTAACACAAATCTTTGACTATACTTTTTTAATATTCTATTTTCCATTTATTCATACTTCTTGTCTGTGTTTTTATATAAAATTTCCATTGTTCATTCTGTGCTTTATAATAAAACAAAATAAATATAGGCTTATATGAGCGTCTAACTTATTTCTGACACTGGTCCATGGTTTATATGTGATACACCTGATTTTCAATCTTTGTAAGATGTTACAAGCGCGTCTATAATCTGACCTGGTATAATATAGCTAAAAGAAAACCTATCCGTTCATTACTATTAGCTTATCATATACTTGTCTAGCCTCTTAACTCATTAAGAACAATATACTTCTGAGCTCCACTGTTAGATTGACATTATTCTTTACTTAAAATATGGTACCCCTGATTAAACAAAAATGATATGAATATTTAAAATTACTTACTTATGAGACATTTTTATGCTCTAAAAAGTATAATTATCCTAAGGTTATCATTTTGTTTCTGTTTTTAATCAATTGACTCAAAAATTAATTATCAGCCTTTTCCTCTACATTGGCAGTTTATAGAGCTCTAGTACACTAGGATCATCTTAGACCTAGTTACAATTCTCCAGATTTTATAATAAAACACTATAGTAGATATATTATCTATTGTTTATTTATTTTTATATTTTTTGTCAAAAAGGTAGAATGAGAGGTTCCTTTTTGCTTTTTTATAGCATATGCTTTTTCTAATCAGAATATAACAATAGGGGTTAGCTAGCCAGGCAGGGCGATTCCTGCTTCCACTCTAGTGCAGGTTTTGTTCAGCTCAAGTTTGAAACCAGTACTGACTAGAAGACAAAGCATTGTATATTTGTCTAGCGTTGATTCACCTTGAATACTTTTAAAATATAACACTAGATTTTATTTCTTTGTTAAAGATTATATTTATTATCAGCAAAAATCATTTTATTGTAATCTTTATCTAATTTATTTCAAAGTTTTTTATATAAATTTATTAGTAATATAAAAGGTTATAGCCTAGACTTTAATACTGACTTAAATCCATTTTTTATAATAAAGTAATTTATTACTAAAATAAATGATCTAAAACATTTACTTGCATTTAGTTTTTTTATTTAACTTATTTTAGTTAATTCAACGCTTGATCTATGGACTCTACATATTTTTCCCATTTTTATTTTATTAATGGATCAAAGTAGTTACATAGTATCTATATAATGATTCTAAATACCTATCTCTACCTAAAGTTAGACAATAGCTAAATACTTTCAACTTAATCTGCGATACTTTTCTTTAATATCTATTACTTTTTAATATCTAACATGTTATAACAATTTTTACTATTGTGAGAATTTATAATCAGCCATTACCTTTATATTACCAGTGCAAAATCTAGTCCTATCTTTGTCTTTGTCTATAAATGCTAGCTTTATTATGCTTTTGTTATGATAACTGTTAGGAGAGTGTCTATAAATCTCCAGTTCCCAGTGTGGCGGTGCTCGGTGCACCAGCCCAACACCAGGGAACTAGTCATTAGAATAAAATTAATTATTGCCCAGCAGAGGGTGCTGGAGAAATAATAATAGGAGCAAAGAAATGCTATTAACAACCAGAGAAAAATGATGCAGTGCATGTTGAGGTAAGTGGCAAATGTCCCAGTTTGGAGGGAACCTGGACGAATAAACAGTGCATGAGGTGATAATTGTATTGTGTTCAACATGGTAATTTTGATGGAGCGCGAGACCTCCTCAAAGGGGTCTGCACACAGGATTGTTTGTAATAACATAATAAAATGGTAAAAACGGGGTATTTTTATCTGGGAAGTTGACCAACAAGGAATGTTGGTTGGGGAAAACGTATTTAAGCTTTAGTTGGGAAATAGGGGTTATGCTGCAGTGGGCCCAAGCACTGACTCATCGATAGGGCAACACTTCCATCTGAGTTGGTTGAATAGTCAAAAACAACTTCACTTGAGTGATTGATTGAAGATGGATTTGACCCAAGCTCGTTATTTTGAAATGGAATGGGTTTTGAAACCCCACTCCTCGACAAACTGAATTGAACCATCCACGTTCATTTGGTAAATCATTTGTTTTAACGCCTAGCTCAATGTCAGGGGCTGGGCGTTTGGCACACCACTAGTCCCAACCTGGGCATATTTTGCCCAAACCCAGCGTTGGTCTAAGGTGTGCCTCAGGTCAGGAAGGGCCTGCAGCTTCACCCTCTGGGCCTCCTGGCACCCAGCCCTGTCTTTGGGGTTGGTCCTCACTATTATGTCATGTGCACATGACATTACCCTCTCCTCCCAGTGGGGCTCAACCTCCCTCCAGGGGCTTGCACCAGGGAAAAGTTCTTGTAGGCAGGGGCCAACTTCATGGCGGCGACGGTTGGTTTAGGTTGGGATCCAGCAGCCTGGGGAAACGCTGGTGGAAGGCATCAATAAGATATTAAGCATGCACACAGTCACGCGCTGGAACTCAACTGTTCTCTGCAGCGTCAAAGCCCTTCCAGGATACCAGGTACTTGAGTCTTCTTTTAACGCGGCGTGAGGCAACTATTTCTTCCACCTCCCACTCTGGCACCCCATCCATGAGATAGGCTTTAGGAGTCTCTGGTGGGGGCCCTCAAACAATGTCTTTTTGCTCTCATGAAACACAGAGAAGATCCAGAATGAGGAGGAAGATCTAGCTGGTATGAGGCATGGCCCACCTTTCTGACAGCGCGGTAGGGGCCAATCCTCTTTGGTCCCAGATTCTTACATGGCTGCTTTATTGGGATGTTACAAGCATCAAGCATCATGAGATCCTCCTCCTTATATGTGGGACCCACTCAGTACTTCCCATCAGCATTCTCTTTATATACCTGCATAGCCACCTCCAAGCTTTTGAAAACCTCCTGGTGGACCTTCTTGATTGTCTTGGAAAAGTCCACCACCGCTTCAACCTTTGACACACAGCTGGGCTCCATGTTAAAGGTGGGGTTAAAGCCATGGCTGGCAAAAAATGGGGAACAGCAAATTGAAGAGTGCAAGGTATTATTGTAACTAACTTGGGTCATGGGAAGGTGAGAAGCCCAATCTGAATGATCTGCAGCGGTGTACCACCGCAGAAACTGTTCCAAGCACTGGTTCACTCGTTCAGTCTGCCCACCTGATTGGGGATGATAGATAGTTGAACGGCAAGGGCGAATCTGAAGAGTCTTACACAACTTCCCAAAAAAACAGAGGTAAACTGAGGGCCCCAGTCGCTGATAATTTCTTGGGGGACCGCATGTAGCGCAAACACATGGATGACGAAAAGCCTAGCCATCTCAGCTACGGTTATGGTGGTTCTGCAAGGAATAGAGTGGGCAAACTTCGTGAACCAGTCCACCACTACCATGATGGCATCATAACCATCTGAGACTGGTAACTCCACAATGAAATCAACTGAGATGGAAGTCCAGGGCCCATCAGCCTTTTGGACTAGTACCAATAACCCTACTAAAGGTTGACTATTGGGTTTCATCTGGTTGCATACCATGCATTCCATACATTACCGGCCCACCTGAAAAGGCAAGCCCTTCCAATTGTATGTGCGATGTATCAACTCCAAGTTCTTTGCTTTCCCCGGATGACCAATGGTGATTCCATCATGATGGTCCCAAATGATTTCCAGGCGTAGTGGTCTAGCAGGTACTAAAGGCGTCACTGGAACCACACCACCTCATCCTTTACATGATAGCCCCTGGATAGTTCCTCTTGATTTGAAGCGCTCTTTTCAAGTGCCATGGCATATTTGCCCGACAGTGGCTGAGAGATGACGACCTTTCTGAACATACCATATTCCTCCACGTTATCCAGAGGTGCAAGCGCTGGCCCGTTAGCCAGGGAAGAGGGAAGTATCAACAGAATTTTACTTGGATGGATCATAACCTGGGAGTTGTGCACTTCTACTTCCTTGAGGTCAGGGGCTAAAGCAGGGTTGCGGCTTAAAGCATCCGCCAAACCATTCTCCTTGCCCTTGGTGAACTCATAGGAAAATGAAGATTGGGCAAGGGTCTCATGCCAACGGGTCTATGGAGTTAGGACATGAGGAGCGCGGTAGTGCAGCAAGGCACGGTGGTCTCTACATACACGGAATGGTTGGGTAGAGCCATGCAAGTGGTGACACCAATATGTCAGCGCCTCCACCACTGCTAGTAACTCCTTGTCATAAACGGCGTAATTCAACTCCTGGCGAAGACATTTTCTTAGAAAAATATCCCACTGGATGCTCTATCCCATCTACACCTACTTGTAACAAGGTGGTTGTGATGGCGAAGTTGGAGGCATTAGTAGACACAATGAACTCCTTTGAAGGGTCGACATGACGAAAACAGTCGCGGACAACAAGGTGCACTTCACTTCTTGGAACGCATCCTCCAAAATGGGGGACCACTGAGGCACCTTGGCACCGCTAGCCTTGTATAGGGGAGCCGCCACCTCAGATAGATTGGGAGTGAAATTCTTGAGGAACGTACACGTCCCCAAAAAGCTTCTCAATTCCTTGAGTGAGGTGGAGGTAGGCCACTCACGAATTGCCTTCTCCTCGTCTGGAGTTATCATGTGTCCCTGGTCAAACACGACGTTGCCCAGAAACGTGACCTGGGACTTGAAGAACTCGCACTTTGATATCTTCAACGTAAGGCTGGCCGCCTTTACCTGCTCCACCACTTGCTGAAGGTGGACTGCATGGGACTCCTGATCGGGAGAAAACACCAGGATATTATCCATGTAGGCAACCGCGCATACCCCTAGCAGGTCCCCCAACGCGGCATCAATGTGGCGTTGAAAAATAGCAGGGCATTCTTAAGCCCAAAGGGCATGACTCGAAACTGGAAGATCCCTTTTCTGGTATGGAATCAGTCAACCACTCTTGTCCCTTTTTAATCCAGATCTGATTGAACGCATTTAAGCAATCCAGCTTGGAGAAGACCTTCGCCTTCTCCACATAATGTGCAATTTGAGAATCCAAAGGGATGGGATGGAGGTCTGGTACAGTAACGTTATTGAGGTTAACATAGTCTATGCAGGGGCGTAAAGTACTGTCAGACTTCTTCACAAAGAGTAGGGGGAGCACGCAGAGGAGGTACGCTGAAAAATCGCACCTTTGGCCAACTGTTCCTTCACCCACACATCCAACGCCTCTTCCTCCCGGACAGTCAATGGGTAAATGGTGGAAGATATGCTCACCAGATCCACAGTGAGCTTGAAGTCACAATTAAACTCAGAGTGCTCAGGGAGTGCGGTGGTGGATGCTGCGTCAAAAGAGGATTCCAAACCCTCCAAACAGGAAGGTAAGGAAAATCCCACGGAGGAGGGGGTCTTCAGCAAAGGAACAAGATAAGGGGTGGGAACATTGGGCCAATGAGGTAATGGGCCCTGAAAGTTATCCTCTGACAAGGGAATAATCAACTGGTGACCATTTGCCAAAGACAAGGATAGTGTGTTCTCTTTCAAATTAGTGCGGATGTCAAACTTTCTTCACCACTCAACCCCAAAATAATGGGGAACAAGAGGTGCTTGATAGCTTGAAATGGTTGGACAGAAGATAGGCGCCCACATGGTAGTCCACCAACCCAATGACGTTAAGCGTAGGGATACCTTGAGAAGCCCCACCTCTAGCCATACCACCTGGTGAGTAACTCAACTCAAGGTAATCAGCCTGGTCTTAGTCAATAAAATTATTTGTGGCGCTGGTATCCACTAAAATAGTTGTGCTGAACTTCCCAAGAGAGGATGTGTTGAGATTTTTGCCCACATTCCCAGCCTGATATATTACCTGGTGTTGCTAAGGAAAAATTCCCTAAGGTGAAGTGAATCAGAAATCGGTTGGTCTGAGTTTTGGAGGAACTACATTTGGGGGATTTTGGGATATTCACCTGGCCATATCCATCAGGGATCGATCTGGATGAATACCTAAGATCTCATTGGGCTGAGTGGCCAACGAAATAGGGGCATCTGATAGTGATTAACTATCAGGTGTACAGATTGGGATCAGTTGGGCTTCATCGCCAACTGATTGGGAATGAATAGTGAGTTGTGGTGAGTGATGCCACCTGCAACTAGAGAATTGATTGGTTGGTGGAAGTGACTTGCCATAATGGGTACTAAGTCCCATTATCTAAGCAGGTCGTTAGCCAATTATGGTTGGTTTGCTTGTATTAAGAGGAAAACGTTAGGGACACAATTTCTGACTCTACGTTTGAGGTCTTGAGGATGTCCAATGACAGGATCCTAGCCAGGATGGGGAAGACCATCGCTGCCAAGACAAGGAAGGGTGATTCAATGGCAATAGCTGCTGTTTCAGTGAAGAAGCGTCAACAGAGGGTTAGACAGCTGAATCACCTACTATATAAATTCCCTATGATTTACTATAATAAAAACATTATCATCACCAAAAGTATTATCATTGCCAAAATAATATTGTAGATTTAGTTATAGTTAGACTATCAGCATCCAGTGTGAAGCTCTATCTCAAGGATATTATTGCAGAAGGCAATAATTGGAAGACTCTCAGAGAGAAGAGTAGAGATCTGAGCGGGGATCTAGAGATGAAGGAACCACAAAGGATTGCTGCCAACTGTGTGTTGGGCTAAAAGAGACTGTCAACGGGGTATCTTAACAAAGATCAGGTGGACAGGAATATAAACAAATCCCTATGAGTATGACTTTTACAGAGTATTTAATTGAAATACTGACCAAAGCGTTGGGCCAAATAATTGCTCAAACTTCAACTACGGATAATAGTCTCTATACTATTATCAATTAATACATTCTATACAGGCAACAAAGTGCACGAGGAAATCAAACCTGTGCAGTAAAAGGTTACTGGGTTGACAACCAATAATCAACACTAGAGTAAATTTTTACAAGTTGGTGCTCATTACAGGGGGTTGATTAAAGAATCTATTATAATGTCATATAAAGAAGAAATGCGCAAGTTGTGGACTGAGATTGCCACTGTGAATTAGAATGCCTTAAACTCAGTGGACCATCAGGAGTTTGCGGCCTTGGAAGAATGAGTCGCCAAGGTGGAGGGAAGGAGTAGACAATGTAGCCAACTTTAGGAACGAGTTACTCAGCAAAGTAGACTCGTTGAAGAAGAAAGAAGGAGACCTCATTTGAGAGGTCCTATTCCTGAAAACGGAGTGAGAAGCAGATCGCGTTCATTTAAGAAAGCTTGGTGCAGATATAGAGAAATTGATAAAAGAAGTGGAGGACTTGAAAGCTCATAGATGTGCTTGTGAGCCTGGGATGGCCAGCGATGCAAAAAAGAGAAGTCCTGCATGATACTTGGAAGTTGAATATCCCAAGAAATATGCCGCCCACCTTTAATGCCATTTTGGATATGACGCCCAAATCAATCCATAAGTTAGCTGAGTAGCCAAACTGAGAGAATTGGCCTGAAATGACTTGGAGGAATTTAGAGCAACAACAAAATTTCCAACATTTCATCAGGATAACGCCCCAATGTTTTCCTGACTGTTCAACATGACTATGAATGGATACTGAGATTGTCAAAAGGCGTTGACGGTCATAAACTGCCTGGACACTGTCTGTCAGAACCTAGTGTTACCCCACTTGGAGGGGGACAGCTGGTCGTATGCCAAGGCTAAGGCGGCCATAATGAAGGAGTTCAAAAGTCTAACCTGCATGTCGAAATGCAAGCAAGAATTTATGGGAATTCAATTCCATAAAGACGAGTCTATTGCTAGCTTCGCGTTTCAATTTTACCAGAGTCGCAGATCCTGGCTGGAGTGAAAGTGTTAGACGACTTTTATGCTAGAATCGCTTTGAAAGCAGCCCTTTGGCCCTATCAAAATTTGAATTGAATGATGTCTTCTGTGTTTGCAATGGAGATAACTACCTCACAAATGGTAGACAACCTGAAGATTTTGGGTGCGACGTTTAATGCCCCAAATAGAAGCTTCAAATCTAATCTGGTCTGTTATTCGAATCCCATGAAGGGAAATTAAGGAGTAAAGAGGCTACCAGCTGAACTGTGCTGGGAAATAAGCCTGAGGAATTCAGACGGTTAAGCAAGAAAGAGAAGGTCTGCTTTCAGTGTGGTGGGAAAGGAAATTTGCCGCACAATGTAAAAAGCCAAAGGATCAGATTAATGTGGTCCAGGCCAAGGAGACAGCAGTTGCAAAGGATTCAGGAAAAGGGCCTGCTGCCTAGACAAGGAACAGTCTAGAGCGGCGGAGACACCTGTTCCTCCCAATATCATGAATGAAGAATTAGACACTACCAATCTATTTGTAGACGATGAGCAGGATCAGCTATACCAAGTGGTCAACATGGATGTGAATGCCATGACCAGAGCTGGGGCAAAGAAGATTGACCTCAATATAAAACAGGAAGTTGCCTAGTCATACGCCTGACAACTGGCGGAGAAGATTCAGACCGCTGAGAATCCTGATGAGTTATCAGACATCCATTTAGATGAGGTCAATCTGTTGAACCCCCTCGGCGCAATAAAGGAATAATATCCTGAATTATCAGCGCAGATTATTCACACCCTAGATTCAGCTAATAACGACGCCATTCACTCAGTAAATACTATATTACAATACTCTGAGTGTATGTATATAGATATTCAAGTGAATCAAGTAAGGGTGAGGGTTATTGTTAACAGCGGAGTGCCCATCAACAATGTCTCAACCAAGCTGGTAAAGAGGATGAAGATCTCCCCGGACTTGGAACACAAGAGAGAATATGGAACAGCTGGGCCGAACACCACCATTTCCTGTGGAGCGTATAGTGCACTGCCACTACAATTCAGGTCGTTGGTGGTATCTGCGCCAGCAATAGTTTTAGTGAACCAAAACTATGATATCCCGATTGGAACAGAGTTTTTAAAGAAGTACAGAGTTAAATGTAACTTTGAGGATAATACATCGACCATCCTGGGTCAGATGTTACCATTGGTATACCATAAGGACAGTGAGGCTCCGTTGAATTGGAGAATCAACTTCATTAATCTGATATACAATGATGGCATTGTACTAATTTGATACCAATTAGTTGATAGGAAGTGATGAGAGATGCTGGCGGAAATCCTAGAAAACTGGGGAATTCCATTAAGGATCAAGAAGGAAAGGACCATACTGGCTGAATCTCAGATAATATTCAACACAGGGTTGACTTTGGAGATTCCTGAGCTGTTGTATGGAGAAGTCAGAAGCCCCTGAAAGAAGTCCAGAGTTGAGCCATGGGTGGCTCCTGGGATAATAATGCTGGGCCATGGAAAAATACAAGTTCTCCTGGAGAATTTGAGCGAAATACCAATGAAGATCATGAGGAATTAGATCATCACATTTTTTCATTTGATCTTGACAGCCGAATTGATATGATTCCACGATTTTGGGTCTCTCAGTAAAATGGGATTACTGGCCGGGGTAGCTGAAAGCATCAATCTATTGGTTGATTGAGAGCAGCTCACTGATCTGCTGGAAGGCCAGAAGGAGGAGGTGCTCAAATTATTTGAGAAATATTGGGAAGTGTTCACTCAGGATGACCACGATTTAAGATCACATGAGATGTAATTCATAAGGTCAACACCGGGTAAAATCTACCAGTAAGTATGAGACCAATCCAAAGATTGAAAGCTGCCAAAGCGGTAGTGGAGGATGAGATCAGCAAACTAGTGAAGCATGGGCTTTTAGTTACGTTGTCAAGTCCCTGGGTGAGTCCAATTATGATTGTGAAGAAAAAGGATGGATTGAACCAGGCTGGATTAACTACTGGAGGCTGAACAAAATTACAAAGAAGGATTTGTATCCCCTACTGAGGATTGATGATGTGCTGGATCAATTAGGAGAAGCGAAGTATTTATCCAAAATAGATCTAATCTCAGAATACTGGCAGATCAACTTGCCAGAAGAGGACCAAGAAAAGTGTGCAATAATTACCATGCAGGGGTTATACCAGCCGATGAAGATGCCCCAGGGTCTTTGCAATGTGCCCGCGACATTCCAGAGGGCCATGGATGCAATATTAAGCGACTTGAAGTTGTCATGCATCCTGGTATATCTGGACGATATCAATGTGTTCAGTAGGACATTTACTGATCACCTGCACTACTTGGAAGAAGTTTTTAAGAGACTGTCCGTGGCTAACCTGAAGATCAAGCTAATGAAGTGCCACTTCTTAAAGAAAGAGTTGGAATACCTGGGATTTGTGATCAACGCAAGTGGATTGCAGCCACAAACCCAGAAGATAGCAGATATAGAGCATATGGCTGTACCAAAAAGTGTCTGAGACATCCAAGTATTCCTTGGGATGGTTAGATACTATAAAAGATTTATTTGAGACTTTGCCTGAATAGCCAAGCCTTTACTTCATTTATTGAAGGATCCAAAAAAATGATTTGTATGGAATGAAGAGGCTCAGGACTCCTTCGATGAATTACGCCAGTATTTGATAAATTTGCCAATTCTGAAAAATTCAGATTTTGATTGGGAGTTTATCATTAAAACCAATGCTTCATTGATGGCAATTAGCGCCATACTGATCCAAGTAGACGAACTTGGGGATGAGCATCTGGCGGCATATGTGAGCCGGACACTCTCAGCTGCTGAGAGGAACTACACTGTGACTAAGCATAAATGCCTTACAGTCATTTATGCATGTAAGCAGTTTCAGGTGTATGTCCATGGAATGCACTTTAAGGTGGTGACAGACTACTCTTCGCTGTGTTGGCTACACAATCTAAGAGAACTGGAAGGACAACTAACCCAATGGGCACTTAAGCTTCAGACTTACAATTATGAGATAGTCCACTGAGCGGGGTTCTCATCAGAACGCGGATGGCTTATTGCGGTTGCCAATAGTTTAGTTGGTATACCCGCAGGTGGATGAGCTATTCCAGAGAATGATCAAAGGAAGAATCGGGGATGAGCCTCAAGAAATCCAAGGTGCGCTTTGAAAAGCAATGGAAAACACCAAGACTATTGATGGACAAGTATTCAAGACAATCAACGGGAAGTGTCTATTATTCCTGAAACTATTGGAAAGAGCAGCGATAGTACAAGCGGCTCATAAGGTTGTTGGGCAATGAGGCCTGAGAAAAAGAACCAACAATATTTACCAGTATTATTACTGAGAATCGATCAATTATGATGTCGCGGATTATCTGGCTTGTTGCATGGAGTGCCAGTTGCACAAACCACACAAGAATACAACTGGATTATGACTGGTCCAACCTGGATTCACCTGGCACATGGTGTCCATCAACATGATGGGACCACTGGTGAGGACAGGGTGAGTCAAGTACATCATAGTTGCTATTGACCATCTGATGAGATGGGTCAAAACAAAGGCCCTAACCAGAGTAGATGCTACCAGTACTGCGATATTCATCTTGAATCAAGTAGTATACCATCATGGATGTCTGCAAGTCCTACTGAGTGACAATAGGACCAACTTCACATCTCATGTGATCCTGAGGCTAAACAAAATAATGGGGATCCAAGGAGTCATATCTTACCATACTGGCTGGAGACAAATGGACTGGTAGAATTGGTCAATGGGACACTGGCCATGACGCTAAGGAAGCTAGTTGCAGGGAGAACTTCCGCATGGGGAATGTACCTGAGTTTGGTGACGTTTGCCTACAACATTAGTCATCATATGGCGATGGGCGTAAACGCCATTTGAATTACTATATGGAAGAAAGGCCGCGTTGCCGCTGATATTTAATTTCAGTAGTGGAACCTACATCAGGGATGAGTACCAAGAAATACTTGAACTGACAGATGAGTATCCTGATCGATATGCAATTGCAAGCATTCAATACAACCTTGAAGAAAAGGATACAAGCGAAATCAATGGATGACAAGAACCAACTGGCATTAGAAGAATATCAAATAGGGGAAAGAGTCACCTATTGCGATACACATAGTTTTAGATGAAGAAACAAATTAGATGTGTTGTGGTCAGGTCTGTTCAAAGTAATTGCTAAGACAGCGACCAATGCTTATTCCATCAAGAATCTCTTGGATGGAAGAATTGTAAATGAGTCCACGCTAATTATCTAAAGCGTTGGATTGAGGAAAAAAATAAAAGAGTTCCCAAAGGACCAATGAACCATTAAGTTGGTATGTCCTGATGATTAGGTCAAGTCCGAAAAAAGGACCTCTGAACCATGGAAAACTGGTAGGCTTAAGTACCCAGGACCCATTTTGGGGAAAAGACGGACTGCTGAACTGAAACAAGGTCAAGTCCCATAGGAAAAAGAATAATAAAGATAAAAATACTGAAAAAAAAGATTTTTAAAATGCATAGATAAAAAAGCCAATATATTTTTTAGAATTTTTATTTTTATTGATTGTCCTCAGTATGGGGATGATTACGCCTATGTCACCTCTTGGGGAGGGAGGATGGATCTCTGTAGGAATGAATAGCCTGTCAAAATTGATATGCAATTAGATGCTTGTGAGGGCGAGACCTACAAAAAACCACAATTGTTGAGCAGATGCTGAGCCCTGAGAAAAAGCGACTAGGGGAAGGGAAATTGAAATGTCAGAAGATGCCAATAGCGAAACCCTGGAGCGGGGAGGAAAGCAGCAATAAAGAAAGAGGCAATTGGCAAATAATCCCAAGTAATCCTGATATGGCACCAGAGCCGGAAGATTTGTCTTGAGCGCCTGTTGATGGGCTTCATCAAGGACAGTGGACATGTGAGCCAGCAGCAAAGAAGGAATACTTGACGGGGGTTGCCAAATCATGCCCCCTATCAACACCATCAGCGGAAGATACCAATGGGAAGCTCTGGAGAAAAGGTAGTTGTGCAGAGAGTGGATTGCATCCTGCAAATGGCAACTACGGGCTTCACAGAAGCTAAAGCTGAATAACTGGTGGAAGCCAGGCAAGGCTGGAAGCTTCATCAACCAACTTCGAAGAACTTGGCCAGCAAAGCGAAGAGCATAAGTGGCAGTATCCCAATCCAGAAGGTTGTCAATAACAGAGGGATTCAGCACTAATGTCAAAGCCTCAGTGACTTGGGCCCAGAGTTCAGCATAGGGGAGCTCAAAGTGTATGCTGTTACCAATTGAGAGCTCAGAGACCAGTACAGTGGGTTTGTAAAATTGACTGAGTCAGAAGAGGAACACAGGGAGCAGATCCGACCTGGCCAGGAACAAACAATCCAGAGCAACCAGCATAATCTCCAGAGCATCTATGATGATGTTTGGAGAATCAGCAAAATGATCCAAATCCAGGAGAGTTTCATAATCCAACTCTGGAATTGAATGCAAGGGAAGAGTCAGTTGAGAGTTGTTCAAAACAATGGCCAGCCTGGTTTTGGAGGGATTAGTTACTGTTTTCAGAAATTAATGGAAGGTCTAGACGCTTGCACCAGACTAGGCGTATGAGTCCTGGAAGGACCATAAAACAGGTTCCGTCAAGCATCTTGACTCATCTGCTGAAAGAGACGGAGGTCTGGATCAGACAGACTGTTGAGGAGCTGCTGGTAGCATGATTTAGCATGATTCAGAATTTGACATATGAGCTGGATGAGAGGGGGGATGTCAGATTTATATAGAAGTTGACATTATGCACTCTATAATCCATTAGGCTCCAATTGCGGGGAAATTAATCTCAAAATTAATGAGATAAGCTTTCCAAGGGAATAATTAGGAATGACTTACAGCCAAGAGGTTATGAGAAAAATAATGAGGTCAAATAGAAATAAGCATTCTTAATCAAGCTGTAAAACAAATATCGATGGCAATTTTCTCCTGTCTAGGATGAGGAGAAAATCAGGAATTCAAGGACGCTGGACCAAGAATCCTGATATGACAAAGGGTCATATACCCTGACGGGGGGAAACTGGATCCCAGGACTAATATTGTCACATGTAAATTGATCATCCCAGCATGACAAAGGTCGTGGGGACCGCGCTCTGAGAAGGTGGTAGCAATGAGGAAGAGGAAGAACGCCATATGCTGAAGGTCTTACCAAGCAGCATTGAGTATTGATGAGTGTACTCTGATTGAACCAATGAAGTATTTGACCAGGTGTCTGAAGTGGTGTTCTCATGCCCCAGTCCTTTTCTCGCTGGAAATCTAGGCAAGAGGGGGATGTGTTGGGATTTTTGCCCATATTCCCAGCCTGCTAGATTAACTGGTGTCACTAGGGGAAAATTCCCTAAGACGAAGTGAATTAAAAATTGGTTGGCCCAAGTTTCAGAGGAACTACATTTGGGGGATTTTGGGATATTCACCTGGTCATATCTTTCAGGGATCAATCCAGATGAATACCTAAGATCTCATCAGGTGAAGTGGCTAACAAAATAGGGGCATCTGATAGTGATTAACTATCAGGTGTACCAATTGGGATTGGTTGGGTTTCATTGCCGATTGATTATGAATGAATATTGAGTTGTGAGTTGAGTGATGCCACCTGCAACTAGCGAATTGATTGGTTAGTGAACTGACCTGCTATAATGGGTAATAAGTCCCATTACCTAAGCAGGTCGTTAGCCAATTATGGTTGGTTTGCTTGTATTAAGAGGAGTACGTTAGGGACACAATTTCTGACTCTTTCCGTTTGAGGTCTTGAGGATGTCCAATGACGGAATCCTAGCCAGGATGGGGAAGACCATCGCTGCCAAGATGATGAAGAGTGATTCAGTGGCAACAGCTGCTGTTTCAGTGAAGAGGTGTCAACCAAGGGTTAGACAACCTAATCCCCTACTATATAAATTCCCTATGATTTACTATAATAAAAACAGTATTATTACCAAGAGTATTATTACCAACAGTATTATTATCAACAGTATTATTACTAAGATTAGTAGTATCTACAGTAATATTGTCAATTTGGTGTATAGTTAGACTATCAGCTTCTATTGTGTTGTTCCATCTCAAGGATATTATTGCAGAAGGCAATAATTGGAAGACTCTCAGAGAAAAGAGTAAAGATATGAGCAGGGATCTAGAGACAAAGGAATTACAATCAATGATAGCTGTCAAATGTGTGTTGGGCCAAAAGAGACTATCACCGGGGTATCTTAACAAAGATCAGGTGGACAGGAATATAGGGAACAAATCCCTACGAGTACGACTTACAGAGTATTTAATTGGAAATACTGGCCAAAGCGTTGGGCTGAATTTTAGTTCAAACTCAACTACATATAATAGTCTCCATACTATTATCAATTAATACATTCTATACAACGTGACAAAGTGCACGAGGAAATTGAACCTGTTCAGTAAAAGGTTACTGGGTTGACAACTGTCAATCAACACTAGAGTAAATTTTTACAGGATGTAAGGGTAGCAGTCAAAAGGAAGTATCCAGAGTGGGATTTATCTAAAGCAGAAAACTCCCCTACTTTACTTAAATCTTCTTCCAGCTTGAGCAAACCATAAGGTTAGGTTTGATAATCAAAGAAGGGGGAGGGATAGTTGGCCACTCTTACTACTGAGGCCACATGCCCCTCCATGCCTTCTGCATGTGCATAAACGTTTTCATATTCTAAGCGTAGTTCCTTTTCAACTTCCTGAGTGCTGTGAATCATTGAAGAGGTCAAACGGGGAATTTCTGGTGTGATTCCATACACATGAATGGGTTCCAGGTCTGAACCATGATAGGGCCAAAAATGGTTTGGAGATATATCTCAGGTTTTCATTATAAAACGCGTTTTTTAGACGCGAATGACCCTGTCCCTTGAACTGCAACAGAATGCCTGATGTTATCCATGGCCAATACCCCCAGGCCCATCTGCGCCAATTTTGATGGCATTGGCTGAATGTGCGGGTGAAAGAAAATTTGTTTATTTAAATTGATATGGAGAAATTTGGCGGAAAGTCAGGGAATCACAACCTTCAGACCTCAGAGCATCTGAATCCACCAGTTATGAACATGAAGAGTGGATAGTTTCCAGTTGGAGCCAACCATAATAACGCCAAGTTGCTTTAACCTTTGGGAAAAAGAGGAAACAGCGGTGTAGCTTTGACAGCTAGAGTCCGCAGCTGACGGCCACTGTTTCCACTTTGGAAAAGTTCCACATGGAAATAGTTCGTGCACATAAGATAAAATGGTTGGTTGACTAATGTTAGGAGAGTGTCTATAACTTTCCAGTTCCCAGCGTGGCGGTGCTCAGTGCACCAGCCCAACGCCAGGGAACTAGTCATTAGAATAAAATAATTATTGCCCAGTAGAAGATGCTGGAGCAATAATAATAGGAGCAAAGAAATGTTATTAACAACCAGAGAAAAACAATGTGGTGCACGTTAAGAGAAGTGGCAAATGTCCCAGGTTGGAGGGGACCTGGACGAACCAACAGTGCATGAGGTGATAATTGTATTGTGTTCAACATGGTAATTTTGATGGAGCGCGAGACCTCCTCAAAGGGGTCTGCACACAGGATTGTTCAGAATAACATAATAAAATGGTAAAAACGGGGTATTTTTATTTGGGAAGTTGACCAACAAGGAATGTTGGTTGGGGAAAACGTATGCAAGCTTGAGTGGGGAAATAGGGGTTATGCTGCAGTGGGCCCAAGCACTGACTCACTGGATAGGGCAACACTGCCATCCAAGTTGGTTGAATAGTCAAAAACAACTTCACTTGAGTGATTGATTGAAGATGGATTTGACCTGAGCGCATTATTTTGAAAATGGAATGGGTTTTGAAACCCTGCTCCTTGACAAAACAAATTGAACCATCCATGTTCATTTGGTAAATCGTTCATTTTAATGCCTGGATTAACATCAGGGGCTAGGCATTTGGCACACCACTAGTCCCACCTGGGCATATTTTGCCCGAACCCAGCGTTAATCTAGGGTGTGCCTCAGGTCAGGAAGGGCCTGCAGCTTCACCATCTGGGCCTCCTGGCGCCCAGCCTTGTCTTTGGGGTTGGTCCCCACTATTATGTCATGTGCACATGACAATAACCTTAGGATATACTGATTATGATATGCTATTATTTGCTATACAGCTTATCCTGTAGATTTAAATATGAAACTGAATAAATTTAGGCTCGACTATTAAATTCGAATTACTATGTTATCTAAAATAAAAAATTATAATGGACAATATCAAAAGTGATAATATGGCTAAAACGTAAGAAGAAATTTTTATTATTTATTTTTTATTATGCTGTCTATATACGATAATTATCAAACTAATGTACTTAATGCTATACAATTAAACCAATTACTATATGAAGTTCTATTACAATACACAGTCTTTTATCTTGTACAACTGATATCAGTTACTGTCAAAGTATTATATGTAGCTATCTAGTGCACCTTTCTGAAAGTATAAGTTTATTGGTTTCTTTATATTCCAGTTATTATGACTTAGCTTTAAGGCTTGGTAAGTTTATATTGTTAATGCAAATTTCTAAATTCAACTTCTAAAAAAATGTCACACATTACTATCATGATGTCAGGGTTTAAGATAACAAAGGATTAAAGATTCACACTCTCATATTTATCATTAATGAGCAATCTATTAAACTTTCTTGTTGAGAATTTAGTATCAAAGGTTGACTTGATAAATCTTCATAGGAATCAATACATGTACCAGAACTAATTGAGACACCTTCTGGAATAGGCCCCCAATTACAGCGCCACAAAAAGGATTATTTTAGCCAATGCAGTCACAAGATCATCGCCAATGGAGAACAATGAGGGCCTTGACTGGGAAGCCAATCTGGAGTGACTTGGAAGATCATGATTGTAAAGGACCATAGAATTCTTCTTAAACTGCATCTCAGCTCTCTCTATAAATATTTTAAAAAATTATTTTCATAATATAGTCTTTTTAACAAATATTCTTCATCTCTTTGAACGCTCTGCTATTTTAACAGCTTGAGCCCCATTAGAACCTCCCTTTACAGTTTAGAGAACTAATAAGATAAAAGATATGTTTCTCACTAGTGAAAGCCTTCCAAGCTGTACAGTTGAAATAATTATCATAAGAGATAGAGAACTTTTCCAACCAGGAATTTGATTCACTGATTGGTCGTGAAATGCAAACTAATGGATAAACACGTCTCAATAAAAAGTGACTTTTTTCATCAATAAGTATTGAAATTTTGGGACATTGTTGAGTTCATGTACACTCATTTGATAAAATCATTATCAACTTCACCATGAAAACATTAATGGAATTATTTAATGGTTATTGAACAGTATAAACTCCATGGGAGCCTGTTACAGTTGTTCCTGTGCCACATCCATAACTTCTACTATGTGGTATTTGTATTCCTTGCTCTACTGTCATTAGGAGAACTAGTCCTTAGAACTTAACGTTATCTCTGTAGTTTTGTTCACCTGGACATACATCATATACTACAAGGTTTTAGGGCGTAATCAATATAAAGAGCTTGACATATGGGACTTAATTAAACCATGCACTCAAGTTTTATTGAAAGTACAATGAAGCCCCCCTGTTCTTCTGAAATAATTTGGAAGCCATTGTGGACAATTGCAATTGGTCAATTAAGCTCAGAACCAGCTTGGTATGCTGGGTAATAGAATATTTGCTTACCTTGAGGACCATATTCACCAAAATATATTATCCCTCAGATCCTCCTGTAGTCAACGCCTTAACCAAATTGGGGTCCTTCTCCAAATGCTAAAAATCCATTAACAAGAATTATCTTTGTGCAATAGTGCCCCCAGGACTGAGGGCCTATAGGCCTATAGGGAAGAAGGGAAATAAGGTCCCCGCAGACCCCATGGGCCATCTGTTTTTTTGGTTATGAATCCTTATGACCCAAAAGATTTATGAAAATAGACATCCAAACCGCACTTGCAGCCCTACAATATTAGATAAAAAATGTAGCTCTGTTCTGAAATATCAACCTAAACATAATCTCACTTGTCCCAGAGTCTCACTTGTTGCCTTATCAGATAAGATGGACAATTTCAGCACATTTGCTAAGCTCACTGAATTTTGTATAACTCAACTTGAACAAACTTGTTGCAGTTTCAAGACCCACTTGAGCAAAGTAAAAACCAGCTTTTACTCCACCATGCCAGAATATTAACTCTGAAAGAACAATCAAACCTCAAGCCTCCATCTCTTCTCTAAACTTTCATTAAGGAGAGGTTCAAGAAAAAATTGGAAGTATTGCAGATATGCTTGGATCAACTGGTCTCTCATGACTATGTAGAAATTAAAATATCTGAGATTTCACCTGTCCCTGTTATCAATACTTTCTCTATCACTATTATGACTTACTTTAGACTTAGATTCAAGTAAAGATTTACTTTAAGTCAAGAGAGCATCACCTCCTTTTTGTATTCTTTATGAGAGTTTGATGGAGAGAGCTACCGATCATCAGAAAGTAAAGCATATTCAATCTTTTTGAACAGCACCGCCTATGAGATCATGACTCGCCATATAAAGAATTGCTAAACTTTGTATTAAGTTCTCACTGCCCTAGTATAAGAATTTGGTAATAACCAGACCTTAGCCAATCAAATTCAGGTGATTATGGTTACTTAGTTGGACAAAGTAATTTCTCATTAAGTTTACCATTTGGTTATACGCTCAAGATAACCTTCAGTTACCATAAACCAAATCATATTGAGTGATATTGTAACCGCTGTGATCTTTGCCTTAGGATCTTATTCTGAGGTCCAATTACATATGATTGGGCGTAAGAGTACTTCAACTAAATCCAAGAAATTAAAGAAGCTCTTAACAAGAGTCCAGCTTCCACCTTGAGTCTGAATACCTCAGCCTCCCCAGGACAGCCTTATATTACCGTTGCCAAGAACCAGAAATTATGAAACTTTAAAATTACTTATTAGAACAAATTCCTTCATAACGCCTAAAATTGTTGGAATAGACTTGCTGAAAATGCTGTAAAAGGGTAGTCAGAACGAAGAATGAAGCACTTCATGCTGAAATCCCTGTACCACCTCAACAACCCTTGATGACCTCTGTCTAGTCTGATGCCACTATACCTAAGAGAAAATTTGGTACTAATTGATAATAAAGTACCCAATTGTTAGCGTTTTTACTATATAACATTCCGTAAAGATTAGAAAATAAAATAAAAAATTGTTCACATGTCCCCCTCCAAAACTTTTCCTCTAGAAATTGGATGGATTGCCACTTAATAGACCCCTGCCGTTAGATAGCAAGGATTAATAAAGGGGTTTAAGTATTGTCACCTGATGCATTCTCATACTAGTATCCATTATTGCAACTCAAATCCCTAAAACAATGGGAAGATAACAATTCAGAAGAAGCTTTAAAGAGATGATCACAGCTTTACTTTCTTATTGGATGTTAGTGAAGATCCTGAATGAGGTGGACTTAAAAGCCTTATCTGCCACAGGGCACTGACCCATCCTATTTATATCAGTACTTTTAACTAATAAATTAATCATAGATTCTCTCCTGTCACTTTATAATTATTTTATTTTCCTCTCATATTAACAATAATAGTTATTTTAAACAACGATAGTTGTCAATATATTGGACCATGAAGAAACAAGAGTACATTGCTATCGCTCTATACAGCCTCTCTGCTCATTGTCATCTCAAAAAAAAATTAAAAATTCCGTTCCTTACTACTCTGGACAGCTAATAATTTTAAAGGTCCATATTTCCAACTGCAAAAAAACCAAAACCAAAACTTCTTATCTTCTTCCAATAACTCATACATGTTTCTTACCTTGCCTCCTCAATTTGGGAGCCTGGTAACACAAGTTTCTGTCTAAGCACATAAGGTTCCTGTTCACGCCTTTACTGATAGTGGCTCCCCTGTGAATGTCATCTTGTCAAACCTAATGAGATGCATCAAGATAGCCCCTGATCTATGACACTATATATGTAGTGCAGCATAACGGGACCACAATTCAATTGATCCATTAGGGCCTACTTCTTGCATCTAACCATTTTATCAACTCAGCACTGAATATCTTAGCAGTTGCCCTAGATAACCCCAGGTACAATCTCAACCTTGGAACACAGTTTTTCATGACTAATACGCTGTCATACACAATGATGTTGGGTTTTTAGCTTACTAGGACATAGGGCACCAATGTATTTGAAACCTCTAGGGATGCCAAATCAAATATTAAAGCTTTGCCCGTCATTTGGAAGATGATAATTGGATTTTAGGATTGAATATTAAGTGAGGAGATTTCAGGTGCATATACCCCCTCCTGTGGTAGAAGGACAAAACGGCATGCTTATCTACTTACCAAAGTCAATCACTATAACGCCTAAGTCCCATTTTATAATTGACATCAGGGTATATGTTAATATCCCACCAGGACACTTACTGGAGATATAGGCATAGAAAAACCAACTGTTAAGGAAAATTAACCTGCCCAGGATTCTAGGCCCTGCTTATGCTGGGTCCATCTTGATGTTGCTGACAAACTAACCAATAAACTTAGGATGATAGGCTCCAACAATCCAGCTGCTTATGTTTGCATACTGCCTTTAGAAAAAGTTGATGGATTTAACCTTGTGATTCTATGGGAATTTAGGCTTGAGTCTTCTTTTGGTAGCCATGGTAGATATCTCTATTGAAATGAGCTAACTAGTGAACAAGCACAATCTAAGCATTTTCTAGTAGAGTACATAACTTTTTTCTTCACTTTCACATATTTTTCCAGAAAATATGGAGTGCGTCCTACATCATGTTGAGACTAGACGCTATACCTGTCTGATCATGTCTCTATAGGAAGAGTAAAGTTAAAGAAGTTCAAGTTGATATTGAATTTATACAGCTAATTGAATCTGGGTTGTTGGTTCCTCCCCATAGCACTTAGTCCTCTCCTCTCTTAATAGTTCAGAAGAAAGATGATAGCCACATGGTGGTGATGGACTGCTAAAGGCTAAGCCTATAATTAAAAATAATATTACCCTTTTTCCAAATTAATGACTCTCTCCACTTGCTTGCCAGGATCCCAATACTTTTCTGCAATGGATCTTGCCAGCGGATAATGTCAAGTAGATCTTGCATCCAAGGATCTTTCAAAGTACTCCCTCATAGCTGATGAAGGACTATTTGAGCAAACCAGGATGCTCCGGGACCTTTGTAATCTTCCCACCACATTTTATATGCACTATAAACAATATTATAGAAGAATTGGCATTTTCCGGTGTTCTTTCTACCTTAACATCAACATAATTTCAAGAGCCTTTAGCAGCTATTTGAATCACCTCAGAGAAAGCTTATATTGTCTTTATAAAAGCCTCATCTAAGCTCAAGCCCTCAAAATGTTTACTTTTTCGATATGAGATGCAATTTTTGGGAACAAGGTCTCAAAGCGTGGATTACAACCCACTTATGACAAAGTTGCACCATTGAGAGGATGTCACGCCCACATAGATTTAAAAAACCCAAGTATCTTTAGACATTGTAAGTTATAATTTCCAATTTATCTTTCAGTTCGCTGACCTAGCTGAACCTTGTCTACCCTGCATAAAAATGTCCCCTTCAAATGGCGGCTTGATAGGAAACAGGCCTTCAAAAGTTGATACCCATCCTTTGCACTAAGCCTGTCCTTATTCATCCACAGTCTGATTGGTCATTCCTGCTGTTCATTAAAACCAAAAATGTGTCAGTTAGTGCTATACTAGCGCAACACAATAAAAACTAAGTTGACCATCCAGTGGCATACTATAGTAAGACCTCAAATAAAACAAAAATGAATTTACAGTGTTACCAAATTTATATGCCTAGCTGTTCTACTGGCAACTACTCACTTCTATCCACACCTATATAGAGCTCACATTATGAGTTATTACTGACCATGACTTACTCCATTGTTTACAACAAAATGAAGGACCATGATGGGTGATTAGTAAGATGGTTGTTACAATTACAGAATTACATCTTTTCTCTGCTAATTGCGTGGGGGAATTCATCATAGTGCTGACGGGCTCTTGAGGATGCTAGTATTATTTATCTTAACGCCAGAGGAGGACCTAATGTATGATTTAAATGATCAATCTGAAAGTTTGAACTAGATACTTCTGAGATTAAAAAGAGTTAAGGAATATGACTAAAGACACCCAGATTAAAGAAGCAATGCTAAACTTGAAAGTCAAAGGAAAGGTACTCCCCTACATACGCTTTCTTCCTGTACTAGTGACATCCTTGAAGCAATTTCAACTGTGGGACACATAGCGGTGAAAAAGACTCAAAAATGGTTATAAATTATACTACTGAAATTGTATTATTGAAACCATCCAAGGTATGTTAAAGGTCTTTTTAACTTGTACACAGTTTTGAACCAGCCATTGATATTGAAATTAAGTGTTAGCTCGTCAATCCCATCTAATGTTATCAGTATAGATATGATTGTCCCCTTGCTCACTGGTTTACATGGGCATAAGTATATCCTATTATCCATAAACCGCTTGACAAAATGGGTTAAGGTAATTTTTGTTCCAGATGCCACTGCAAAGGCTACAGCCTTATTTCTCATTTGATCTGTTTTATTCAGCATGGATGACCACAAAACTTACTTTTAGACAATGGACTTAACTTCACCCAACTTGTAGTCCAAGAATTTCTTCACTTTTTGGGACTGATCAAAGCTTTACAGCCCCATATAACCTAAAACAATGGATTGGCAGACCGTGCTATCAGTATTTTAGTTTCTATATCTTTAAGTTGGTCACCTCCAATCATATGCAGTGGAAACACTATCTATCAAGCGCTCTATTAGCTTATCATATATTATACTAACAAATAATCAAGGTGTCCCCTTTTGAAGCCTTGTTTGGATAAAATCTTGGCTTACAAGTTTGTGCAACCCTTACTTGACTCCTTGGTGCCTACAAACTCCAGACTAGCTATGAGGGCTCTAGAGGACGAAATTACTAGACTTCAAGCCCTTACTAACATAGGAATAGTCTCAACTAACATGAGTGAGACTTCCCACTATAATCCTAGCCCTCCTTACTTTCTGACTTTCCAGCTAAAAGATCTGGCCCTATTCTATCACCATCAAACCAGGGGTTTGCAAGACAAACTTGATGCCCTTTGATTAGGGCCCTACTGCATTATACTTAAGTCTAATTATGAGTACTCTATTCCTGACATAATTCAAGGGATGGTAGTCAACCAAGTTCATGGTCAATTTCTATGACCAGATGTTCCCATTAAACAGAATCTTGAGAGGGAGTTGTCAGTATTTAAGGTAAAAAACAAACGCCAAAATACTACTCCTAAATCAACCATTAATTAGCTACCTATAACCCCTCTGTAAACTTTTGGATACATTTACTGCACAGGTTGGTCGTTAAGTAAAACTACAAACACTAGTCATAGGGTGATAACTAATAGGTTGAGTCTTCAAAATAAATGGCAACAAATCCACTCTGGTAATGGTAATTGAGAAAAACAACTAAGGACTTATTTTCCCTTCAATCTTCAATTTAAAATTAAAATACTAAAACTATATTGCAGTTGAATTCTGTTTTTATTAGAAAATGTTAAGGGTTTTTATAGGCAGAAGGCGGACAACTTTTCAGATGATTCTCTGAAGATCAACTGATTAGTCCCCTGAAACTTCTAACCCTTGGGATTAACTTCCAACGGTTAGTAAATGTCTTCATTTTTCTAATCCCCAGCAGTGTAACCGTTTACAGATCAGCAACCATCCCCATATGTTAGGAACTGTACACAGATGGTTTGGGGCCATGTTACCTGATTACAACTACTAGCTACTGCCAAAACAAGCGTTAAAATGCTTCAGTAGCTTTGTTAAAATGACCCTAATTGTTCAGCGCCTCTGCTGGAACGATTTATCATAGCAATCTGACTATTGGTAATTATGCCCTCATCAAATTACTAATTAACATTGTCAGGTGTGATGCCTGATAATATATTAATTAAAGCAATCATCAGATTATGTCCTTTAATGAATTTCAACTACTAATTTAGTTGTGGATGATCCCTGATGAAATAGTAATCAGAATTCATCATTGGATTAGGTCTTTTGATTAAGATATGACTAATAATTTAGTTGGGCATGATGGCTGACGAGATATCAATCAAAACAATTGTCAGATTATGTCCTTTAATGAATTTCAACTACTAATTTAGCTGGGGATGATCCCTGATGAAATAGTAATCAGATCTCATCATTAGATTAGGTCTTTTGATTAATTATGACTAGTAATTTAGTTGGTCCTGATGGCTAATGAGATATTAACCAAAATCAACCATTGGATTATATCCTTTACTGAATTTCAACTACTCATTTAGTTGGGGATGATTCCTGATGAAATAGTAATCAGATCTCATCATTAGATTAGGTCTTTTGATTAATTATGACTAATAATTTAGTTGGGCATGATGGCTGACGAGATTTTAATCAAAACAATTGTTTGATTATGTCCTTTAATAAATTTAAACTACTAATTTAGTTGGGGATGATACCTGATGAAATAGTAATCAGATCTCATCATTGGATTAGGTCTTTTGATTAATTACAACTATAATTTAGTCAGGCATGATGCCTGACAAAATATTACCCAAAATCAACCATCAGATTATATCCTTTGATTATTTATGATTAATAATTTAGTTGGCAACCATTGCCTAACAATAAGTTGCTTTAACAATCATCATTTTTAATCAGCAAGCAAGATGGATAATGTGGTCAACCAAATTTCCAACACCCTCTTAATAAAAATTTTCTTTTAAAGGTGGATTTGGAAATCTGATCAGGAATCATTATGAGCGCTAAAACTGATGGAGACATCTTCTGGATTAGCACCCATTATCTCCTTGAAAAGAATAACGCCAATCAATGTGGTCATGAGGTCATTGCCAATGGAGAACAATGAGGTCCACAACTGGGCAGTCAATCTAAAATACATAGGAGATTCTGATAATAAACTGTTGTGGCCTTATTGATAGTACATCATAAATCACCTATATATAAAAGAATTGGTTCAATAGAATAGCATGTTTATTCCATCTACTATGTCTTATTTGAACGCTCTGCTAATTTAACAACTTTGTGCCCTACTAAAACCTCAGCTTACAGTTTAGAAAACTAGTAAGGTGAAACTATAACAACAAGGCACAACTTTTTGATAAGCTTTATTGTCTCACTTAAGCATTCTATTATAAAATCTACTAAAAAGTTTGTAATCTAATTTAAATACAATAAAATTGTAACCTAATTTTTAAAGCAGTGTCCTTGATTTATTTTTCTTCTTCTAGATAAAACAAAACTAAGCCTTAGCTCCTTTTATGATAATAGTATTCAATCAAGTATTGTATAAAAACTCTGGTCAATTCAGCAACATTATTTAGATTGTTTTACATATAATAATTTTCTGAGTAAAATACAATTAACGCCTATCTAACTTTATGTAAAATCAACAAATATGGAATTAAAATGTTTAACTACCTCTCATTATTTTAAAATAGGTATCATTATTTAAACTTTTTATGACAGATGGAAGTTTTATATAAATTTGAACTATTTGATTTTGTTATAGGTAGAGGTTGTCAACACTCAGTAAACTATAAATTTTCCTAGAGAAGCCATTTTGGCTTCATAAATGGCAGATGTTGTTCTTGGGAAATTTACTTGATCTTTTTTTCTTAAGGGATTACTGCATGTTAAAATTTAAGAAAATTCACCTATCAGTGTTAAATAAGAAATGTACATAACAAGCCTAAACTTTAATTCTATTTCATGGGATAAAAATACATATTTATACCTACATCTTCTTAACTTAAATTGACCGTTTGGGTTTATATTACCTTTTTACATAAAGCTAGGGCTCATGAAGAATCTAGTGAAAAAGAACTAATAAGTAAAAGTTTTCAGTTATTATAAACAAAATTTACATATCTCAGTGATGCTAAGATTAGAGAAGGAATCTTTGTTGCCCCACAAATTTTAAAAATGTTTATGAGTAAAAACTCCAATTGGGTCATTAAAAAGGAAAGAAAAAGAAGCTTGGTTAGCCTTTAAAGCTGTTATTACACATTTTTGGAAATTGATAAGCTGTAGATTGCAATTTAACTGTTAAAAAACTTTGATGATATATTAAGAGTTAAGTTGTAGTATGTCACTAGTGATCTATTTTCTTAAATCTCATCTTGACTTTAATCAAGCAATTGTGTCTTGTTGATTAGGAACACAGAGACCACTTCTATCAGGACATTTCAGTGATGTAAATAAGGTATCAGGCAAGTAGGCTCATTTATGCTTGCATACTATTTTTGGAATGCTATGGAAAATGCTTCAGAAGTAGAGTATAAACAAAAAAAAACAGAAACGCTCAGTGAATAGTATGAATGGAAAAAATTTATAGTAGAGAGTTCCAAATATACATATATCTATAAATATCTCTGAACAAAGAGCCAAGCAAATTTTTGGTATTATATTCTTGTTCCTAGACCTAAATTTGATTAGATTGTATAATTTTTTAAAGGAAAGAGACAACTTTAATTTTTGTGAATCAGTTTTATTAGTGGATCAGTTAGATGCTATATATGGTCAAAAAATGATAGAAATATATGTATATAGTAGAGTAGATCACTTTAAGGTCTTATTGGCTTGTTATCCTATTATAATAGTCTATAAACAACAAATGAAAAGTATTTAAATTCACAAATTTTAAACACTTATGATTATCTTATTTTTATCTCCTTTGCTATAAGTTAGCAACAAATTTTGGTCATATACTAAATGCTTAAGTATATAAAATGCTATACACTAAGAGTTGGATGCTATATAGAAGATCTGATATCTTAGAATTACAAAAAATAGTTTATTATATAAATCAACAAAAACAAAAATTAATAATATTTTAGCTTTTTTAGGCTTCTATAGATAAAAAAATTATAATGCAGTGTAAATCCTTAAAGTATTTTAAACTCAATGGCATTCTGATTGATAGATATGAAAATCTATGGTCAATCAAGGATACATTTGCTTAATCACTTATCTTAAAAAAAGATTAAAAAAATCAATTATAACTCATTAATGAGATAGGTTATAGCATGTGTAGTTACATAATAAGATAAAGTTTAAGGTATATTTCTTTAGAAGAACTTTATTTTAGATAATTGATTATTAAGGTAATTATCTTGTGAGAATTAAAGGCTACAATTTAAGTAAGTATAAGAAATAAGAAAGAAAAGAAAAAAGATAGAATGTGAAAAGTAAATTTTTTGTAGATACAAGTATACAGCTCTGCTTTGTGTAAGTAGGTCTTATTATTAGTGTAGATAAAAATTAGCTTATATTGTATTTGTATGTGGGCCAAAGTTATATAAAAACAAAGGTAAAAAAATATACTTGCATTACTAAGATAAGTCTAAGAGGATATATTGGCAGAATAAGGAGGGGGTACGCCATACAATACTAAAGGCTTCAAATTCCTTATAAGGGCTTGTACATTGGTATTAAGTTGTCAATTGTATAAATCATAAGTTGTTATTTTGTATAATATATGTTAATAAGCTCTGCAGTCTTTAAGGCTTCCATACTTGGCAAAAAATTTTTACCCAAAAACACTTTTAAAATATATGAGAAGATTATGACTATGAGGTAGTTAACATTTTTATTGGGTCTATACTGGGGTTGGTGCTATCATCTTTTATGATATTGAATCATGAAACTTCAATGTAGCGTTAGGAACAGTTATGGTATAAGATTTTTTAATTTACTTCACATATTAGAAAGTCTACTAAAAATTGGATACTATGAAAGTCAGCAGTCTCTGTCAATGCAGTATGATAGTATGGAACATAACATAAAATTGAAGGTTCAGCAGTCTCTGTATTTTGTAAACATATACCTCATAAGCACAAAAAATAACTAGAACAACAATATATATTAAATAACTGAAAACCCACTTTACGTTTGAGTGGTAAGCATTTTTTATTATTTCTGGATAGCAGTTTAGTGTTCTTTGGTTGATTTGATATGTTCAATGGTTTGCCAAGGGCTTATTAGTTTTTCTTCATCAAGGTAAATGGTTCTGATAGATGAATGATGAACTTAGTAAATTTGTTCTACTGGTTTTGTCTAAATGGTTGTAATTATTTAGTTAATTTTACAGGCTTTATGGTTTCAACGATCTAGATGGTTATTTAGTAAATTTATCAGTTTCATTGGTCCTTGAGTGGTTGATGCTTTTTTTATTAACTATATAGATATAATGGGTTCGCCTAAGTGTTTGGAGTTTTTTATATCTGATAATCTCAACGGTTTTTACTAAGTGGTGGGTGATAAATGACTGGCATACTCTAATGTAATATATTGGGTGAACTTATAAAATTTACTAAACCACCACCATCTGCTTATCAAAACCAATAAACCTATAAACCAAATTATAAACTACAAAACACTTGCCAAAACCTTTGAAACTATCAAATTAAATATATCTTTACCCGCTTAGCACAAATCAATGAGCCTTTTTAATCGATTATATACTCACAATTTTTTGCTCAATCCATTGAACCTAATAAATCTAGTCAAATAATTACAAACTATTTTAATTGAAACCATTGAATCCATCTAATTTACTGAAAGATCTAAAAGTGCAGAGCTTAAAACCACCAATTCCTATTGAAATCTTGTATTACTTTAGATTTTTATATTAAAACTTTTGTTTATGTTAAATTTTCTAAAAAGATATTAATAATGATTTCCTATTTTTTGAAAGATATCTTTGTCAAGTTTAGATTATTTATTTCATTTGTATAAAAGATAATATGTTAAATGTTCACAATAACTTTTACTAATAGATAGATTGGTATATGGCTATCAGCAAGTTTGGTAAATATAAAAAATATGTCAAATAGATGATTTTTTATCTTAATACCTGGTCTTTGGAGCTAACCAAATAAAGTTTTCTAGAAAATTGGAAGATATCAGATGATATCTACTTTCATTTTGAAATACCAAATGCATTTAATCAATAAAGGATTTATCTGATAGTCTAATCAATATATAAATCAAATCTTATTTATTATAATTTTAAATTTTAAATTTAAATTTTATTCGAGGTGGGCCGACCTGGGGATGGTACCGCACCGATTAGGGAAGTGAAGAAAATGGGAAAGGAGGATAAAACCCGGAAAACCTCCATGCGCGGCGTATGATAGGCCAGGAACTCCATGGACCGCCTTTGCTATTCGCTATCTCGGTTCGGGGCATTGGCATGCAAAACCAACACAGTCAAAATCGTCCCCTACCCAAAGTCCATTACCGGGATCGAACTCGGGAGGCAGTGGTAGAGGGTCCATACTCTACCACTGGGGTATCCTCCCTCTTTTTTTTTTAGTACTAGATGGTCCCAACCCAAGGGGGGATTCATCGATGTGGTATCCTCCCTCTTATTTATTATAAAATCAGCTTAGATTGATCAGAATAAAGTTATAATATATTAAGGAGACTTATCTTTTTAGCCCCCCTAATCCCACTCATTGAAGAATTGGAGAATCTTTTTAATCTATTTATCATTGAAAAACCTATTCAAGTAAATCTATAGTTACTCAATTATCTCTGATTGGCTGATATATACTTTAAAAGTTCAAAAAGCTTTGTTTTGATCTACATATGCTGCATCATAAAGCTTCAGATAAACAAGTATCTGACATCTTTATATAGATAATATTTTTGTGAATGTCAATAATAACTTTAGCAAGTAAACTAATCTGCTAATTTAATTGAATAGTAAGCAACTACTTGGCAACCCCAATTAATTTAATCAAATTGATTAAACCACCATTTACTTAGATAAGTCTATTGAGCCAATCAAATTACCCAGATAACAAAACAACCAATTATCCAGAACTATTGAGCCTATTGAATAAACTAAAGATCAACAACTACTTGCAAAGACCATTAAGCTTATCAATTATTCAAGTAATTACCAAACCACTTGGTAAAACCATTAAGGTATAATATTATCCAAACTCCCACCAACCAAATATAAAACTATTAAATCTATCTTAACATAATAACAGCTAACTGAATACATGAGCCTATTAATAATTAGCTCAATTGATTAAAGATAAACTTCTCAACCAAAAGGTAGTTACCAATCATAATTTTAAATTTTTATATATCATTTTTACATTTTAAATCTGACTTTTATTATCGCATATCTTTTTTGAAACCTTCCTATGTTGGTATTTCTAATTCATCAAATGTCTGCATTAGTTAGGTTAATTTTTTCATTTGTTTAGGAGATAATGTGCCAACACATATATATACCAACAATGATTTTAAGTAAGAGAGATTGGGTATAGCTAGCAATAACCTTGGGAAATAATTTTAAAGAATCTGATAAAATCCATGTTTATGTGATGACTGATGGACACCTAGCGGTATAAATTAGAAATAAAGCAAGTCCATTGAACTATTAAAAATTTGTATAATATCATTTATGACTGATAAATGCTTAGTGCGTAAATATCAATTAGTATATTGTAACTAAATGATTTTTTTCCATTGATTCCTATAATAAAGATTTTTAGAAATGGTAGTTGCATTCCGCCAAAAAATAGTGAATTGCGGTAAAATATAATTTATCAGTAAAAAATTGTAATGTTTTAGAAAATTGATCCCACATGGACAATATGGGAATTTTTTAGAATTCCACGCCTAAATTAAATTTATAATTTTAACTCTTTGGTTTAGTTTATATTCTTAAAGTCCCTATTTCAGAATTCCTAGGTTATATTTCTAGCTTTATTTGGTCATCCCCTTTCCACGTTCCAACCATTTGTGGAGCCCCTCACCAGATAGCCACTTATTAATAAACTACCATTATGCTTGATATTTTAATATATATAAATTTTTGATATGCTCAGTTTAACAACCAGGCTGGTTAACACCATGCATGGAATCTCAAATATGTTATTATATCTACATCAATATGTCAGAAACTGTAATTTTAGAGCTCAAAAGGAGAAGAGGTCAATAAAGATGTCAATATAAGTCTGCAAACTCCCCTGGACCTTGACCTGATTACTGGTCAATATTGGATATGTTTTTAAGAATGTATTGCCAATAATAGCATGCTCCTTAGGTCCATACAGGTGACTAGAGGGAAGGAGGAGTATCTGCCACTTCATCAAACCTCAGCCCAGATGGGCTATTTTGCCAAGTCACCTCCATGTCCATTACATTTGGCAAATTTTATAAAATCAAATTTAGTATCCATAACACTGACACCTATTCCAAAAATTAATTAATGTAACCTTCTTTTGGTTAGGTTTTATATTGTAGATTAGTGGATGGGCAATAGGGTTGACCCATCATTACATATATATTTAGAACCCTTGCTTATAAAGTTTCAGCACTAATACTATGTGCAGTAAATAAAGACTAAAATTAGTTAAAATCAAGGGTAGTAATAGGGTTTAGAATATAGAGAAAGTCATGTAATTTAGAGAGGGAGAAATACCATTGCAAAATTAAACTAGTTATATTTATAGGTACTTCATGATTGGCTTGAGCACAATGATATTTTTTATAATTTAAATATCACTCTTTTTTAGATTTGAGATACTGTTTGCAATTTAAATTAGTAAACTACAAAGCAGCTAGATCCATTACCATTCTGATATAACTAGCCACCCTGTATTAGGTAAACAAAACAAAATAATTAATATTTCACAACAATAGTTTTATTTAGTATTAGGGGAAGAATGTAGGAGTGATATATTAGATACAAGGTCAAGGTACTTAAATCAAAAATGTATTTATAACACTCTACATAGAATTCAGTTATTTTTTTATAATTAAATCAGGCCTGGATTTGTTTTCATACTGTATCAGATTATTCAATATTTAATTATATTTACAGTGCACCTTGATTTAATTGATTGGTCCAGTTTTACTAAGTTATGACCATCTAAAGTAAATGACATATAAACCAAAGTAATTTTTAGAGATTTGAAGGATTTATTACGCTGCTAAACAAATATTTAATATTTAAGCACTAGTTATATTAATTTTCATACAATAATTGTTTTTTTAAGGAAGAGGTTGCAAGTATCTCCACAGATTAGGATCACTCCTAATAAGAATAATTTTGATAAAGCCCTTTTAACTTTTTACCAGGTATAAAAATTCTTGTAATGATTAAGCTGAAATCCCCTTTTTAGAACTTTATCTAATTTTAATCACAGAACAAAGACACCTGAGATAGTGTCTTTAGAGTCTAGAAACTTATAGGCAAGTCTGAACTAGTACTTTATATCAATAGAAGAAAAGTTTCAGCAAGATTATGTTAAGTGTATAGTTTTATATAATATTCAAATGCTTACTTTAGCTTTAGATCAAATTCTACCCTTTCTTTGCTGATTAATTCTTTTTATGAACATTTATCTATAATAAGAGAAATTGTTTTTTACTGGTAACCCTATTCATATTTTTCCCTTAATTATAATCAGTTTATAAGTAATTAAATTATTTTAATTTGATGTTTTATAATAAGCTCAATTTTAGAGCTTCTGGATTCAAAATTGGTGGTTTTTTTGAAGATGCACATTTTAAATAGATTTTGCAAATCTTGGTTGAAGATCTAAATTTATAAGTAATATCTATTTTAAGATTGTAGTAAAAGTAAGTTCTTTACAATGAATCAGGTGAATAAAGTATTACTAGTATCACATATTGGAAGTTAAAGTGCTAATATGAAGCCTATATTGTCAGAGACTCAGTCATCTTATATATAAGAATGAGGTCTTAAAAAGTTGAGGGAAGTAGGTATAGAATCATCTAAAAGGCTCCAAATCAAATAGAGTACATAGAAGGGGAAACCGTGGGTCTAGCTTGGGAGGCACCTTGGGGGGAAGAGGCCACAAGGACAATGACATCTCAGGCATCTACAATTCTTTTAAGGCAGAATTTAGACTCAATACTGGCTGAAGTATAAGCGTAAAGGGCACCATTCTTATGACAGCGTGTAATCAGTCACCATAGATAAAGAAAAACATTGCAAAGAAGTGAGCCTGGAAAAGAGTGAGTAGGATCCTGACCTTGTTTAGTGGATGCATACTTATTCTATTATAAATAATTTGTGCCAACAGCAATAGCTTATGGCGCTTGTGAAGTATAATGTAAACAGGTATAGGTTATATGTATAAAACCATTTAATCTAGGTATATAATGTAAGAAGTAGGTAAATAAACTTACAGTTGGCATATAAGGGGTGATAATTACATTCTTTTGGCCATGATTAGGGATTCTTAGGACTCAGATAAAGGTTTAAAACTTAGGGTATAGTATGTCAATTTAAAAGCTTTGATAAAATTATTAAATATTCTTAGTTTTCCAGAGGCTCATGGGAATAGGCTTTAACATCAATGTAAATCTATGTTAAGGGGCTAAATTATAAGAATCATATTGTAAAAGAATATAAAAAATAATGAAGTTTTGGGTTCATTTATTTGTCATATAGATCAGTTTACAGTTAAGGTCTAATATAGGTCAGGATGAGCTACAAAGGTTGCTATCCTTAGAGACCCATAAGAGGTGGGAGACTAAGGATGATATGCTGATATTATGGGCTAAGTGATTTTCCAGAACTGCTAGTTTGTTGATGAACTTTATAGTTGGGCCATCTTGAGTATGATGAGAATATTAGATGAATTAATCTTATAGTTTGTGATCATAAGGGGACTTTATACAATCTGGGTATGTATGGAATGTCCTCAGAATTCCAACACTACTTAGCATATTTAGAAATCCTTTGAAAAGTACTTGTCCTTAATAAAAATACTTGGGATCCATTGAGTTGAAGAAGGAATGCTAAAAGGGTCTTTAAGTAGCCAGGGCTTACCCACAGTGAGTGTCAAGTCTCCCTTGAAAAGGAGGGCTGTAAGACCATTTATAAAAGAGAAGGATGGAAGATCAAGCTTAAGGGGAGAGCCCCAAGTGCAATAAAATGATAGTTTGTACTCAAGGCTCCCTCAAAACGTTAAAATTTAGGAATAATATGTTTTAATAATTGCAATTTAAGGTTTTTTTTGTGGATTTTAAACTTCTATTTTTGTAGTACAATGGTGCTGTGCCCAGGAAGACCAACAGTACATACTTAAAGCAGTGTAAGGTTCATGACAGTATTTTATTTTATTTTGGGGGTGCCAAATCACACTTAAATCCTGTCTGTTAATGTATCCGTCCTATGGTAAGTATGGCAAAAGGGAATTATTGGATCCAAAAGCCAAAAGAGGTAAAGTATTAATAATGTAATTTTAATGTAGTATAAAATGGGGTTTCTTATATGTTACATTCAACAATATAAACCATATACAGAAAATAATTTTAAATTTTAAAGCATGGGGAGGAGTGAATGGCATAGTGGGGTGCTTTCTGCTCCACTCTTGATTGGGTTTTGATTGAAACAGGTTCAAACCAGTACAGGCAAAAAATAAAAATTTTGCATGATATATTTGTCCTAAGGTCAGCCTGCCTCGTTTAGTTTTTAAAAATTGATTCATGAGGGGATCTTGATGGGAGGCTTTTGGTTGGGAGGTGCATCCAGTTTGTACAATTACTTTGTAACATAATTAGATAGGGAAAAAGGGTATGTTAAATGGCTAAGTTGGATGAGACTTAGTATCACTTAGGTCAATTGTTTGGCAGATTCTTAATTCTCATCATTTTGCAAATTTATCTTATTTTAATCCTAGTGTGCCACATTGCGTAATGGTTGCCTGAAATTTCAATATTTCTTCATTTAAATTAGGCATGCTTTCATCTTGAATTATATTAGGTTTGAATTGATACAATGAAAATTTTAAGTGCTAATTTGAGTTTATTGACTATCAGTTTTTCCATATGATTAATCAATGTGACTTTTTTGACCCCCTTCTTGTGTCAAGGCATCAAATTTTCTCAAGGGAGTTGTTAACTTTTTGAGAGCTCTGTACTCTTAAACTTTCAGGATTGTGGCTCTCTTCAGATCTCCTGTTGATTGCACAGGTTTCTAATATGTGTATTATATGAATTGTGATAGTAATTATTTTATAGTGTAGTAATAGTATGAAGACTACTAATCTATTTAAAACTTATAACCAAGTTAAATATTGAGTCCAACGCTAAACTGGCGCTTGCCCTTCTAATCTTTGAAGGTGCTTCTAGAATAGTAAGTAACTTCTCCATCTACTCTTTTTTCTGGTAGAACTTAATCTAGATTAGGTAAGAGGTTCTTCTCTTCTCTCTTGACACATAGTCTGCAGAGATAACAACAAAATAGACAAAGGATTTATTATCCTTCAACTCAAGTTTCAAGAGTAAAATATACACTAAATGTATGAAAGTCTAAATTATTAAAGTATATGAGCTTTTTTACATCTGCTTTACTTAATAAAAAAGGTAAGGGAATTTAAAGGTAAATTGACAGCCAGCTCTTCTGTTTGCGTCCTAATTGGAAACAGCAGCTGTTGCTGATAAATTAACCCTCCAGAGTCACACCCAAAAATGATCATCCTCCTTGGTTTAGTCAGATTTTGCCGCCAGCCATTGATTCAAGCTCTTCTGGGTTGAATAGAAGTACATGTGTCAACGCCTACACTCAATCCCAGTGTGTCATCCTTATTAGGTTAACAATCTGCTTAGGAAATGGACTTTTACCCATAAATAGCGGGTCATGATACCTAAAAAGTTAACTTGCAAGTTGCTTATCACAGGCATTGTCAATTGCCTAGAAACTCATAAACCCCTTAATTGATCAGTGACAAGACCTGATTGACTCCTACAAGTTAATTAAATTATCAATATTAAAATTGAAAACCTAATTGCTTGTTTATTGTCAGGTATCATCCCTAATAAAACATTAGCAATCAAGCAGATCAAAACCCAGTGGATTAGCTAATATTTTCCAGGAATATCTCTCCAAACAATAGTCATCATATATAATCAATAACTCCCACATTCATTAGTAGGCCTCATCCTCTAATGGGTAAGCAGATTTATGATAATTGATTAAGCTGGTTGATGTGGATATACTGAAATCCCAACAGGATTCAATTGCTCAATATTTTTGTAACATGTATAATATCAGGATATCTGACAGTGGAATCTCAGGTAAATAAAAATTTGAAAGTATAAGAAAAATTTTGTATTTTTGTCCATAAACTGCCTAATACATGAATTATCAGGCTTTTGAACTTATATAATCTAATCATATTGAATCACCAATTTTAGTTAAATTTTGGTGTGGTAATTTCATTGCACCAGTTTGTGATTCTTACTCTGCACAACCAACAATAAAATAAAAGCCAAATTCTTTCTAAATATTCATTTACTTTGGATTTTGGCCACATTTTTATATCTATAAGTCTTAATTTATAGGTATGAAGCAATGACCTACCAGGATTTTTTTGGCATTAAAACCAGTGCCTGACAATTTGACTAAGAGCTACATGCATGAAAGCTGCCACAGTTTACAATTGATCTGATGTTGGGACTGCAAAAAGTCACCAAATTTTGAATTTTTGGAGTAATCCTTACCAGGAGACTTATGGCCATTTTTAACTGACTTTGAAAAAGGAGAAGGTATCAATTCGACCTGTAAGTTTGTTTTTTTTTTTTTTTTCTGTTTGTTCGCGCATAACTTCTGAAAATACTGGACCAATTTGGATGATCATCTTCAAAAATAGAGGATGCTCCAACTTAGGTCCCATTTTACTTTTGTAAGTATTGGTCAAGTATCTGCCCATTAATTTAGTAAGTAAAAAAATGGGCTCGGAAGCGATGGATACTTGTGGGACTAATACAACTCCGGATAAACTTAATTCTGGAATTGGTGAAGTGATAGCTTTGAATCAACTTTTTATTCAATTATAGTAATACCTCCTCTAGCATAATCGGCTCATCTTTTGGCTCTAAAAAATTTTAAATTGTCAGTAGTTCGAATCCTAGTGCAATCACTTATGATATATGTCCTATGGCTGGGGTGTTAAAAATTCAGGCAGTATAAGATCATAGTGGGACAAGCTTTATCATTATAGATGGCTATCGTTTTTACATAATTTGACCAATAAACTTATCTAAATTTGATAAAATAAAGTATTTTAGATAGCGATCAATAAATTTACCAGATTGACTAATAAAAGCAACCAAATCTAATATAATGAAGTATTGTAGATAATAATCAGTAACTTTAGTATAGTTTGACCAATAAAATCAACTAATTTAAATAAAATGAATTATTAGTATATTTTTTTATAAGATACTATATATAATATATATACAATGAGTTTTAATTTTATAGAGAAATAGTAAGGGGTCAAAAACAATATATAGAGATAGTAATATTAAATAAAAGTACTTTCTTTTACCACTTGAAGTCACTTTTGAGCAATTTTAAATTCAAGTTTTATTTATCCACAGCTGTCTACCCAAACCTATTCTTTGATGTCCTTGGCTCTGCCGCCTGCCACCCCAGTGTGGGGCAGCAGTGCACCCCCACCTAGCATTTTCCACCCCATGGGCAAGCATGTTCAGATGGGCTCAAACAGCCCACCCACTGCTTCCAAACATTTTGTCCCCCCATGGGACTTAGTGCTCCACCTGGCACGCGTCCACCCTTCTCGCCCCCATCCTCTTGCCCTCCCTCACTCTGCCATTTGCTATTTCCTCAGAGTGGACTATGGGCATTTGTTCTCATATGCTGATAAGGCAATTATTGACCTAGCCACTGCAGCCTTTGTGCCAGCTGGCTTTATAGACTTCTGCCCTTTTAAGGGCTACTTTGACATTGGGTCCCAATCTGAGGAGGATGCTGAAGTGGCAGTACAAAATCCTCTAATTTATAAAAAAAACCCTATTCCCACAACTTGTACTCACCTCCCTTCAGACACTACACTGGTGGTATCCTTTGCAAATCTCCCATCCCACCTTCCACCCCAGGTTTTGTATGACCAGTTGGTTGCGGGGCTCATGGCTTATGGCACTCAGCCCAACCTCATCTTTGCCATTACATCTGGTGCAGAGCACCTTGCTGCTCCTCATGCAACAGCCACCATCATACCACACCACCCTACCATAGCCCAACAAATCCCACCCCGCACTAGTGTGGCTGCAGTGCCTGATCATTTCTTTTGGGCTTGGGTCAATAATGGTAGGCAGATTTGTTCCCTCTGCTTTGGCCTCAACCATACAAAAAAAGTGTGCCCTCAGGCCAAGTCTGCTGCTGCGGCTTCTGAGCCCCCCTCTGGAGGTTCAGTATGGGGCAGTTTGCTGCCTTTTCACCCTATAATCTTGTTCAGTGGGCCCACATGGAAAATCAGCCCCCCCCAAAAAAAAAAATCTCCAGCCTCACTCTCCCATCTAAATCTAATCCAGCCAATCAGAGCAATGCTTGGACCACCATAGGCACCCAAGCAGCTGCCCATTCACCCAATCCCACCCACCCAAATTTGAACGCCACTATTCCAGTGAACCAAAATCTGTGGGATCTATTGGCTGAGACTGACGAATCAGGTAATGTCCTCACTAGTAAGCATACAGGTCAACCTCTCTGCCAAGGCGATTATGGTCAGGCAGAATTTTTCCTTCCCAACTTCGATGAAACCCCTACCCCTCGCTATTTTGCTCCTCTGCCCAATACAGCCCCCTTCCAAAGTGACCACCAGCTCGCCTTAGCTGTGGTGGCCTCTCCTCAGTGCCTGAAACTATGCACCGCGGTGGCCCAGTCAGTGGCTCAGCTCCAGCATGGCCTGCCCACCCTCTTCATCCCCCCTGACTTCCCTGAATCTCCCTGCAGTGACATCTCAAAACTATTTGATGATGCTGAAATTGCTGTTATGAATGTTGCAATGCTTGCTTCATTCAACCTCTCAGCCAAAATCACCCGCCACAGTATCTCCCTTTTCACCCAACTTCCTGAAGCCCACAAAGAAGCTGAAGTTCTCCTTGCAGCTTTTATTGAAACACTTTCCCATCATTATTTCGATGAGGAAGTGGAAAACTCCTACTACGCTGACCTCCACCCCCATTATGCGGATGCCCTAATGCCTTGGCTCTCTGCTCTGATCTGGTACTATAATTAACATCCCTTGAATGAGATGGGTCTTTTTGAAAACCAACCCCCCAACCCCTCCTCACCCTATGCCATGGTGGGTTAGCAGTTTCTGCTTCCCACCTGGTTAGTAGTTTTTGTTTTGTCATTTTGAGTGTAGTGATTTGGTACTGTCCGTCCCCTGGTTGGTGTACCTCAAATAAATTGATAATATCAAATAAAAGTAGAAAAAAGAGCCATTTTTAAAAATGCACTAATTTTTTGGGGGAAAAGAGATGGGGGTAAAGTTTTTTGGGAAAAAAGAACCTTCTCAAAAAATTTGGGAAAAAAAGAACCTTCTTTAAAAAAAGCTCTAAAAAGTATGAAATATCTGAGAAATTATGCCACCTCAATAAAAACCCTTTTTGAAGTTGGCGTCATATTTTAGCTGACTTATAATAGCAATTTATAATTTAAATATTCAGTACTATATATTCTAAGTTGCTTATAGTTTACACTTGGACCAATCCAGACATAAGATATAATTTGTATTTGTGAGCAAAATTTTTTAATTATGTTTATATATGGCGCCAACTTCAAAAGGGTTTTATTGAGGTGGCATAATTTCTCAATTATTTCATACTTTTTAGAGCTTTTTTATAGGAGGTTCTTTTTTTCTAAAAAAATTTTTGAGAAAGGGGAGCTTAATGTGCCTCAGCTGGTGGGTCATCACCCACCATACCAAACAACCCAGGAACACACTTACCTTTTTACTAAAAAATATATTTGAGGTGGGTCAACCTTGGGACAAATATACCACACTGAGAATTTTTCTAGCCAGTACAGGTTTTGAGTTCAAAACCTGCACTAGGGTGGAAGCAGTTTTACCTGCCAGGCTAACCACCCTACTTACCTTTTCACTAATCAATCAAGTAATTCTCTTTTGGCATGATTAATATTATTAGCGTCAATTAGTCCCTTTAGAGAAATGATTGCTAGACCAAGGACTTATAGTTCTTATTAGAAAGTTTCTATTATCTTTGACCTAATTTTGAGCTTATATGGGGATTAATCACTTCCAATTGATTTAGTTATATTTGGTTGCTCTTAAAATACCATTAATCCTTTAGAATATCAGTATAAGTCATAATTGCAGATGACCACATAATCTAACCTTTTAACCAATTATAAGATTTTAAGATTAAATTATAATCATATAGTATTGGCAACAGTGGCCAATTGATGGGATTATCGTTTGGCATCATCTCTGATGATATTTGAGGCTGCCAACTGATGAAATTATTGTCAGGCATCATCCCAAATGATATATAAGGCTGCCAACAGATGAGAATTTCATCAGGCATCATCCTCAATGAAATCAAACGATAATTTGATATGGGAATAACACCCAATATTTGAATTGTAGGGAATTGTTTGGAGCAGAACATTTGGAATTGTCAAAAACTACCCAAACGTTTGAATACCGGAGGCAGAGTATAATTGTCATCATCCAAATTTATTGGTTTTAAGTCCCTAATAACAATTGTTTGGCTGCCAAACACCCATGGATTACGCTGCCTAAGAAACTCAAGGCAACAGAACTGATGAGATTTGGTGCCTAACACTTGAGGGCCAAACCAGTATAGGAGCACAAATAATTCCAAGCGGACAGCTAAAAAGTTGTGTGCTGATTCTAACTATAAAAACCCCAAAATATCCCCTAATAAAAACAGATTTAAACTGATAATAACTTAGTTGATTTAACATTGGTTGTTTAAACATTACTCCTAAGAGAAGAGTGCAAGGATCAGATATCCTTAAGTTGGTTACATCAAAATCTCCGCTTGGCTCTGCAAGAAGGGAATAGGGAAAGTTTTCCCTACCAGTATAAGAACATCTTTAAGATAAAGAGGCACCAGTTTAGCGTTGGACTTTTCACTCAACATGGCTTTTGGGGATTCAACTCTAATAATAGTCTTCATACTATTATTGCCCCAGTTATTCAATTTCAATCACATAATTAATGCAAGAATCCACAAATCTGTGCAGTTGAAATCTAGGGCCAGAAGCAAGAACCATCCAAGGCCAAGATTTTAACAGTATGATAGCACAGTAGAATTAACAAAGTCCTCTTACATAGATTTCTTAAAACAACTGAGTTATTGCCTCTCTTTTTCATACTTGACTGTGGGTATATTTTTGAGTCCAGAATTTAACTTGAGATCTTTAATTGATTTTATTTGGGGAAGGCCAACCATGGGACAGATACTTCTGGTAAAATAACAACAAAGACACACAAAGAGGCACCCCAGAGGATTCATATCTAACTTCATTACCAGAGGGGCCACCAGTGGAAGAAAGAGGGGAGGAGTCTGGCAAAGCCTCTGCCAGCACTGAGCATTGAATGAAGGTAAGATTCTGAGACAAGGAACCAGATAGGGAACCATGATATCAACTGGTGCTACTTGGATGGCAAAGGGCCAAACAACCAGGCTTTGAAGTGGTCTTTTATGTGATATTGGAAGTGATGGATGGCTTCATAAATGGTGAGAGCAGTTCCAGAAAGATCTTCCAAAATAATAGTATTAATTGTCCACAAAGCAAAGGCTATAACTAAGGCACAAAGAGATGGTTGGATAGGGAGTTCATGGAAAATGTAAAGAAGTTTTTAGACAGGCTGAAAACCTGAGCTGGGTCCTGGAGAAATAGATGCATAACCTCTTGCCAGATCTCCTGAGATGGCAGACAATCTTCCAAATGGTGAATTAAAGACTCATATTGGCCACAAACCGCACATGAAGACTGAAAGACGTTGGGCCACTCCGCAGTGCAATACACCCTCTTCAGGAATCTCCATACATGGGCACAAATCCTGGGCTTCAATAGAGGATGATGGGCATGCCTCTAAATGGCCTTCTGGGTGGCCAAAGAGTAAGGGATGTTTATCATGTCAAGATAGTCAACTCAGGCTATGATATGAGGCTGGTGAGGAACTGTGCTGTGCATAACAACTTGCCCGCAAACTGTTTGGATAAAAAGGGTGGTAGGGCGGCCCCTCTGGGAGGTGCGAACGCTGATTCTGATTCTCCATTCTGCACACACCAAATGGTCAGGAGAATACACTTGAAGTGGGCAGGTCCCCCATGAGGGCCTGCGGCAGAGGAGTGTGAAGCCAAGTAGTTGAGCAGAGAATTAGGGTAGTCTGGGTTGCAAAGGCGAAGAGCATGTGCAAAGTTGGACCATGATGCACAAGATCAGTTCTGGGCAGAAAGTGCAGAGTTAGTTACTTGGGTGATCCAGAAGCCAAGTATACTAGAGGCATGGTCCACTTAGTTGATCAGGACCTTACCTCTACTATGACATGTGTCAAACAGGACATCCATACGCATAGGGGAAGGGCGGCCTATCCATAACACCCTTGGATGAGAGCATAAATAGTTGCAAAGAAGGAGAAAAGGAAATAACATGCATAGAAAATTAAAAAATAAACAGAAACAGAGAGTTGGCAACCACTACCCAACCTATCATGCTAGTTACTGGACTCTGATGAAGGCTATGCACTTAGTTACTTTTTCTAAAAAATGTTGCTTTCCATTACAGAGGTGGCATAACCGCCCGCCTTAAGCCATACACCCAAGTGGCAAACTGGGTTCATAGTGAGCCTTTAAACAAATGTGAGCACAAGAGGGGCGATATGAGTGGACTGCCTTGGGAAGCGAACAAGGGGCCATTAAGCAGGCATATGCTGCTGAGCAGCGGTGGCAGGTGACCAGTGAGACTTGTATATACCAAGGAGGATGATCTTAATTATATTGGAATTGAGGGCTACATACTAACCTTGATTACTTCTGTAAGGTACTCTTCAGGATGCGTGCATCACAGTTACTAGAAATCCTGACTGCATAATCATCATCAAAAGCTAAAATTCTGACTGATGCCTGGCCTTTCACATGAACACCAGCAAGTTGGGCATTAACCTTATGAAGAAGTGGATCAAAGCTAAAGTTATACAACAGAGGGCTCAAAGGGTCACACTGACGGAGACCCCTTTGGGGGAAAACCAAATCAGATAGTAAACCTGAGCCACGGTGTGCCATTGTGGCAGACTTAGTAAGCAACATTGCCTAAATGAAAAAACGAGATGGAAGTTGAAACTTGTGGAGGCAAGCTCTAAGGTAATCCCAATTGACATGATCATAGGCTTTCTACTGATCCAGGAACACAAGCGCACCAGTAGCAGACGTTGGCTACTGTATGGACACTGTCCCATATTGATCGCTTGGCAATGAAGCCAAATTAGACAGGGGATATTACTTTAGAAGCAACTTCCCAAGACTTTTTACCATAATTTTGGTAAAGAGTTTGGTAACAATGTTATTAAGAGAGATAGGGCGCCAGTTTGCCAAATCTAGTTTATCACCTTTTTAATCAAGGAAGCCATATATGACTCTTGGCCACCAGAAAGGAACATGCCTCCAACAGACAAAATTCATTTAGGCTAACAGCTGGCTGGATAAAAATAAAAATTTCTTATAAAGTTTATAAGGAATTCTTTCAGGGCCTGGGCATTTCCTATGTGGTGCACCGCAAATGGAAAATCAGAGTTTGCAGTATATTAAATTCATTAAGTTTAGGTATTGGGAGATCATCTAGTACTAAAAAAAAGGTATTGGGAGATGGTGCAAATATGTGCGCTGGCAAGGAAAGAGTCAACTTCAGCAGGCATGAAGGGGTCAGACCTGTACAACTTGGAGTAGAAACTGTGAATTGCGGTGGACACCTCCTCCAGTGTATTTGTGATGAATCTGTCTGGCCGCCTAACCTGTATACAGGCCATGCTTTGCTCAGGGGGAAAAGTCGGTGAAATAAACATGCAGAGTATGTTTCACCTGCCATTATATTTTTGATTTGTATTATATACTAATGTGGCGTTTGTGTTCTCTTAACTGCGTATTTAAATGGGCGGACACTTCAGCCCACTTGCAGCCCCAAGCAGGGTGTAACCAGAAGCAGGTACGTTGCCTTCCAGGTGATCCACTTCTGCCAGAGTACACCTAATAACTGACAAGGCAGCGTGGGAGTGGTGTGATAATATGTGGAGTGCACATGAGACTATGTATGACTTAAAAGCAGACCATGTGGCGAGAGTATTGGCATAGAAAGGAGTCATAAAGTCCTGTGTCAAAGTCATGGTTTCAACCCATTGAGAGAACTCTGGAAAAGTGAGTGTTGAATTTTGGCCTTCTTCAGATGGCTGATTCTTCTTTTGTGGTATGGTGGAGTTTTGAGCATCTATTGTATGAGGACAATAGACCAGACAGTGACTATAATTAAAATAAACTCCTTTGTAATAGCACTTGTAAGTTGTCTCTCCTGTCATTACTTAGACGATGGCACGCTGCCCTTGATCTCACTGATTCCAAGTAGATACTCGACTTAATACAACTTTTAAGCAGTAAACACAAAAAGCTTATAAGTTAAACTATAAACTAGTGGTAATTGAATGTTTTTTATTAGCATCAACTTGAAGGTAATTTATAGGGTTCGATGTTCACATCTTACCCATGACGTCTCATTTTCAATGGCACTTGGCCAAAGGAATATGTAAAATGTTTTTAAGAGCGTCTACAATTACTTCGACTCTTGGCATCATGCTCAGCCTCAGGGTCAGTGTAAACATTGTCATCATTCTCAAGATGGCGTTTTGGACGCGTCTGCAAATAGCTGAACTGATTCTCTTTCTCAAGCAATTGGCAGCACATACCAAGGCGATTCATATCACTAATTAGTAATTAATTCAATCAAAAACTCGACTGACATTAATAACTAATTTCAACATAGATTAACAAAGTCCACGTGCCCAAATCATTAAATCAAAACTTAATTTTAAGTCCAACCTAACCAACAAAGCCCTTGAGCCCGTGTCATCATAGTCTAATATAATTAAGTGAAATCGCTAGCCCACAAATTCAAGTCCAGATATACTAAGGATATTTTTGGTTTATAGTAACCAACAATTTAGATTCAGTCAACCATTCAACAGTGAGATTGTCTGATTAAAGTTTGATCCATTGGGGTGCCTTTGCTACCAGAAATGACATAGTAAAAGACACCAAAACCAAGCGATGGTCAGAGAAATCTGTTTTAGTTGTGGTAAAGTGCGATATTTGGGGGTGAAAACTCAATGATGCAAGAATGAGGTCTATGCATGACATAGGCAGCAACTGCCCATTGTGTATATGAGGGTGGGACATATTAGGTAGCAGAGGAGAGTGTTTAGGAAGAAGACATAGAGGCTCAGGGTAGCCTTCAAGATGCAAATCTCCACGTGCCACTATGGGATCAACTTTGGAAGGCCACCAGTCAGTGGCTGGGTTTGTCCAACAGTTAAGTTGCCAACCATAAATTTGGAAGGTGGAAGGGAGAATGGCAACATCTGGAAGAAACTCCTGATGAACCAGTGCACAGGTTGGGGCGTAGATGCCAAAGATGGTGTGTATTTAGTTGCACCATGAGGAAAGTAACGGCCAGTATGCAGCCATTCAAAAATTCATTGTAAGATAAATTCAAGTTTACTGGAATCCCATAATAACACCACACATTGTGGTAACCAAAAAAATAGACTAGGGAGGAGCATGCATGCCCATGCATCCTCATCACCTAGTGGACAGTGGGTTTCCTGGAGTGCCAGGATGTCCACAGGTAAGTTGTGTTTTAGGAACTAAGTTTCTTGGCCCAGGACAGAGAGGCCTTGAGTCCCATGATGGATAACATCCCAGTTGTTACTGAGATGCCCATCGCACCTCAGGAGTGAAGGGAAGGGCCCCTCAGCCCTACCCCTTCATATTCCACATTCGCTGATAATTTCTGACTTCAAATATTATAGGGAAGCGCAGAGTCATGAGCGTATGGGGCTTCCTTCATAATTTGTTTTTTGGTGAATTGGTTTTCTTGGCTATAAGAAATTTATTGCTGTGGTACACTTGCTGTGCACCAGCAGCGGGCTCACAAAATTCATTTGAGGTTAATGGGGTAAATTTGATTTCAAACAATGCACAGCTTGCATGTGCAGATGTGAAAATCCCTGAGTGATGGCACAAGGTCTTATTGGCACAAGTGATTGAGTGGTGGATTAGGTTCTGCTGAAGCAGAAATTTCCAACTTGTCAGCCTGAATCTACTCAGGCGAAATGGCAGATGTCGCTGAGGCTGCTACTTTGGCCGCTGTCTTGGCTTCTGCAATTAAGCATGTCTGGCCTTTTTATGTTACTGTGGGGTCACTAGATCAACTTTTATATATCGACCTTGCTTGCCTCATCCAAATGCAGAAGTAGTATCAAAACAAACTTTTGGAGTTGTTGGTAAATTGTTCATTGCTTCCAAAGCAAACTCATAGGATTTTATGCCCTTTTTGACAAGTAAGGTGTGCACCTTGTGACTAAACGCATGGAAGAAGGTGCAAAGAGCGGTGCACTGTCCATTGTTGCCCTGAATGGAAGAGATGACTTACAATCACTCGTGAGTGTAGCAAAATGCAGGATTAAAGTGAGGTCTTTTGAAGTAGTTTCATTTAGTATAACGACTGCAATACCCTTACCTGAAATAAGTTTAGTCAATAGGGAAAACTTTTTTATCTCAAAAGAGACTATGTTGTCATAGGTTTCAAGCCTTTCATGGTGTTTTCTATGACTGTGTGAGCTACATTTGTAGGGAGAAATTAAAGAGATAAAAACTTGTTTAGATTTTATCCAGAACATGCACTTTATCTCACCACCTGTTGGCCATCTGGGAAGTTGACCACCATGCGCACCTTTGCAGCAGCATCAGCCTCATCCCTGTTTCAAATCCAAGGTGCAAACATCCACAGGCCATAGTGTGAGGTGTTACATATATGGCATGCTTTAAAATTTTACGTGCACCTTCACTAAACTTTCCCTGAGGACTACTGATTCCACTACCAGGAAAATTTGAAGCCCATATTCCACCAATGACAGTTGTTGGAAATGGGGCGTTTTAATATATTTGATACACTAGGATTTCCATTTAAAGAATTTCTGGTGGGTTTTTCACCGTAGGTTTTTTACTCTGTGCTTGTCTGCCAGTCTCTATGGGGCGTTTTCTAAACTTGGGCGGTGCAAAACCCAACCCTGTGCTTTTTAATAAACTAGCCAAGCCTTTATGGGCTTTGGGCATTCACTTATCTTCACCAGAACAGAAAATCATATTACCATTATTGAGTTAAATTGGTCGCAAAGTTATCACAACAGGAAAGGAAAGTCAACTTGAGATCTTGTTGGTATAATATTTTAAACTAGTATCATTTATTTTAGGTATGTGAATCACATATAGTTAATTACAGAATAGTTCCAGAAAACTTTAGAAACATAAAATAATTTTACAAAATACTTATTATACAAGGGTATCTATTGGCAGCATATTTTTTAAAATTACATCATAATATGTCACAATCTTGTTAGCTCTAGTTTCTAGTTCTTCAAATTCAATAGCATAATAGACATAAACACTTAATACAACTACTTTTTAAATCTTCTTAGCTGATGTTGGAAATGTTTGCCCACCTGCTCACCTTCCTAAGTTATCTTCTGGTTCGCTAGGGGATAATTCTCACTAGGGGTGAATCAGATATTAATTTGACCTCAATTTTGGGCTAATAATGCCCAGGGATTTTTGGGTAACTCACAGTGTTTGGATCCATCAATGATTGATATGTTCAAATGCTTAAGATCTCGTCATGAAGAGTTGCCAACAAAATGGGCATCTGTTAGCTGATTGTGTATAACATTCAGGTGTACCAATTGGGATTTGTTGGGTTTCAACACCAACTGATTGGAAATTAATTCATCAGTTGTGAGGCGAGTAATGCCGCTTATAACTATTAAATCAATTAGTTGGTTTGCAACCTGCTATAATTGGTAAAGAGTCTCATTACCTAAGCAGTTCGCTATCCAAATGTTTTTGGTTTGCTGCGATTATGTGAAAACGTTAGGGACACATTTTTGGCTCTTTCCATTTTCAGGTTTTTGGGATGTCTGACGGAGGAATCCTTAGCCTAAGGGAGTATACCATTGCCCAAAGAGACTTCATAGGGTAATTCAACAGCAACGACTGCTATTTCATGGCTGAGGCGCCAACTGAGGAGTTGAGCGCCAAATTCTTACTATAAATTCCCTAGAAACATATTAACAAATCAGATCAAATTTGTTCAGATTTTACCCTAAATAATTTACCAAGTTCTATTCATCTTCAGTTCATTATTGTTGTAGTACAATAGTTGTGGAATCTTTTGTGTGATAAAGAGTAAGGATTGGATATCTTTAGAAGAGAAGCAGACCTTTGACGTAGATCTCCACTGACTCAGAGTGTTGAGAACTAAGGCTGAAAACCTCTAAATTTGAGAGTGGATTAAGTTTAGCGGAATAGGAAAGCAGTCCATAATTTTCAACAAGATCAGTATTTTGTGGATTATTACAAGTTTAGCTTTGGACCACATCGGGTTTATTTATTTAACTATGGATAATAGTCATCATACTATTATTGCTCATATATATCTATCAAGCAACGTAAATCATGTACATAATCAAACTATGCAATTCATCTTGGAACAATCGTCAACAAAGCCAGACTTCAAAATTGTTACTCTTAACCAAAGAAGAGTAGCCACCAGCCCCAGTTTTTAACATTTAGTGCTCACTACAGGGGGTAGTTTAGTAATATAAGCCAATCTACGATGTCATATAAAGAACAATTAAGAAAAACATGGGTAGAATTGGCAACTGCTAACAAGAACGACTTGAATAAAACTTATCATGGAAAATTTGCTGCCTTAGAGGAGAGAATCACTAAAATTGTGGAAGGAGTAGAAGAAGTTCCAATTTCAGTAATGAGCTACTCAGAAAAGTAACGTCATTTAAAAAAAGAAGGAGATTTATTCAAAGAATTATAATCCCTGAAAGTGGAATGTGAAGCAGATCACGTTTGTTTGCGCTCAATAAGCTTAGACATGGAATGACTAGTGAAGAATTTCAACTAACTGAAGAATCAGAGATGCGAATGCAAACCCTATGCAGCGACTGGCGCTAAAGAAAAGACCCCAAGTACTACAGTTGGGAAGTTGACAACTCCTAGGAACATCAGACAGCATTCACCACCATTTTGGAGATGGAATTCAAGATTACTTCTCTAGTCAGTTGGGTAGCTGAGTCAAGAGTATCAGCTAGAGAAAATTCAAAGGAATTATAGCTACACCAAAAGTACCCAAATTCATCAGGATAACGCTCCTGAGTTCTTCCACATGTTCAAAATGACTATGTTTTGATGTGGCAATAGACAAAAAGCTTTGACGGTCATGAACTGCTTGGATACAGACTGCCAAAACTTGGTGTCACCACATCTAGAGAGGGACAGCTGGTATTACTTGAGGCCAAGGCTTTAATAATGAAAGAGTTTAGAAGTCCCTTGAGTATGTCAAATCACAAGAAAGGATTTGTGGTGATCAAATTTAAGAAAGACAAAACCTTAGTGAATTTTTGAACAATTCTACTAATAATTACAAATTTTGTAAAAGAAAATTTTTGACTGATTTTGATGCACGAATTGCATTATGAGCGGCTCTTTGGCCTTATTAAAATTTAAATCTAACGATGTCTTCCATGTTAGATACTAAAATAACCGCCTCAAAAATGGTGGATCACTTGGAGATGCTAGGAGCCGCATTTGAGGCCCCTAATCAAAGCTTTAAACTTAGTCCAGTCAGGAATTTGAACCCCACCAAATTGACTGAACCTGATAAGAAATCAACTAATTGAACAGTGCTGGGAAATAAACCTGAGGGGTTAAATAAAAAAACAAGAGTAACAGCACTGTCACCAGTGCGTAAGAAAGGGCCACTTCACTGCCCAGTGCTTCAACAAGAAGCCTAAGTAGCAAATCAACATATACCAGGATAAGGAAGCCAAACCCGCACAAGAGTCAGGAAAAAATCCCACAGTCTAAACTAATTGTCCAGTGCTGTGGTTAAACCTGTTCCTCCCAATATCCTAAATAAGGACATTTACATCAATGATCTGTTTATCAATGGTGAACACAGGACCAGATTTATCAATTGTCAATATAGACGTCAATGCTGTAACCAGAGTCAGAGCAAAGGGCTCACCTCAAATTAAGCAAGGAGGTCTCTATCTCATATGTAAGTTAACTAGTGGACAAGATCTGATCTGCTGAGAGTCTGGATGATCTAGCTGAGGTCAAATTAGATGAGGAGAATACGTCAATCTTCCTAAGTGCAATTAAGGAATCTTTTCTTGATTTTTCAGTGCAAATTTACAGCCTCAATTTGGCAAATAATGCCACTATACACTCAGTAAACACTATTTTGCAATACTTTGAGTGAACATAGATATTATATACTGGTCAAATGAGTATGGGTGTGGGCGATTATTGACAGTGAGGCGTCAAATAATATAGTCTCAACCAAGTTGGTGAAGAAAATGAGAATCTCGCCAGATTTTGAACATAAGAAGGAATGCAGAACCTCCAGGCTGAATACAACTCTCTCCTGTGATTCACATAGCGCATTACCATTCAGATTTGGATCTCTGGTGGTATCCTCCCCAACTATAGTTTTGGTTAATCAAAACTATGCGTTCTAATTGGGGCTGAGTTTCTAAGAAAATACTAAATTAAATATAACTTAAGTGAAAAGTAAGTTGACCATATTGGGTCAAACTCTATCTCTGGTCTATCAGAGAGATGGGAAAAATCCGCTTGCTAGGAGAAGCAACTTCATCAATCTGATCTAAAACTATGAACTTATCTCAATTTGTTACCAAGTAGTTGGACAAAAGTGAAGAGAAATGCTAATAGAGATCTTGAGAAATTGGGGAATTCCATTACAAACCAAGATGTCAAACACCATACTACTGAGATTGCAGATAATGATCAATACGGGATTGACTTTAGAAATACCCAAGATATAGTATGGAGAGGTCTTTAGCTCATGGAAGAAGTCCAGAGTGGAGCCAGGTGTGGAACCTGGAATAGTGATGCTGGGACATGGAGAAATCCGAGTTTTCCTGGCGAATTTGAGTGGAAAACTAATGTTGATTGAGAAAAATCAGATCTTCATGTTTGTCCATCTGATCCCAATGGCATGATTGTGAAAATTTTATGATTTTAGGACCATTGCTGAGATGGGATTACTGGCATGGGTTGCCAAAAATAGTAATCTATTGATCAATCAGGAGCAACATGTTGATCTACGGAAAGACAGAAGGAGGATGTGCTCAAACTATTCAAGAAGTATCAGTAAATCTTTATCCAGGATGATTATAACTTAGGATGTGTGAAAATGTAATCCATAAAGTTGACACTACGGGAATTTTAATGATATGGATTAAACCAATATAACAGTCAAAAGTAGCGGATGCAGTAGTGGAAGAGTAAATTAGAAAACTAGTGGAGCATGGGCTCCTATTTCCGTTGTCAAGTCTCTGAGCGAGCTTATCTTGACTTTGAAGAAAAAGGATGGCTCTAATTGGGTGGTGATTGACTATCGGAGGCTGAACAAGATAAAAAAGGATCAGATCCACTATCACAAATTGGTGATACATTAGATTGTTTGCGAGAAGCAAAGTATTTCTCCACAATGATATAATCTTGGGATATTGGAAAAATAATTGTCAACTGAAGACCAAGAAAAGTGCGTGGTCATCACTGAGCAAGGGCTATGCCAGCCAACATGGATGCCCCAAGGTCTTTGCAATGCGCCTGCAACGTTCTAAAGGGCCATAGACGCCATTTTGAGTGACTTAAAGCTGTCATGCGTCATGGTGTTCTTGGACTACTTAAATGTGTTCAGTAGAACCTTCACTTATTATTTGCACCACTTGAAAGAAGTCTTCAAGAGACTGTCCATGGATAGCTTGAAAATCAAGCCAAGGAAATGCAACTTCTTCAAAAAGAGTTGAAATATCTGGGGTTCATCATCAACTCTAGTGGACTAAAGTGTCAAGAGAGTGTCAATAATTCTCCTTTTCCCAGCGAGGTGGTGCATGGTGCACATCCCCAACGCTTTGGAACTAGTTGTCAGTACTAAGATGAGTATAGCCTTGCAGAGGATGCTGGAGCTAAAGTAACCTAAGGCGAGGGTGTTTATTGAGGTATAAATTAGCAGATATAAAACAAAAAACAAGGCTTGGGTGGACCTCGAAGTGGAGTACATAGCCAAGTGGTGATCTGGGCTGGAGTGCAAGGGCGCATCGGTCTTGAGGGGACCAGGGCGGCCCAGTGGTGCACCAGGTGCAAAAGTAAAATTTGTGCAAATCAAATGGCTAAATTTGTGTGAGACCTCCTCAAAGAGGTCCGCACACAGTTTTTCCCAAGTTAACATAAATAAAATGTAACTAACGAGATTTTTTATTAAGGAGGAAGATGACTAACGAGATAAGTTGTCTTGTGAAAACATATTTAAGCTAATTTGGGGAATCATCATTTGGTGAAAGTTTGCTAAGCCCAGGTGCACCAATAAGCGCATGCTTTCATCCAACAGTGTACTGTACTTTAGTATTGACCAAACTCAAGTGATTATTGAAGTTGAGGCTAACCCATGTTGGAATGTTCATAAATTGCATGGGTTTTAAACCCCCATTCATCGAGTAACCAAATCAACTTATTATTATTTCAATGGAAGCACGTCCTTTTTAATGCTATTGACATTACACATGGCTGGGCAACTCGCGCTTCCTCTGAACCAACCTGGGCATATCTGGCTGCACTTAGCGTTGGTCCAAGGTGTGCTTTAAGTCAGGAAGATTTTATATCTTGTCCTTTTTTGACTCTTGGCGCCCAGCCTTGTCTTGGAAATTGACCCCTTCAATAAAGTTATGTGAATATGACACGTGGCCATAAACCCAGAAGATTAAAGCTATAGAATGGATGGCCATATTGAGAAGTGTAAAGATATCCAAGTGTTAAAATTTATAGGTTTCTTGATTGTTCTTTACTAAAAACTCCTAAATTAGTTAACTGTACAGGTTCAGTGTTGTACAATTCTCTGCGTTGTCTGATAATATATATTTGTTTGATAATAGTATGTAGACTATTAACCAGAGTTGAATAAAGTACTAGTATGGGTCCAACGCTTGACCAGTATTTCCCCTCAAAATACTTAGAATGTCCTCAATAGGGATTTGTTCCCTTTTTACCTCCTAAAATTGATTCATGCTCAGATCCTCATTTATGGCTTCTCTTTGGTGACACACAGTCAGCAGCAATCTCCAATTCAACTCAGCTTCTCTTCTCTGGATCCACGCTCAGATCCTTGCTCTTTATCCTAAAGTGTCTCAAAATTAAAGCACACAGCAATAATTTCCTTAAATAGGAATAAAAATAGAATGGTAAGGTGTCCTGTAAAGTGTTCTTTTCCTGTAAAAGTGCTGTGTAAAGTGTTTTTTTCCTGTAAAAGTGTTGTTACACAGTGCATTAAAAAAGTTCTGGGACTAACGTTTTAAAGACACAACTTTATAAATAAATAAACTTTCTTTTATCATAATTTAACATACAACCTTTCCCTCTCTATACATATTTATATTGATAAAACAATTGTTAGAAGGTATGCACATAGTTCCTATTTTGTATAATCATGTTTAAACCAGCTGTCACATTCTTCTGAATTGTCTCTACTTTATCAAAAGGATGAACCTTCAGTGCCACCTTCAGATTATAATTATCCACCCTATTCACCAGATTTGGCTCTGTCTGACTTCTTTCTGTTCTCTAATCTGAAGGTGGCACTGAAGGTTCATCCTTTTGATAAAGTAGAGACAATTCAGAAGAATGTGACAGCTGGTTTAAACATGGTTATACTAAATAGGAACTATGTGCATACCTTTTAACAATTGTTTTAGCAATATAAATATGTATAGAGAGGGAAAGGTTGTATGTTAAATTATGATAAAAGAAAGTTTATTTATTTATAAAGTTGTGTCTTTAAAACGTTAGTCCCAGAACTTTTTAAATGCACTGTGTATCTTATTAAGTGAACTCTTAGGGGAATTTATAGTGGGAATTTGGCACCCAACCCTCAGTTGGCACCTCATTGATGAAACGACAGCCATTGACATTGAATTACCCATCATCGTCTCATCTGCAATGGTCTTACCCATCCTTGCTAGGTTTCCGACATTGGACAACCTCAAGACCTAAAACAGAAAGAGTCAAAAAATTTGTCCTTAACGTTTTTCTCTTGATCCCAGCGAACCAACCATAATTGGCAAGTAACCTTCTTAGGTAATGGGACTTGTTATCTCAAGGCAGTTTGCAAAGTGGCTAATTGATACGCTAGTTTCAGGCGGCATCACTCACCCTGCAACTTGATCCTTAATTCTCACAATTGGTCAGCGATGAAACCTTACCAATCCCAATTGGTACACCTGATAGTAATCATTGATCAACTATTAGATGCCCCTATTTCATTGGCTGTTCTGTTTGATGAGATATTAAGCATTCACCTGGATGGATCCCAGTGGATCTGACCCAGGCAAAATACCTAAAATCCTTAAACCTTGTCACCCCAAAATTAGGGTCAACTGATATTCCAATTCACTTCGCTATAAGGAACTATCCCCTAGTGACCCCTGGTAATTTTGTTGGTTGGGAATATAGGCAGAAATCCTAACGCATCCCCCTCTTGCCTAGATTTCCAGCGATAAAAGGATTGGTACAGGAGAACACCGCTTCAGACACTCAGTTGGATACTTCGTTTGTTCAAGAAAAGTATGATCAATCAGTACTCAACTCTTCTTGGGATGACCTTTGGCATGCAGCTCTCTTCCACTTTCTCCTTGCTACCACCTACTCAGAGTGCAGTTCCCATAGCCTTCTGTCATTTTAAGCTGATCAATTTACTCATGACAATATTAATCCTGGAATCCAGTTTTCCCCCTGTCAGAGCATATGACCCACTTTCATATTCAGGATTCTTGGTCTGGAGTCCTTAATATCCTGATTTTCTCCTCATCCTCAACAGGAGATTCTTGCCATTGATGTATGTTTTGTGGCAAATTAAGAATGCTCACGTATATTCGCCCTTGTTATTTTCTCATAATAACCTCTTGGCTCATATCATTCTTAATTCTTCTCTGTAGAGCTTTTCCCATTAGTTTTGAGATTAATTTCTCCAAAGTTTAGAGCATAATTGATTTCAGAATGCATAATGTTGACTACCATATAAGTCCAACATCCCCTCTCTCATCCAATTCATATGTTGAATTCAGAGTCTTGGTACCAACAACTGCTTAATAGCATGTCTGATAAAGACTTCCAACTCTTCCAGCTGATGAGTTGATCTGCACTTCAGAATCTCTTCTATGGTCCTTCCAAGACTCATACTCCCAGTCAAGTACCCATGCCCAGTCCTTCCATGAAATTACCAGAAACAGTAACCAACCCCAACGAAACCAGGTTAGTAAATATTTTGAACAACTTACGACCAATCCTTCCTATGTCATCGATTCCCAAGTTATTTTTAAAACTCTCCTGGATTCAGCTTCATTCATGTATTCTCTACCATCATCGTTGACCTCCTAAAGCAATGCCCTCCTCTTTCAATTATCCATCCCTTGCAAGATAAGACTTTCTTCTGGAGTTCCTTTTTCAACTTGGCCAGAATTACAAGCCAGCTGTTTTGGCCACCAAATTAGCCATTGGAAACAGCAACATTTTGAACTCCCTTATGCAGAATTGAGGGCCCAAGTAACTGAGGCTTTGTCCATAGCTCTGAACTCCTCCAATCTCAAAAACATCCTAAATCGAGATGTTGCAGCCTATGCTCTTTGATTTTCTGGCCAAGCCTTTAAATTTGGGCCACGAAACTTCTAGCTTCTTGGCTTTCATTGTTCATTCTGCTTTCACTTCCAAGAAGCTCGTAGTCATCATCTGCAAAATGCCATTTTCTCCCTGCACAACTTTCACATTTCTGGTGCATCACATCAGTATCTTCCACTGATGGCTTTAGGGGGCATGATTTGGCAACCCCTGCCTAGTATTCCTTACCAGGTGTTGGCCCATATGTCCAGTGTTCTTGACAAAACCCATTGGCAAGTTCTTAAGACCAATCTTCCAGCTCTGGTGCCATATTATGATCACTCATGGTTATTCATCAACTGCCTCTTCTTATTCTGTTGCTTCCCTCCCCAATCTAGGGTATCATGTTTGGTATGTTCCAATATTTCCATCTCTTTTTCCCTAGTCACTTTCTTGCAGGGATCAGCATCCACTTAACAAGCTTGGTTTTGAGTAGGTTTAGCCCTCATTAGCATCCAACCTCACATAGATTTCGAAGGATTATTTACTCCTACTGTGATTAATTCTCTCTCCCCCAAGAGGAAATATAGTTGGTTTCATCCTTGAGTCAAGGATAACCAATAAAAATTTTATGCGTTTTCTTTTGACATGAAAACGTAGGTATGTAATTTCTTAATCGCATGTTTTATGAAAATCAACTCTTATGTTTCAAATGTATTTTTGGCATACCACTATCTCACAAACCACTCAACCAATCCCAGCAAACCAGGTGACAGGTGATTGAGTTACTTGGCCCCCTTCCAATAATAGTACTGAGAATTTTGATAACTGACTTCAGTCGCCTCTAGGCTTTGTCTGCGTGAGGGTGTTTTTGCACCAAAAAAATTCTAAATTGCTCCACTAAAACTTATATATCTTGGAAACTACAAGTCTAATTGCAAAAATACAAATTGCGTTGTGATTCTCAGAACTAAATCTCTCCAATAACACTGATTCGAGTATCAGAAGCACTCACAGAAAATAAAAACAACATTTGAACTCAAAAATTTGAAATGTTTCAACCTAAAAATTGTGATAAAACTTGAACCAAAAATTTCAAACTGAAAACTTGCAAATCCTATGCAGATCTTCAACAGGACTATCATTTGAGACTAAAATCAAAGATTTTTGGCTGAGAACTTAGACAATGGCAACCATTTGAAGATTGATAAAACCCTGTCAGCGCCCAAGTGGCTCACATCTCTGATACCTGGGTCATCTGGTGTGCCCCCAATGTGACTCAGATTGAGCGTACAGATAGCTAGCAAGAAAACAGATGATGAGAACATTAATAACTTGTGCTTTAACAACATTTTTAATTAAGCCTTTATTCCTTCCCAAAGCACAAGTTTGCCCATGATTCCATGTCTACTGGTAGTCCCACAACTACCAGGTTTAATTTTTTTCCTAATAATTTTATCAATCTTTTATTTTTTTCTTTTTTCTATTGACTTGACCATCTTTTGCTTCAGCAGTCCATCTTTTTATTTTATTTCCCCAAACTGGTTCCTAGATATACTTAGACTTACCATTCTTCTATGGTTCAGAGGTCTTACTTTTTAGGGCTTAACCATCTAATTTGGTTCATCAGTCTTTATTTTGGACTTAACCAAACCATTAGGAAATAAACCAACTTAATGGTTCAGCGGTCCTTCATGAACTTTCTTTTCATTATTTTCTCATCAATATATTGCTTCTAATACTTAACATGGACTCAATTTACTATCCTTCCATCAACGAGGTTCTTGATGGAGTAGGTGTCCATCGCCATCTTAGTGATAATCTTGAATGGACCTGACCACAACACATCCAACTTGTTTCTTCTCCAAAACCATGTGTATTGCAATAGTAAACTCTCTTGCCTATTTGGTATTCTTATAAGGCCAGTCAGTTCTTATCAATTATCGTTTTTGTGTGAATCCTTTTCTTCAAAGGTGTATCAAATGCTTGCAATTGCATTTTGATCAGAATATTTGTCAATCAATTCAGGTACTGCTCAGCACTCATCCTAAATGTTGGTTCCACCACCAAATATAATATTGGTGTCAACGCAGCCTTTCTTCTGTATAGCAACTCAAATGGCGTTTTTCCTGTCGCCATATGATGACTTATATTGTAGGCAAATGTCACCAAACTAAGGTACATTCCCCACGTGGGAGTTCTTCCTGTGACCAGCTTCTTCAGCGTCACGACCAGCGTCCCATTGACTCATTATACCAGTCAGTTTGTCTCTGTCTGGCATGGTACAGACATGAATCCTCAGATCCCCATCATCTCATTTAAATTGTGGGATCACTTTAGGCGTGAAAGTTGTTCCATTGTTGCCAAGCAGGAACTGCAAGCATCCATGTCAGTATACTACTTAATCTAGGATAAACTTTGCAATGCTGATAGTGTCTACTTTTACCAGGGCCTTTGTCTCAACTCATCTCGTCAGATGGTTGATTGCAACTATGATGTATTTGACTTTCCCTGTGCTCATTGTCAGTGGTCCCATCATCTCAATGGACACCATATGCCAAGAAAATCCATGGTGAACCAATTGGTATCCAGTCATGTTCTTATTTGGCTTGTGAAACTGGAATAAAACACAACAAGCCGGATAGTCAGTAACATTGTATTTGATGGACTCCCAGTAGTAATACTGGTAAATATGATCAGGTGTTTTTCTCAGGCCTCCATGCCTGACAACCTTATGAGCAGCTTAAACAATAGCCGCTTGTTCCATTGGCTTTGGGAATAGTAATCGCTTCCCATTGATCATCTTGATAACTTATATATCCATGGTTTAGTGTTTTCCATTGCTTTTTGAAGCGCACCTTGTATTTCTCAGAGCCCATTCCTAATTTATCCGTTGACCATTCTCTGGAATAGCTCATCCGCGTGCTGGTATACCACCTGGATCATTGGTAACTGTGATAGATTATCTGCATTCTGATAAAAGGCTAACTCGGTGGATTATCTCATAATCATAAGCCTGTAACTTTAGTGCCCATTGTGCCAGTTGTCCTTTTGGTTCTTGTAGATTGTGCAGCCAATGCAACGAGGAGTGGTCCATCACCACTTTAAGTGCATTCCATGGATATACACCTGAAACTGTTTACAGGTGCTATGACCACAAGGCATTCACGCTCAGTCATGATGTAATTCCTCTCAGTGTCTGAGAGTTTTCAGCTCACATATGCCACTGGATGTTCATCCCCAAGTTCATCTACTTGGCTTAATATGGCGCCAATTGTCATTAATGAAGCATCAATTTTGTAACATAAAATCTTGATCAAAATTCAGGTATTTCAAAATCGGAGAATCTATTAAATACTGGCGTAACTCATCAAAGGATCTCTGGGCCTCTTCACTCCAAACGAATCCTTTTTTCATGACCTTCAACAAATGGAAGAGGGGCTTGGAGATTCTTACAAAATCCTGAATTAATTTTCTATAGTATCCAATCAATCCAAGGAACACTTGGATATCTCAGGCACTCTTCAGTACAGCAAACCGATCTATGGCTTCAATCTTCAGGGCTTGCAGCTGCAGTCCACTAGAGTTGATTACGAATCCCAGATATTCTAACTCTTTCTTGAAGAAGTGGCACTTCCTTGGCTTAATCTTCAGGTTGGCCACGAATAGTCTCTTAAGCACCTCCTCCAAGTGGTGCAAATGGTTAGTAAACGTTATACTAGACACATTTATATCATCCAAGTACACCAGGACGCGTGATAGCTTCAAGTCATTTAGTATGGCGTCCATGACCCTCTGGAACATCGCAGGCGCATTGCACAGACCCTGGGGCATCCTTATCGGTTGATAAAGCCCTTTCGTGGTGATAATTGTGAATTTCTATTGGTCTTCTCTTAGCAAAATAATCTGTCAATATCCCAATATTAGATTTATTGCGCAGAAATACTTCACATCTCCCTATTGATCTAGTGCATCATCAATTCTTGGTAGTGGTTACAAATCTTTCTTCATAATCTTGTTAAGCTTTTGATAATTAATCACCACCTGATTAAAGCCATCTTTTTAATTCACAATAAGGATAGGGCTTACCCTGGGACTCAACGATGGAACTAGAAGCCCATGCTTCACTAGTTTGCTGATTTCTTTCTCTACTACTGCTTCAGCCACTTTTGACCATTAAATTGGTCTCATTCTGACAGGCAAAGTTTCCCCAATATTGACCTTGTGAATTACTTCTCTTGTTTAACCCAAATCATGGTTATCCTGGGAAAATACTTCCTGATACTTGTCAGATAATTTGAGCACCTCCTCCTGATATCCTTCCATCAGATCAGCGAGTTGCTCTTAATAAACCAATAGGTTGATACTCTCAGATGCCCTAGCCATATAACCATTTCATCAAAGGTTTTTAAATTGTGGAATTTCTTCAATTCAGCTGTTGGGATTAGGCAAACAAATGTGATGATCTGATTCTTCTCAATATTCAACAGTTTTCACTTAAATTCGCCAGAAGGACTCAAATTTCTCCATGGCCCAGCATAATTATTCCAGGAGCCACCCAAGTCTCTACTCTAAACTTCTTCCAAGGGCTTACAATTTCCCCATATAGCAGCTCTGGTATCTCCAATGTCAACCCTGTGTTGACTATTATCTGTGATCCTGGAAGTATAGTTCTCACATTCTTGATCCTCAGCGGAATTTTCCAATTTTCTAGGATTTCTGTCAGCATTTCTCATTGCTTTCAGTCGACTAGTTGGTGTTGAATCAGGACAATTCTGTCATTGTAGATCAGGATAATGAATTTATTTTCCTAATCAATGGAGCTTCCCCATCCTTCTGATAAATCAATGGTAACGTCTGACCCAATATGGTTAACGTATTATCCTCAAAGCTACATTTAACTCCATATTTTTGTAGAAACTCTGTCTTAATCAGGATATCATAGTTTTGGTTGGCCAAATCTATTGCTGGAGCAGATATTACCAAGGATCCAAATTAAAGCGGTAGAGCACTATACGCTCCACATGAGATGGTGGTATTTGTCCCAGCTATCCCATTTTTTTCTTGTAATAATAAGGCGAGATCTTCACCCTCTTCACTCGCTTAGTCAAAACAATTTTAATGGGCGCTCCACTGTCAACAATTGCCCTCACCCATACTTGACTCACTAGTATATCTATATACATATACTCAGAGTATTGTAAAATAGTATTTACTGAGTGTATAGCGGCATTTTTAGCTGATAGAGGATTTGAATTATTTAAGCTGATAGATTAGGAAACAATTCCTTGATTGCACTAAGGGGAATTGACAAGTTTGCCTCATCTAATCTAACTTTGGTCAATTCTTATGGATTATATGCAGCTCAAATCTTGTCTGCCAATTGTCATGCATATGGAAAAGAAACTTCCTTAATTATTTTGGGGGTGATCCCCTTCACTCCAGATTTTGTTACCACATTCACATCTAAATTAACTACTTGATATAGCTGATCCTGCGCGTCTTCATCCACAAACAGATCACTGATATCAATTTCATTGTGCATAATAACAGGAGGAACAGGATTTTCCACCGCCCTAGGCTTTTCCCATCTAGGTTGTGGGCCCTTTTCCCAACTTCTGTGTGGATTTAGACTCTTTCACTTGGACCATGTTAATCTGATTTCTAGGTTTCTTGCAGTGCACAGCGAAATGCCCTTTTCCTCCACACTGGTAACAGACTTTTTTCCCTCTTATTGATCCATTTAAACACTTCAGGCTTATTTCCCAGTATGGTTTGGTTATTCTTCCTTAGCGCCCTCGGTCCCCTTCATGGGATTCAAATTTCATACTGGATTCAATTTGAAACTTCTATTTATAGCATCGAAGGTAGCTCCAAATATTTTTAAAAGACCCACCATCTGAGAGGTGGTAATCTCCATCGTGAACACAGAAGACATTATTTTGATGCAAATTATAATAGGGCTGAAGGTCTGCTTGCTGTGCGATCCAGGCATCAAAATCATCCAGCACTTTTGCTCCAACCAAATTCTGTGATTTCTTGGTAGAAACGATCAGCAAAACTTGCTAAGGATTCATCCTTATGGAATTAAATGCCCATAAATTCTTGCTTGCGCTTCAACATGCGCGTAGGGATTCTGAATTCCTTCATAATGGCTACCCTGGCCTCTGAATATGACCAGCTGTCCCTCTCTAGATGGGGCAACACTAGGTTCTGACAATCAGTATTCAGACAATTCATCACCGTCAAAGCCTTTTGACAATTGCCATATCCTTACGTTGTCATATTGAATAATCAGAAAAACGTAGGGGCGTTATCCCAATGAAAAGTAGGTAATTTTGGTGTCGGTTTAAATTCCTCCAAGGTTTCTCTAGCCACCTCTCTTGGTTTGGCTACTCAGCTCACTTGAGGAGTAGTTTTGGGTGTCACCTCCAAAATAGCTGTGAAAGTGGGTGGCATATTTCTTGATGTAGTTACCTTTCCCAATGGAGTCCGTGGAGTTCTTTCTTCATCATCAGTTTCTGCATATGGATCACATTTGAATTTGTAAGTCTTCAACTCCTTGACTTGATTAATTAGTTGCTCTATATCTGCATTGAATGCTCATAAATTAATGTGATCTGCTTCATGCTCTGTTTTCAATGATTAGACTTCTTGAACTAAATCTCAATCTTTTTCTTCAATGACGTTACTTTTCCAAGTAACTCATTTCTAACAATCAACATTTCAACCCCTTCTGTGATCTTGGTAACTCTTTCCTCTAATGCAGCAAATTCTCGATGATCCACTGAATTAAAGGCGTTCTGGTTGATGGTTGCCAACTCCATCTAAAGTTTTAATATTTCGTCCTTTTATGACATCATGTCATAGTATCTTACCCAACTACACTCCTGTAGTGAGCACCAATTGTAAAATTTACGGGTTTCTTGATTATTCTCAGCTGATAAACACTAAATTAATTAACTTCATGAGTTTGGTGCTGTTAGATTCTCTGCATTGTCTGATAGTAATATGTATTATTTAATAAAAGTATGTAGAATATTATTTTGTAGTTGAATAAGGTACTAGTATAGGGTCCAACGCATGACCAGTATTTTCCCTCAAAGTTCTTAGGATGTCCTCAATAGGGATTTGGTCCCTTTTTACCTCCTAACTTGAATCAAGCTCAGATCCTCGTTTATGGCTTCTCTCTGGTGACACACAGTCAGCAGCAATCCTCAATTCAAATCAGCTTCTCTTCTCTGGATCCACGCTCAGATTCTTATTCTTTATTCTAAAGAGTCTCAAAATTAAAGCACACAGCAATAATTTCCTTAAATAAAAATAAAAAGAATGGTAAGGTGTCCTGTATAGTGTTGTTTTCCTGTAAAAGTGTAGTTGTCTTATTAAGTGAATTCTTAGGGGAATTAATAGCGTGAATTTAGCGCCTAACCCTCAGTTGGCACTTCTTTATTGAAAAAGCAGTCATTGATATTGAATTATTCATCGTCGTCTCATCTGCAATGGTCTTCCCCATCCTGGCTAGGATTTCGTCACTGGACATCCTTAAGAGACCTAAAACAGAAAGAGTCAGAAAACGTGTCCCTAATATTTTCCTCTTAATCCCAACAAACTAACCATATTTGGCAAGAGAAATGCTTAGGTAATGGTATTTGTTACCCATTGTTCATGTCAAAATCCAACTGATCAATTTACTAGTTGCAGGTGGCATCATTCACCTTGCAACTTGATCCCTAAATTCTCAATCAGTCATTGATAAAACCTGACCAATCCCAATTTGTACAACTGATAGTTAACCATCAATCAACTATCAGATGCCCCTATATTGGAATCTCTGCTGATGAGATCTTAATCATTCACCCAGATTATTCCCCAATAGATCTGACCCAGGAGAATTACCTAAAATTCCACATACATTGTTACTCTAAAATCAGGGTCAACTGATATCCAATTCACTTCTCTATAATTAATTATTTCCTTAGTGACCCCTGGTAATCTATTTAGCTGGGAATATAGCAAAAATACCAACACCAAGTGTTCTTTGGAATGGTCAGATATTACCAAAGATTATACGAGATTTTTGAGAATTTCCAGGCCCATTTTAATTTGCTAGATCCAAAGAAAGGAATTGTATGGAATGAAAAGGCCCAGGTTTCTTTTGATGAGTTATGTCAGTATCTTATAGGTTCTCCAATTTTGAAATATCTGAGTTTTAATCAGGTGTTTTATAATATGACTGACGCTTTGTTAATGGAGATTGGCGCCATCCTAAGTCAGGTGGAAAAACTCATGGGCAAGATTTAGTAGCTTATGTGAGTCAAACGTTGTCAGAAGCGAACAGAATTACACCACTACTGAGCATTAATGCCTTATAGTGATTTACGTCTGTAATTAGTTTTGGTTGTATATTCATGGTATGCACTTTAAAGTGGTAATGGATCACTCCTCTCTCGTTGGCTGCATAACATGAAAGAACTGGAAGGACGTCTGGTTCAATAGGCACTGAAGCTTCAAGCTTACAACTTTGAGATAGTCCATTAAGCAGGAGCTTCTCATCAAAATGTGGATGGCTTATGAAGGTTACCAATGTTTCAAGTGGTATACCAACAGGCTGATGAGCTGTTTCAGAGAATGGTCAGTGGAGAAATTGGGAATGAGCCCCGTAAAATAAAAGTGTGCTTCAAAAAGCAATGGAAAACACTGAGACCAAAGATGGACAAGCATTTAAGATGATCAACAAAAAAGAATGTTATTCCCAAAACTGTCAGAACAAGTAGCAATAGTTCAAGCTGCACATAAGGTTGTCAGGAATGGAGGCCTGAGGAGGATAACCAACCATATTCGCCAGTATTATTACTGGGAGCCTATTAACTATGATGTGGCTGATTATCTGAATTGCTGCATGGAGTGCCAGTTGCATAAACCACATAAGAACACAGCCAGATATCAACTTGTCCGCCCTGGGTTTTCCTAGCATACAGTGTCCATTTTAGTGATGGGACCACTGACTATGAGCATGGGAGAGTCAAATATACTATAGTTGCAATTGATCATCTGACTAGATGGGTCGAGTTGAAGGCCCTGGCAAAATCGGGACTCTACAAGTACTGCACAGTTTATCCTGGATCAAGTTGTTTATATCCATAAATGCCCACATGTCTTGTTGATCAACAATGGAACGAATTTAACATCCTGCATGATACTAAAATTGAACAAAATTAAATGGATCCAAGGATTCATGTCAGTACCCTACCAACTAGAAGTGAATGGACTGTTAGAATGAGTAAATGGAACACTGTCCACAACGCTGAGGAAACTGATCACTGGAAAAACTTCTATGTGGGGAACCTACCTCAGTTTGGTATCATTTTCATACAAAATTAATCACCATACAACGTTGGGAAAACGCCATTCGAATTGTTGTATGGAAGAAAGGCTGCATTACCACTGATTCTATATTTGGTGGTCAAACCAACATTGGTATGAGTGCTGAACAGCACTTGATACAACATCTTAATATCCTGATCAAAATGCAGTTGGAAACATTGTTACAACCATGAAGAAAAGGATTAAGGCCAAAATGACGGATGATAATAACCAGCTGGCATTTTCTGAATACCATGTAGGCTATAGGGTAGCCTATTGTGACATGCATGGCTTTGGAAGAAGAGATAAGCTAGATGCACTGTGTTTGGGTCTGTTTGAGATTATTGCTAAGATGGCAATAGATGCATATTCCTGAATGAACTTAGTGGATGAAAGAATTGTTAACAGGGTCCATGCTAAGTACCTAAAGCAGTGGATCAAAGAAAAAATGAGAGTGCTTTTAAAGGGCTGCTGCACTATTATGTTGGTTATGTCCTGATAATTTTTGGTTAAGTTTTAAAAAGGATTGCTGAACCAAAATAAATGGTTAAGTCAAAAAAATAAGATTTCTGAACCATAAGAACTGGTAGGTCAGAGTATACCTAAGGACCAGTTTGGGGAATGTTAACACAAAAGGATGGACCTTTGAACTGACTAAATATCATGTCCCATATAAAAATAGGAAAATTAAATAATAAATGTTGCTATAATATAGAAAAAGAAGTAGAAAAATACATAAAAAGTCATATAATTATAATTTGTATTGGTATCCTCAACTTGGGGATGATTTCGCCTATGTTGCTTCTTGGGGAGGGAAAATGTAAGATAGTAGGAGTAAACAAACTAACAAAATCTACTTGAGATCAAACTCTAGAAAGGGCTAGACCTACTTGAAGCCAAGTTTGTTGAGCAGAAGCTGAACATTGAGAGAATGTGATGAGGAGAAGAGAAATTGAAATGTCAGTACTTGCCAAATGCAATACTCTGTATCAGGTAGAAAAGCAACAGAAAAGAAAGAGGCGTTCAGTGAATAAACCCTGAATAGTCCCAATATGGCACTGGAGTTGGAAGGTTAGTCTTGAGTGCTTGCCAACAGGATTCATCAAGAACATTGGACATGTGGGCCATCATAGATCAAGGGATACCAGACGGAGATTACCAAATATGCCCCCAATCAGAGCCATGAGAGGGAGGTATCAATGCGAAGCGCCAGAGATGAGGTAGCCATGCAAAGAGTGAATGGCATCCTGAAGGTGATGACTATGAGCTTCTTGGAATTGGAAGCATAATGAAAAATGGAAGTTGGGTAAGGCCAGAAGCTTTGTGGTCCAACTTCAAAGGACATGACCTGCAAAACAAAGAGCATAGGCTGCAACGTCTTGGTCTAAGATGCTTGAGAGATTATTGGTGTTCAAAGCCTCAGCCAGGGCCTCAGTTACTTGGTTTCTTAATTCTGTGTAGGGGAGCTTGAAATGTTTGTGATTTTAGAGTTCTTTCAATTAAAAGAACATCTGGTTTATAATATTGACTGAGCCAAAAAAGGAATTCTGGAAGAAAATTGGAGCTGCCATGACATGACTGACTTATAATGGATGGCATTGCTTCAAGAGGCTTAACAATTGAATGGGATTATTTACAAAAGGAGCTGAATCTAGCAGAGTGTCAAAGTCCAATTTGAGAACCAATGGAAGAGTGAAAATCGACTGCAATTCATTCAATATGGTCACTATTTTGGTTTCTTTGGGCTTGGATACAATTTATGGTAGTTCAGCAGAAGGACTACCTACATGCGCTCAACTTGGGGTATGATTTCTTGAGTACAATAAAAATATTTCTCCGAGCAGTACAACTATCAATAGGAAAAGATGGACATCTTCAGCAGAAAGATTGTCAAGATATTGCTGGTACCAAGAGTTAGAAATTGACATATGAGCTGGATGAGAGTAGGGATTTTAGACTTTCTATAATAGTTAACATTTAACTAATTTGGTGTAGATTAAGCTTTAATTTTTGGTGCAATATATTTCTGTTTTTCAATAAGCTTTTCAAAAAATACAATACATGCAAAAATTTATTAAGAGAAAAGATAACAAAAGCAAATATAATTAACCATTCATATTTTTTGCAGCAAGAAAGAAATCGATGGTAGTAACCCCCTGACAAGGATGAGGAGTGAGATTAAAGAATAAAGAACGCTAAACTAAGATTCTGAATATGACAAAGGGTTATATGCCCTGGATGGAGAGAAAACTGGCTTTCTAGGACTAGCATCATTACAAATAAACCAACTAGACAGGCACAGCAGTGGGTCATGAGGACCGCGCTCTAAGGAGGAAGTAGTGAGGAAGAAAATGAAGAGAACTGCAGGCCAAAGGCTGTCCTAAGCAGCATTAAATGAAAGATTGATGTGCTACGCTGAAAACTAATAGTATTTGACCTGGCCTAAGGCGGCATTCTCCTACCCAGATATTATTTTTGCTGGAAATCTAGGCAAGAGAGGGATGTGTTTAGGATTTTTGCCCATCTTTCCAGCTTCCTATGTTATCTGCTGGTTTGCTAGAGGATATTTCCCGCCAGAAAATGAATTAAATACCAGTTGACCTCAATTTTGGGTTAATAATGTCCAGGAACTTTTGGGTGATTCGCTGGGTTTGGATCTATCAGATATTAATACATGAAAATGCTTAAGATCTCATCAGGCGCAGTTGCCAAAGAAATGGGCATCTGATAGCTGATTGTGTATAACATTCAGGTGTACCAATTGGGATTTGTTGAGTTTCAACACCAACTGATTGGGAATTTATTCATCAGTTGTGAGGCGAGTAATGCCGCTTATAACTATTAAATCAATTAGTTGGTTTGCAACCTGCTATAATTGGTAAAGAATCTCATTACCTAAGCAGGTCGCTAGCTAAATGTGTTTGGTTTGCTGCAATTGAGTGAAAACGTTAGGGACACATTTTCTGGCTCTTTCCTTTTTTAGGTCTCTGGGATGTCTGACGGAGGAATCCTTAGCCATGGAGAAGACTATTGCCCAAAGAAACTTCATAGGGTAATTCAACAGCAACGACTGCTATCTCATGGCTGAGGCGCCAACTGAGGAGTCAAGTGCCAAATTCTCACTATAAATTCCCTAGTAACATATTAATAAATCAGATCAAATTCGTATAGATTTTACCTAAATCTGGTTTATCAAGTTCTATTCATCTTCAGTTCATTATTGTTGTAGTACAATAGTTGTGGACTCTTTTGTGTGATAAAGAGTAAAGATTGGATATCCTTAGAAGAGAAGCAGACCTTTGACGTAGATCTTCACTGACTCAGAGTGTTGAGAACTAAGGCTGAGAACCTCTGAATTTGATAGTGGAAGAAGTTTAGCGGTATAGAGAAGCAGTCCATAATTTTCAACAAAATTAGTATTTTGTGGATTATTACAAGTTTAGCTTTGGACCACATCTGGTTTATTTATTCAACTATGGATAATAGTCATCATAATATTATTGATATATATATATATCTATCAATCAATGCAAATTGTGCACATAATTGATCTGTGCAAGTAATCTCTGGGAACAATTGTTAACAAAGCCAGACTTCAACAATTAGAACTCTTTATCAAAGAATAGTAGCCACCAATCCCAGTTTTCAACAGCTGGTCATTTCTGAAATTTGAGTGTCAACAACGATGAAGTTTGACAAAAAATTGGATATTTACAATCTTTTGGTTTTTTTGCTCTCACTAGATACCTTATGATTATTAACTCAATATCATTAAAGTTTGAGGACTTTTTATTGATTAAGATACATATTCACATATGGTCCTTGTTTTCTATAATATCTTAATCTTATTTTACTATATAATATAAAGACGTTTGATGTAATTTGTATCAGAGTAGTACAATTAGCTATTCAAAGCTTTCATTTAATATAGGGGATTAAGAGTGATATAATCTAGGTATCAGCCTTGAACACCTATAGAGGGTTGATATGATATAATTTGATTGACATAATCACTAAAGCATATTCTTGCTTTTTAGACATTGGTTGAATTTGAGGGTTGGGAAAAATGCTTGCAGGTGCTGGTGCCTCAAATTCAACAATATAGGTGAGGAGCGGGTCTCACTAGTTATATGAAAAAGATAAAATAAGCAAATAAGTGGTTTTTGGTTTTATGAGTTTTTTATTATGAGCTGCGCGGGGGTAAAATAAATAAATCCTTTATAATAAATTAAATATGAGTATTTAAGGCGTCAAGGCTCGACGTTCAATAGCTTGGGAAATTCCAAATTATGTAATATGTAATTTTAGCCTATCTAGGCTCATCAAACTCACATCTCTTTGTTGGAATGATGGATGGGGAATAATTATTGGCTAAGATGTACTGTGAGGTAACAATCTGTTTTAATCCAGCCAATCCTCATACAAGAAAATTATTTTACCTTGGGGGACCCCCACCACGCCTATAAAGGGGGTGGTCCCCGCATAGGTGCTTGAATGGACCTGGGCATGTTGCGAAAGCACCATCCAAGGGATGCCCCATGGTCCACTTTGTGATTGGAGTAATTTAACTATTGGTTGTTAATTTTGTTGATTGTAGAGGATTTGAAATCAGGTTACCCTGATTTGTGCAGTTCCACCAAGAATTGGCAAGGGTCATTTGGCCAACTAAATCATTATTGTTATTAAAATTGATTTCTCTTGTCACAGATTAAAAAATGCCTGACATTTACTCTATTCAGCCAAATTTTACCCACAACATTCTTATTCTGAAGCCTAGAAGGAAAATGTCCGACATTACCCCCTCAAGAATGTTGGGGATGGATAGGGCCAAAGGAAGCAGCCATGACCTCAGTTGATGGTGAGTCCAGAGTAGAGGGATATGATAGAATACTCATTCCCCCACTTGTATGTGACTGAGAATGGCCCTTCCCAGGTAGAGCTGAGTTTTAACTTCTTGGAGTGATTCTGTTATGGTAATAGAAAACTAAGTCAGATACTTGGAACGAGGAAAGAGGGGCCCTGAGCTCATTTGCAGCTTGGCCTTCTTTGATAACAGTCTTAACTAAGCTAGTCATAACCTATGATTGTAATTGGATGATGTGTTGGGCCAAATTATTCATGGATTGTTCAGAATCAGTCCAATCAGAGAAAATATCCTTGGCTAGTAATACTGGCAGCCCCAGTTCTCATCCATATAACACACGGAAAGGGGACATCTTGAGGATACAATGGTAGCTAATATGGTAGGCCATGAGTGCACTGGGAAAATAGAGATTCCAGTAAGGAGGGTTAAAAGTGGCCGTTTTGCATAATATTGAGACCAGGGTCTCATTAACTCTTTCTACAGCACCAATTGTGGATGGATTATATGGGACTGAGAAGAGTTGTTGAGCTCCCATAGAAGTGGCGATGAGCTTTACCACTTGGGAAGTAAAGTTTTTCCTATTATCACATAAGAGGACCTGGGTGCACCCATGCCAGGTTATGATGTACTGGTGTAAGAAGGTAGCCGTAGATTTAGAAGTCTGAGTGGGAAGAGCAACAGCTTCAACCCAATTGGTGAAATGATCAATACCAACCAAGATATAGCAGTTTCCACCTGTATTTGAGGGAGAGGACCTACCGCGTCTAAACTTATGGTTTGGAAGGGTTGGTGTGGCGTTGTAGGTTGATAATGATATTGGGTCTTGAAGCTGGTTTGTTTTTTACAGGTCAGGCATGCATCCAAGACTTCAGTTATGGTTTCCATGATGCCCTCTCAATAGTACCGCTCTTTTATTCGCTTGTAGGTTTTGAGTACTCCGCCATTCCCCATGAAAGCGTGAGACTCTAAAATGACTGGCACTTGCTCAGATGGCCAGAGATAGGGCAACTAAATTACTCCTACTTTCTTATACAATTTTTCATTCTCCACCTTCGTGTTTCAGGAGTGCCAAGTGAGCATCTTCTGTACTGGTTCATCTTCATCATCTCATGCGTCAGGAGTCATTAGGAGGTCATGCAACCGCTCAGCTTTACTATTGTCAAGGTAAAGGACAGGCAGCCGTGTCAGCCCATCAACGTTCATATGACATGGCCCAGCTTGGTGCTCAATGGTCATATTGTAATGCTGGAGCTTAAGAGCCCAGCGAGCCAACCGCCCAGTGGTATCTTTCATATTCTGCAACCATTTTAATGAGGCGTGGTCCATGATTACTTTGAAGGGAGTCCCATATAGGAATGGGCGGTAGTATTTGACAGCGAGCAGGACAGCCAATCACTCCTTTGCCATGATGTTATAATTACGCTCAGCTTTTGAAAGCATTTTTCTAAAGTATGACACGGGATGATTGACTCCATGCTCATCCAACTGAGCTAAGATAGCTCCAACAGCATATTAGAGGCATCTGTGAACAACATGAAGGGTTTTCTGTAGTCAGGGTGGCGGAGTATTGGTCATTTTTGTAACAGCGCCTTCAGGGTCTCAAAGGTGTCATTTTATTCCAAACCCCAATGGAAGGGGATGTTTTAGCTAAGAGCCGTACAAGGGTCTCACTGAGCTGCGTGAATTTTGGTATAATTTGATGATAATACCCCATCATACCCAAGAATACCTGGATGTCGTGAAGGGTTTGGGGTGCAAGCATCTTGGTAATTTCTTTGACTTTATCTTGAAGCGGTTGTATCCCATATTGGGAGATAATTTTGTCCAAGGAAATATAGCTTCTTCTAAAAAATGTGCATTTAGAGTGCTTTAATTTAATATTAAAATCCCATAAGCGTTGAAACACCTCCTTTAGATGTGCGAGGTTTTAATTGAAAGTCTTAGAGAAGACTGCAATATCATCAAAATAGACAATGACGTAGCTTAATTTTAGATCCTGCATGATATGCTCCATTGCTTTCTGGAAAGTGGTGGGTGCATTGCACAGCCCTTGCGGTAGTTGAATAGGTTGGAAGAGACTCTCACTGAAAATAAGAGCACATTTCTCCTGGTCTTGTGGAGAAAGATCCATTTGCCAATAACTGCTAGCCATGTCCATGGCGGATAGATATTTAGGCCCAGAGAGTTGGGCCAGAGCGTCATCAATACAAGGGTTAGGGTAACTATCCTTCTTGGTGAGGTTGTTTAATTTGCGGTAGTCCATCACTACCTAATGACCTCCAAATTTCTTCTTTATTAATAAAAGTGGTGGAACCAAAGCTTTGTGACGGCACCAGCAATCCAGCATACAGCACCTGTTTGAGCTCCGTCTGCATCTGTAGCTCCTCAACTTTTGATTTGTAATAAGGTTTGGAGCAACAGGTTTAGCATCATCAACTTCAATTGTATGCATCCACCCCTTCATATGCCCATAGACATTGTCAAATTTAAAGAAAATGTCACTGGAGTCCTCGAGTAAGGAGTGGACTTTATCCAACTCAGCTGGGATTAGTTCATAAGAGATCTGAACAGAAGTTAGGGTGCATATGGAGGGGTCAGCAGGTAAGCCCATATCTGCCATAGAACCAATATAGTGGACTTTCTTGATGGCTTAATAGGCATCAGCAGGCCTCTTCCATCTCCTGTTGCTTTTTTACCACCATATCCTTTTTGGTGAGATTCCCCAGAAAAAGGTTAATAGGTCGATAATAGTCAGGATCTAACACACCTGGCAAAACTATGAACTCTAAAGGACTAACTCCATCTATGATGAGGTGCAGTAGGCAGTTGTGGAGGATTTTCATGGTAATCTTCATGTCAACCACCCTTTGTTCCCCAGCCTTAATGGCCACCTCCTCCAAAGCATAGAAAGGAATCCCCTCCCAGGCATTCACTGAGGGAGGAAACAGTTTTTTATTCCGTCCTGCCATGGTTTAATGCAGGGATAAAGCGAAGGAGGGATATTTAACTGTGAAAACATAAACCTTTTTATTGAGACCTTCATAAAACAGAATTAGATGAACCTCGTAGTTAAGCAGGGAGAGATAACTCTGCTTCAAGTTAATGATCCCTTCATATACAAGCATAAATTGGGTTCCAATGAATAAATTGTAGGTACTATTAGCCAAAACCACTGCTAGACTGACAAGAGAATATCTCCAAACAGTATGGGCAGAGAAGAGTAGGCCCCAATTGCGCGGGTGTTGTTTGGTCCTGCCATTCCAAACTCTTGAGTGTAGTTAAGGTCAGGAGCCAGCTTAATTTTCTTTATGAGCTTTGTTGACACAACGTTCACTGGGCACCCAATTTCAAGGATAGCTTTAACCTACACTCCATTAACAACGCCCTTTACTTTAGTTAAAGTACTAATCAAGGAGGGTGGAAGAGCAAGGACCTCTTTCAGATGGAAAGTGGAGGCAAGGCGTTTTGCAGTTTCAGGGTATTTATCCTGGATAGTCTGCAGGTCGAGCACACTCTGGGTAGATTAGAGAAACGTGGCAATGAGCTGGTCTGCGTCACTAGCAGTGTCATCAATCTCGAGACCCCTTATCACTTGCCAAAGATAAATGTGACGATGGATATTATCCCAATTTACTCTCTGGGTTCAATCAATCAGGTAACTCCACTTCACCTGGGACTCTTAAAATGTAATGACCAACATCCTCATCACCCCCCTCAGACTTGTCATCAGAGGGATTATCAATGCAGGTTAGGGAGCCCATAGGAATTGGGGTAGGTTCAGGCCTTCCCTTAAGGATGATAAGTCCTGGGGTTGCTCCTCCACATTATCAACTTTTGGGGAGGTGTTGTAACTGCTATAGCTTGAGTTTCGACCTTCAAAGCAGGTGGCTGGTGCTGCCTCAAGGAGATAGGCTTCAGACTAGAGTTATCTAAAGGAGAAGTTGAGGGGGATAGCACTGGAGAGGCAAGTACTTTAATTTCAACAGCTTTGGGTCATTCAGTGGCTGGGTGCTTTTGTGAAACAGGCGGTGTTGGGATTTTTGCCCAAATTCCCAGCCTGCTAGATTAACTGGTGTTGCTAAGGGAAAATTTCCTAAAGCGAAGTGAATTGGAAATTGGTTGGCCCAAATTTTGGAGGAACTACGTTTGGAGGATTTTGGGATATTCGCCTGGTTGTATCCATCGGGGATTGATCTGGATGAATACCTAATATCTCATTGGGTGGAGTGGCTGACAAAATAGGGGCATCTGATAGTGATTAACTATCAGGTGTACCGATTGGGATTGGTCAGGTTTCATCACTGACTGATTGGGAATGAATAGTGAGTTGCGAGGTGAGTGATGCCACCTGCAACTAGCGAATCAATTGGTTGGTGAAGTGACCTGCCATAATGGGTAAAAAGTCCCATTACCTAAGCAGGTCACTAGCCAATTATGGTTGGTTCACTTGGATCGAGAGGAAAACATTAGGGACACATTTTCTGACTCTTTCCATTTGAGGTCTCGAGGCTGTCCAATGACGGAATCCTAGCCAGGATGGGAAGACCATTGCTGCAGAGACAAGGAAAGGTTATTCAATGACAACGGCTGCCGTTTCATCAAAGAGGTGTCAACTGAGGTCTAGACAGCTTAATCCCCTACTATATAATTCCCTAGGTTTCACTATAATAAAAAACGTTGAAAAACACAGACATTGAATACCATCTTTTATTATTATTAGTGTTATTAGTAATATTGTCAATTCAGTTATAGTTAGACTATCAGCATCCAGTGTGAAGTTCCATCTCAATGATATTATTGCAGAAGGCAATAATTGGAAGACTCTCAGAGAAAAGAGTAAAGATATGAGCAGGGATCTAGAGACAAAGGAACCACAATCAATGATAGCTGTCAAATGTGTATTAGGCCAAAAGAGACTGTCATCAGGAGACCTTGACTATGATTGGGTGGACAGTAATACAGGGAACAAATCCCTACAAGTATGACTTATTGAGTATCTAATCAGAAGTACTGGCCAAAGCATTGGCCTAATAACAGTTTAAACTCAACTATGGATAATAGTCTCCATACTATTATCAGATAATATATTCTATACAATGCAAAGTGCACGAGGAAACCAAACCTGTGCAGTAAAAAGGTTACTGGGTTGATGACCAATAAACAAAATAGAGTAAATTTTTACAAGTTGGTGCTCACTACAGGGGGTAGTTGAGTAAAGAATCTGTTATAATGTTGTACAAAGAAGGTGTTTCCAATTTTGGAAATAAGTTACTGAAGGAAGTAATGAAGATAGAATGTGAAGAGGATCACATTCACTGGCATTCACCAAGCTCAGCAGATGAACTCTGAGTGAAGCAAAAGGAAGATACTCAAGTTCAGGTAAAAGGACTTGCAGCCTAGATATGGAACTATCTAGTGCTGCAAGGAAACCAGTTCCACCAGACATCTACCTGAGATGAAGCTTATGAGCAGGGCCAACTTGGGTTGGAATTGGGCCCGCTTTAAATAGTCCCAAGGAACAGCAGGATCAACTCAGGTTGAAATTGGATCCGCTTTAAATAGTCCTGAGGAGTGAGTATTAAGATGAGGCTTTGGACAAAATAAGAAGCAATCAATCCAGAGAATTGGATTGCTATACCAATGAAGAGATGAAGTCAAAATGGGAAATGATTGATACAAGATAGTAGAGGAAATCATTTGACTTATTAACACTCAATCAATTGTCAGAAGTTGCTGGAGACGAGTTTGTCAATTTAGGAGAAATTGGATGAAGCTAACGAGGCCAGAACGACCTGTGTAATTAAAAGATAGCCACGAAGGCTGAACTTCGTTTTCAGGAGAAAAAATGATCTGGACAATCGGATGAAACTGTTGGCTGATGAGATACAAAGATCCAAAAGCATCAGTTGCCAAATAAGAGATGAAATTAGGGCCTGTTGGACGAATTTCCAGTCAGGATTAAAGGCCTGATTCAGGAAACCTGCCTGAAGTTGGCAAGTATGGCCTATACATGAAGAGACAGCGCTTCTGGTCATATAGGGAGAAAGTTCAATACTAGTCAGTAGTATTGAGCCTAAGAGAAAATATTGCAATGTTCCCAGCGGACCTCTAAACCATTAAATGGTTATGTCCTAAGATTTTGGTCAAGTCCCAGAAGGGGACCACTGAATCAAATGGTTGGTTAAATCTTAAGAGGATAAGATTTTGAACCATGATAACTGGTAAGTTTAAGTACCCAGGACCCAGTTAGGATGAAGGGAAAAGAAGGATCTCTGAGCCTTTTAGTAGGTTGCAAGTCCCATTGCAAAAGAAAAATACAAATATATATATATATATATAAAATATTTAAATATCAGTTTTATGGTCTAAGAGTTTTAGACCTAGGAAGTGACAAGAAATCCTGACAGCCAAATGGAGGAAGTTCCACCCTCGATGAGATAAAATTATTGGCTGGGGTAGCCAAAAGTATCAACCTATTGGTTGATTAAGAGCAATTTGCTGCTCTGTTGGAAGGCCAGCAAGAGGAGATGCTTGAATTATTGAAAAATATCGGAGAATATCCCCCTAAAAATGACCAGGAATTGGGATACACATGAAGTGAATTACAAGGTCAATAATAGGGAAATCTGCCAATCAGGCCGAATTGAGACAATTCTATAATTTAGGGTCTCTCAATGAAATAGGATTATCGTCCAGGGCGGCCAAAAGCATCAACCTATTGATTGATCAGGAGCAGCTCACAGATCTGCTGGAAGGGCAGAAGGAGGAGGTGCTCAAATTATTTGTATGGAATGAAGAGGCCCAGGACTCCTTTGATGAGTTATTTTAGTATCTGATAAATTTGCCAGTCCTGAATTATCTGAATTTTGATCAGGAGTTTATCACTCAAACTTATGCTTCACTGACGGCAATTGGCGCCATACTGAGCCAAGTAGATAAACTTGGGGATGAGCATCCAGTGGCATATGTGAGCCAGACACTCTCTTCCGCAGAGAGGAATTACACCATAGCTGAGTGTGAATGCCTTTCAGTCATTTATGCATGTAAGCAGTTTCAGGTGTATGTCTATGGAATGCACTTTAAGGTGGTAACAGACCACTCTTTGCTGCATTGGCTGCACAATCTATGGGAACTGGAAGGACAACTGGCCCAATGGTCACTTAAGCTTCAGGCTTACAATTATGAGATAGTCCACCGAGTGGGGGCTTATCACCAGAACATGGATGGCTTATCACAGTTACCAATGGTCCAGTTGGTATACCCACAGGTGGATGAGCTATCCCAGAGAATGGTCAAAGGAAGAATCGAGGATGAGCCTTGAGAAATCTAAGGTGCGCTTCAAAAAGTGATGGAAAACACCGAGACTATGGGTGGACAAGTATTCAAGATGATAAATGGGAAGCAGCTGTTATTCCTAAAACCATCGGAAAGAGCAGCAATAGTACAAGCAGCTCACAAGGCTGTTGGGCATGGAGGCCTGAGAAAAACAATCAACCATATTTGCCAGTATTATTACTGGGAATCAATTAACTACAATGTTGCAGATCATCTGGCTTGTTGCGTGGAATGCCAGCTGCATAAACCACACAAGAATACAACTGGATACTGACTGGTCCAACCTGGATTATCCTGGCATATGGTGTCCATCAATGTGATGGGACCGCTGGTGATGAGCACAGGAGGAGTCAAGTACATCTTAGTAGCCATCAACCATCTGACGAGATGGGTCAAAATAAAATCCCTAACCAGAGTTGACAATACCAGTACTGCGAGATTCATTTTGGATCAAGTAGTATACTGGCATTGATGTCCGCAAATCCTACTGGGCAACAATGGGCCCAACTTCATGTCTCACATGATCTCAAGGCTAAATGAAATAATGGGGATCCAAGGAGTCATGTCAGTACCATACCGGCTGGAGACAAATGAACTGGTATAATGGAACAATGGGATGCTGGCCACAACACAGAGGAAGCTAGTCGCAGGGAGAACTTCCGTGTGGGGAATGTACCTGAGTTTGGTTACATTCGCCTACAACATTAGTCATCATATGGCGATGGGAAAGACGCTGTTTGAATTACTATATAGGAGGAAGGCCGCGTTGCCACTTATATTATATTCAGTAGTAGAACCTACATTGGGGATGAGTAATGAACAATTCTGAACTAACTGATGACTATCCTGATCAATATGCAATCACAAGCATTCAATACAACTGTCAGGATTTTCCCTGGGTTAGGTGTAAGCCTTGTCCAGGGGAAGGATTGATATCCTTCTTCAAGGAGGGTAAATCCTTGCTGGCTTATCAGATTTAATAATAAGAATTGAATCTGCCATTATATTGAATTCAGGGCTTGGTATAAATTACCCCAAATTTGAAGAAATGGTACATTCCCATTTCCTGGGACATGTGACCTAGGATCTCACCTGACCTGGTCACATGAATGGCTTGATCCAAGTAAGGGTCAGAATCGTGGGCTATCCAGAAGGCCAGGAGAAACCCTACTTGGATAAGGCCATGATGATCCTAAAGCCATGTGTCCCCTAATACCCTATAGATATCCTTAATTTTTATATTAATAAAATACTTTCATTCATAAGGTCTATTTTATCTTGTATTTTATTAAGTTTAATTTATCAAAATGAACGGAGTCTTGTCCATTGTCACGTCTGGAGCTGCCCCTGTCCTCTTGGCTGACGCCAGCCCCTTGCAGTCAGCCTACTTGTTGGGTTCCCCTGCATTAGCACCAGCAAGCGCATCTTGGGGAAACCTGAAAGCAACCTTGAAGAAAAGGATATGAGCAAAATTGACGGATGATAAGAACTGACTGCATTAGAATAATATCAAATAGGAGAAAGAGTCGCCTATTGTGATATGCATGGTTTTGGACAAAGAAACAAATTGGATGCATTGTGGTCAGGTCTGTTCAAAGTAATCGCCAAGATGGAGATGGATGCTTACTCCATCAAGAATCTCTTGGATGGAAGAAAAGTAAATTGAGTCCATGCTAAGTATCTAAAGCGTTGTATCGAAGAAAAAAAAATTAAAAAAAGAGTTCCTGAGGGACTGATGTACCATTAAGTTAGTCATGTCCTGATGATTAGGTCAAGTCCAAAAAAGGACCTCTGAACCAATCTAGATGGTTAAGTCCGAAAAAAGGACCTCTGAACCATAGAAAACTGGTAGATTTAAGTGCTCAGGACCCAGTTTGGGGGAAAAGATGGACCTCTGAACTGAGACAAGGTCAAGTCCCATAGAAAAAAAGAGAGAATAAAGATAAAAAATTGATATGAGATTTTGGAAAAAAAGAGAGATTTTAAAATGCATAGAAAAAAAGCCAATTTATTTTTTAAATTTATTATTTTTATTGGTAGTCCTCAGTATGGGGATGATTCCGCCTATGTTGCCTCTTGGGGGAAAAAGGATGGATCATGGTAGGAAAATAGCCCATCAAAATTGATATGCAATCAGACACTTGCAAGGGCGAGACCTACATGAAACCACGTTCATTGCATGGACGCTGAACCCTGAGAAAACATGACTAGGGGAATAAAAATTGATATGTCAGAAGAAGCCAATTGCAAAACCCCAGAGCGGGGAGGAAAACAGCAATAGAGAAAGAGGCAATCGGCAAATAACCCTGAGTAATCCTGATAAGGTACTGGTGCCAGAAGATTTGTCTTGAGTGCCTGCTGATGGGCTTCATCAAGGACACCGGACATGTGAGCTGGCAGCGAAGAAGGAATACTTGATGGGGGTTGTCAAATCATGCCCCCAATTAATGCCATCAATGGAAGATAGCGATGAGAAGCTCCAGAGAAGAGGTAGTTGTGCAAAGAGCAGATTGCATCTTACAAACGATGACTATGGGATTCATGGAAGCTAAAGCTGAATGACCAATGGAAGCCAGGTCTGGAAGTTTTGAATTACACTTCCAATGGGGCAGGTTGTATCTCGAAGTTACACTGGGCGGATTCTCCAAAAATGCAATGAAGTAAATAAGATAATACTTATACTCAACCTAAAATTTTTATCAAAAAGAGGAAATATTTATAGGCTTTTTTACAGTTTGTATTCTATCAGAGTGAATTAATCTCTGCACGATTGAATCTTCAATTCGTTGATCAGGATCTGATTGATCATCAATTTTGATATATTGTGATAGATTGCTTGCTCCTTCTGATGATGTCGGGGGAATTGAGGAAGGGGATTTTTTGGAGATATGCAAATTCAGTGAAATCCTGTCACTTCCCCCCTCAAGATTCGATTGCAGTGGAGGATGACTTCTTAAAAACCTAGGATGAATATAATTTACCACAATACCAGTATCAGTATGAACAATCAAATATTCTAATCCTTTTTAAAATATAACTCTATAAGGACCAGACCAATTAGTTCCCAGCTTTTCAGTCCATCCACCTGGCTGATAAGATAATACATGACATAATCTCCAATCTGATATTCAGGTAAGACTGGTTT